>VXAY01007146.1:136348-153574 GCA_013399855.1 Oxyruncus cristatus | reverse complement strand
GGGTTCACCCGGGGCGGCTCTTTCGCTCACCCTGCGGGGTTACAGGGTCTGCCCGAGGGGGGCTGCGGGGATCACCCAAGGGGGTCTGCGGGGATCACCCAAGGGGGGCTGTGGGGCTCACCCTGGGGGGCTCTAGGGCCGGCCCTGGGACAGCAATAGAGCTCACTTGGGGGGGCTTATAAGGTCCAGAGGAAGGTGACTGCAGAACCCACCATGGGGGGCTCTAGGACCTGCCAAGGAGGATATGGCACACTGTCCCCCCACCTCTGGTTCTCCCCTCCTCTCTCTGAGCGTAACTGGGACCCATCAGATGGGCAAAGGGTTGACAGCCCCGTCACACACGTCCCCGCAAGGTTTGGGGATCCCTCAGGTGGTCACTGAGAGGTGACTCTGAGAGCAAGTGTGTCCCCAGGGGCCCTGCAGGCTGCCAGGGTGTGGGCTGGAGGCTGGAGGGTGCCCACAGGAGCAGCTGCTCCTGGGAGCTGCTCTCACTGGGGTTACTCGTTGGCTCTCACCTTTGCCGGGTTGCGTGGGCTGAGCTGCCGTTCAGGTGGGAGCTGGAGTTCAGCTCTGAATCCCTCGCACGGGACAGGGCTTGGCTGTGTGGAGCTGGCAGGGCTTCGCTGGCAGAGCGGGGCTGGCACCTGCCTGGCGTGGGAGCCCCTTTCCCCCTCCTCACCTCTGCCCAGGGGTACCAGCTCTCTGTGAGACAGGCTGGTGGTGTCTGCGCCCTCAGCAGTCTCCTGGTGACGGGCACTGGAGCGTGGAGGTGGAACTGGGTGCGCTTGAACGGCTGCACGTGTGTGTGTGTGTGTGTGTCCTCCGAAGGCACATGCTTCCCGTGTGCCTGGAGTGCCATTAAAAATGTATTAATAGCCAAGTGTAATTAAATACAAGAAGCTGCAGGAAAATCCATCTGAAAGGGCAGATGGCAATAGGCAGGAAGCTGGGAGCTGGAGTTGTAGGGGCAGGAAATGTCTCGCTCCGTGCAGCGCCGAGCGCAGACCTCGGTGAGTGCTGAAGGACCCCGGTGTCCAGGCTCTGCAGGCGTTGGAGGGGTCAGTGTTCAACAACAGCTTGTGTGTGTGTGTTTTTAATTTAAAGGAAAAAAAAAAAAGTGAAAAAACCCCAGTTAGGAGTGGAGGGAAAACCCTCCCGTTGCGTTTCTCTCAGCTGCTCTTGCAGGAGCCGTTCGGGAGGGGACTGGGGCGGCGCAGGGTCCTCAGCTGGTTCCCATTAGCATTCCCGGTCCCTTTCCTGGTGCCCTGGAGCGGTGCCCGGTTCACACCACCTCGTTGCCCGCTGTTGGGGCACCGTTGCCTGCAGGGGCTGTACCAGGCTGTGCCAGTGGCACGGGAAAATCTCCCGGAGCTCAGGGCAGGGTGTGGAACACCGGGAGAAGGATTTGGGTGCTCGGCCTCCCCTGCCTGCCCTCTCCTTGCTGGGGGCTCCAGGTTTGCCCACTTCCCAGGGCTCCTGCTCCTCATCCTTTAAGCACCTCCGTGCCGGTGAGTCAGCCCGCCATGCTCTCTGGGAAGCACACACTCCTCCATCCCTCATCCTGAGATAAGAGCAGCAGCAGCTGGAGCCAAACCCCTGCAAGGACTCGGGCACGGCTGGACTTTTTTAGCCTGATTTTGGCAAAAAGTTGCCCTGCTGCAGCCAGGCCCCGGGCTGGGGGCGCTGGGCCGGCCAGCACGGTGGTGCTTTGGGAGTGCTGAGGGGTCTCCAGCAGGTGCAGCACCAGGTGTTGGATTTTGCTGCTTCCATTCAGCACTTCCACACAGGGCTCGAGTCTCACTTCGCTCCTAACTGCTGCAAAGCTCCTGGTGCGGAGTCACACACCGTCACACGCCTTTTCCTCCCTCCCTGCTGTCACACAGCTGCAGCAGGCAAGGATTTGGGCTGGTAGCAGGGTGGCTGCGGTCTGGATCCACAAGGAATAGCACCAGGCATCTCCCAAGCAGCTGCGCTCATTCCTCGGGAGCTGGAGGAGCTGCCGCCTCCAAAGCAGGCGAGCCCCTGCGTGCAGGTTGCTGAGGAACCACGTGTGCGTCTCCAAAGTTAGTGGCCTGGAATTCAGGGGGGGGATAAGGCTCAGTAATCCCGTTAAACCTGCTGGAAAGGGCTGCTCGGGCCGTCGGGCAGCAGAACCAAAGCGGCACAAGGACTTTGCTGAGCATCTCGAGGAGGAGCCGCTCGCCTGCGGCCGGGGGCGTGTGCGGCTGAGAGGGGACAGTTTTCTGCGTGGATGGGCCCTGGCACCTTTGCTCCCTGAATTTCCAGCCTCTGGGGCCCGGCAGGACAGGGAGAGGAGGGCTGAGCGTGGTGCCCTGGTAGAAACACAGATTATCTGCCCTGGGAAAAGCAGCTTGAGAAGGTTCAGCCCGTCCCAGCAGCCCCCCAGGGCGAGGTGGCCGCCTCACCTCGTGCTGGGCTCCCCCCAGATCCACCTCCAGCTGCGGAACGGGGGCTGTGAGCGCCGTCCAACTTCGAGGGTCTCATTCCAGTGCTTTTGAGTTTCCCTCGGGAGGCTGCACGGGGATCCCTATATATAGGCACCCTATATAGGAGCGTGGGTTGCTGAGTGGGATGTCTAAAATTATCCGTCCCACCCCCGAGCTCCGCGGCTGCCGTAGCACGAGCCCTCACCCCCCTCCTGCTCCGCCAGCATCACACCTGCTCCGGCTCGCCGATCCCGGAGGGAGGAAGGCATCATTCCCACGGGGAGCAGCAGCACGCAGGGGAGCCACGTGGGGCTGAGCATTCCACGGCGTGGGGGGCGATTGGGGCAGGGGGGGGTTTTCACCCGTGAGGTGACGGAGGCCCAAAGCCCTCAGGGCACTGGAGGTGACCGAAATCCCGGCGGGATGGGGAGCGGAGCCCGGCAGCAGCCCCGGCATGTGCGCGGGCAGGCGGCCAGGCCGGAGTGACGGGAGAACAAAACTCCCTTTCCATCTGCGAGGAGCCGTCAGAGCAGTGACACGGGACGTCCCCAGCAGAGACGTCCCCGCCTATCAGCGCCCCGGCCCCGCGGGGCGGCTCGGAGGAGGGGATGGGGTGGTGGTGTTTGCTCCGGGTTGTTTTCTGCCTTGCTGGGCTTTTTTCCCCCCCCTCGTTTCGTGCCAGAAGATTTACGCTGGTTTTTTTTTTTTTTTTTTTTTTTTTTTTTTTTTTTTTTTTTGGGAGCGATTCCCGGGGCCGCTCGTGTGCCAAGAGCGCTGGCGGCACATCTGGCCCGAGCTGTTCCTGAGCTGTTCCTGAGCTGTTCCTGAGCTGCCAGGTGAAAAGGGAGCAGGATTTCCACCCAAGCCACCAGCTTGGTGCTGCTGGAGCCTCGTGCCCGTGGCCCCCTGCAGAGCCCCGGTTCACCCCTGAACCCCGAGGCCTTGCAAACTCATGTCACCTCCCGCAGGGGCTGGGCTGCCTCACGCCTTCCTCTGCCCGCTCCTGCCCTTGCCGTGCCACTTCCTCCCTGTGGGCAGGGGGAAGGGGTTTCCCCGTTCCCAGCTGGCACGGCAGGGGTGCCCAGGCCACCCTTCTCCCCCTGCAGCTCTTCACGGATGGCATCACCAACAAGCTGGTGGCCTGTTACACGGACGAGGGGATGGCGGACGCGGTGCTGGTCCGTGTCTACGGCAGGAAGACGGAGCTGTTCGTGGACCGGGAGACGGAGCTGAGGAACTTCCAGGTGCTGCGTGCCCACGGCTGTGCCCCCGACCTGTACTGCGCCTTCCAGAACGGGCTCTGCTACCAGTTCCTGCCGGGCATCGCGCTGGGGCCCGACCACGTGCGGGACCCCCACATCTTCAGGTGCGTGGGACCCCCGTGCCCTCTGCGGGGGAGCCACAGGATGGTGGAGTCAGCGCTGCTCCAGCGCTGCTCCGTGTTTCCAGCTCTCCCCTCACTGCTGTGGCTCTGGAGCAGTGCTGGGGCAGGGCCTGGGTGGTGCTGGGGGACAAACGGGCAGCTGGGTTTGTCGCCAGACCTTTAAAGCGGCAGCTTTTGGTGAGTGGAGACTTCCTGGGAACCGCAGCCTGGGGCGGAACTTGCCCTGGAACGGCGAACACTGAAACTCTCCGCAGGCTGATTGCTGACGTGGACATGGACGGGGCTTTCAGCTGTGCTTAACCCTGTGGTTTTAAACACTGTTTTTGGGGAATCCCGCTCAGTACATCCCAAGGGTCCTTCGGGGGTGTCCTTCGGGGGATTTTGAGGAGCGCCCTCCTCTTGGGGGCTGCTCAGAGCACCCCTCACCCCTCACCTGTGCTCCCCCCAGGCTGGTGGCTCAGGAGATGGCCCGAGTCCACGCCATCCACGCCAACGGGAGCCTCCCCAAGCCCATCCTCTGGCAGAAGCTGCACAAATACCTCACCCTGGTGAAGACGGAGCTCAGCCCAAAGGTATCCAACCCCAGGTAAAGGCAGAGGGATCCCAAAGGGCCAGGCTCTGGCTTGGGCACCCGCTGCCCACCCAGCTCTAAGTCTGTACAGGTAAAGCCTCTGGGGGAATTGGGGATGGTTTTGGGGCTGGATCTGGCCACGTGGCCACTTCTGGATCACGATCCCTCCCTGAACCCCAAAAGCAGGTGGGATGGAGGCACCTCCTGCCAGTCTGCAGGTGATTTTTGCTGTGTTAGAGCAGAGGCAGCGCAGGGATGTGTCTGTGCAGCATCCAGGCAGGATCCAGCCAGAGCCATGGACTCCCACTAATCCTCCTCCTCCTCCTCCCTGGAATTCAAGCCCAGAATAAGCTGGAGCTCAGGCCATGCTTACGGTGGGGATCTGAGCAGCAGGGCTGAGCTGGCGATGAATACTAGAAACCCAGTATAGATTAAAGCAGCCGGTTCCCACTTGAAACCAGTTCATCCCACTTCTGGGAGGCTGGGCTGACCCCAGGTGAGTGTTGGGGTGTCTGGGAAGGATTCGGGCAGCCCCAAGAGGCGGAGGAGGTGAATGAACTCCAAGGCAAGCGAATCATTAACCTGCGGCAGGAGGCAGCAGGGCTTTTCTCAGCGCCCCCCCCGCCGCAGGCAGACTTTACCCAAGCCCGCGCCTTCCGTGCAGCCAATTAGGCAATCATTAACGAGCTCCCTTCTTGGAACTGAGACTCCTGAGGTTACTGGGAGGCTACGTGCCCTGGCAGAGTCCAAAACATTCCCGTTGCCTGGGGGTTAGTCGGGTGTTCGGGGAGTGAGCGCTGGGGCGCTTCGGTGGCAGGTCGGGTGAATTTGGGGGGTGGGTGTGGGGGTCTGGGGAGAAGGGAGGGGCCGAGGCTGGGTCGTGGTGTCTGCCAGGCTCCCCCGGTCCCACGCAGCCAAAGGTGCCCTCCCTCCCCGCCAAACCCAGCCTCGTTAGCCCTCCTTTGTGTCCCTGATGAGCTCGTTCACAAAACGCCCCGAGGGAAGCCGGGGCCACGCCGCCCCTGTGCCCCCGGGGAGGCTCCCCGTGAGCAGCAGTGATTGCACCCGTCCCCTTCCCCAGCCTCCAGCAGGACCTGCCCAGCCTGGAGGCGCTGGAACAGGAGCTGGCCTGGATGAAGGAGGCGCTGTCCCAGCTGGGCTCCCCCGTGGTGCTCTGCCACAACGACCTGCTCTGCAAGAACATCATCTACGACAGGACCCGAGGTCTGTGGCGGCAGCCCGGTGTGCCCAGCGAGGGGTCTGTCCCTCACCCACCCCCGGGGGGCTGTCACCTCCATCCCCCCCCACCACAGCCCCTGTCTCTGCCCCCCCAGAGCACGTTCGATTCATAGACTACGAGTACACCGGGTACAACTACCAGGCTTTTGATATCGGGAACCACTTCAACGAGTTTGCAGGTGAGTTGGGCTCCTCTCCCTGCACCAAAGGTCCCCCCAGCACTGGCAGTGGCTGTCCTGGGGCATCCCCATCCGTGGGGATGGAGGAGGGAGTTGTACCCCCAGTCCTGTGCTGGGAAACGGGGACGCCCATGGTTAGAGTGATGGTTAGGGGGGTGCCTTGAACCTGCAGTCAGTCCTTGGTTTGTGCACAGCTGGGCTTTGCTCACCTGGTTGTGCATGACAAGAGCCCTGTGGGCACATCACTTGGCCATGGAGGGTCCCTCCTTGTCACCCCCGTGCCCCTCGCTGACCCCCCTCCCCTCGCAGGCGTCAAGGAGGTGGATTATGGCCTCTACCCCAGCAAGGAGACCCAGCTGCAGTGGCTGCACTCCTACCTGCAGGCCTACAAACAGCTCACCCAGGGGGACCCAGGAGGCTCTGGGGTGTCCGAGGAGGAGCTGGAGACTCTCTATGTGCAAGTGAACAAGTTTTCCTTGGTGAGTGGTGGAGGTGGGAAGGAACCCAGGAACGAGGGGTTTTCTCTGCTCTTGGGCTTGCAGGTTACCTGGGGAGGATGGGGGTGCAGGTACCAGCCTGGGGGTTTGAGGGCAACTGGGGCAGCACCTCAGAGGCACCGAGCCCCTGGGCAAGGCCACGGACAGCATTGGCTACCTGCAGCCCCACTGACATGTGCCAAGGGACAACGTGTCTCTGATAGCCACGGCCTTGGACATCCCTTCAGAGAGGGCAGACATGAGGAAATCCTCTTTGGTAAATGCCATGGGCAGTCTGAGCCAACTTTCTGGAAGCTTAGGGCAAAACGTCATCTGGTTTCCTGGCAGGAAGGATGTTCCAGCAAGCACAGGGACTGGTACCCTGTGTTCAGCATCCCTCCTGCTGCCATCCCTCCCTCCAGCTGGCACCAGCCTGTGGAGGGTACAAAATTACAGGTGTGGGCCAGCCCCAGCTGGCTGCCACCCCTCCTGTCATCACAGCAGTGGGAATTCTGGGACGGGGCCAGGAGAGGCACAAGCAGCTCATCCTGCGGGGCAGAGATACTCCGTACCCGTTTCTAATCCGTGCTTTGTCTGCTGCAGGCATCCCATTTCCTCTGGGCATGCTGGGGCCTGATCCAGGCTAAATACTCTACCATAGACTTTAATTTCTTAAGGTGAGTCCACCCCGTTTGCTCCCAGCACGGCTCAGTGTTGAATCTCCGGAGCCAGAGGATCCCGGTGGTCCCTCCGTGCCACGGCTGGGGGACACGGGGCCTGGTGGGGGACAAGCGCCTCAGGTGTGCCCCTGTCTCGTCCCTTGGCAGATATGCAAAGTTAAGGTTTAAACAGTACTTCAAGATGAAGCCGGTGGTCACAGCCCTGCAGGTCTCCAAATAGCCCCACCGGCTCCGAGCCCCCGAGCTCTCCTGTCCTCGCTGCGCCCACAGCCCTCGCATCCCCCTCGCCCTTCCCCACCCCGCCGGGGGCGAGGGCAGGTCCTGACGGTGGGCAGGGGGAGGAGAGGAGCTCTGACCCGGCCACCGACGAAAGGGGACCCTGGACGTGCCCAAGACTGGACCACGAGATGCTGGAGAGGCCCCCCGGCCTCGCAGAGGCCGCTGCCTACACGAGGAAGCCTCACCATCGCCTTAAGGCCGAGCCCCGCTCGGCCCCGCTGCCCGGCAGGTCCGTGCCCTGCTGGCGCTGCTGCTGCTTGGCCTGGCACCCGCTTTGCTCCCTCTGTGCTGTCCCTGAGGGCCAAAACGGGTCGTCCCCCACCCCGTCCGCTTAGGAGCCCCCGAGCTGCCCAGTCCCTTTGCTGCCCAGCGCTCACGTTGTGCCCGTCGCCTTTGCCGTGCCGTCCATCCTCTCGTGCCCTGGGTGCCACTGGGGCTCCCACCCCCAAACCAGCACCTTCCCTGGGTCAGCACTGACTCCAGGCACGGGACCCTTTTCCGTGAGGGGTGGGAGCTGCTGTGCTCCAGCTCGGGTGGGCAGAGCCCGCCGTGAGCCACGTGGGTTTGGGGCTGCTCTGGGTGGGCCCTGGGTGTCAGCACCCCCTGCGCTGTGCTCAGCCCGTGGCTGGCCCTGCCTGTCCCCGTGGCTGGCCCTGCCTGTCCCCACGGCCGTGGTCTCCCACAGCCCCATTGGCTTCGTGACTGCCCCCATAGCCCCCTGTGCTGCCAGAGCAAGGGGCTTCCAGCTCTGCCTTCCCCGTCTCCCCCAGGGCTGGGGGGTTCAGTCCTGCCCCCCCACCATCCCCGTGCTCCTCTCTGGGCTGTGTCCCTCGGTGGGACCCCCTGGGAGGAGGTTGGGCAGAGCTGACCTGCTCCTGGAGCCGGGCACAGCTTCGCCCCCTCAGCTCTCAGCTGCTCCCCCACCCCAGGCTGTGTGAGGGCCGTCCTGGCCTGCTGAGCACTGTGAGCTCATCACAGTGCTTGTGCATCACCTGGGGGGGTGGAATCGAGTCCCTCTGCACCTGCCTTGGCTGGTGGCTGTCCCCTCCCTATGGGCACAGGAGCCTCCCCCAGCAAGAACCAGGACTATTGTTGCATCTGTGTTTGTTTTGGTGCAAAATAAAAGCTGCTGGTAGCTGAAAATTGGGGATGGTGGAGGAGGCTTGGGGGGGAGAGCGGCTTATGCCAGAGCAGGGACAGCATCCCTGGGGCTTGGGGGTGCTCCTGCCCCTCCTGCAGCTGGAGGTGCCCCTTGCAGGGGGCTTGCAGTCCTTTGCAGGACTCCCCATTCAGCCCTCAACCCCAAACTGGTAAAGCCCAGGCCCAGATCTCTGCTCCAAAAAGTGATCTTTATTGTGCCAGGGGACTGGGGGACGATTGTAAACAGGTATGTGAAATATACAGGTTAAGTTACTCATCGTCTTATTAACAAAATAAAGCTCTATCTATATTTACAATCTTTTAAAAAAAAAAACCCAAACAAAACAGAACAAAATAAATGGAAGAGACAGGAAGAGCTGCAGCTGTGGGACACATCTGCTTCCAGTCCCTCTGCAGCACGGCCCATCCCAACCTGGGAGCTGGGGCTCCTTCCCCAGGGACGCCAGCACAGGGAGGGGGAATAAATAAAGCACTGGCGAAGGCCAAGAGAGGAGAGGGGTGTTTGCTGGACAGGCGAGGAGGCAGGATGCTCCTTGGATAAAGGATGTCCCAACGGGCCCTGATGCTGCGGAGTTTCTGCTCCAGACCCCCACCCTGGGGATGGGGTCGGGGGTCGCCGCAACCCCCCCCCTTGCAGGGCTGGTCCCCTCCCCATCTGCTGCAGCCTGGAGCGCGGGGGGACAAGGCTAATTCTGTGTCCCCAGCAGGGTCCCCGCGGGGCCAGGCTGGAGTCAGGGCCGCGGAGACTGTTCTGGCTGTGGCCACAGGGAGGAGCACGGACTCTGTGCAGAGGGGACGGTGCGAGGGTACAGCCAGACAGGGCACACACAGCCAGGCAGGGCACACACAGCCAGGCAGGGCACACACAGCCAGGCAAAACACACACAGCCAGGCAGGGCACACACAACCAGACAGGGCACACACAGCCAGGCAGGGCACACACAGCCAGACAGGGCACACACAGCCAGACGGGGCACACACAGCCAGGCAGGGCACACACAGCCTAACACTCTGCATGCACTGACGCTGCGCACACACACACACACAGACACCGTATGTGCACACCCAGGCACACACCCAAACACCACGTGTGCACACCCAGACACTGTCCATGCACACCTGGACACTGCACACTCACCTGGACACCTTGAACTCCCCCCCGGGCCCCTCCCATGCGCAGCCACACCACACCCCAAACACCCCCAGGACGGGCTCTGACTGGGACAAGGTAATTTTTTACAATTATTACTTTTTTTTCTAGCGGCCGTTGTTTCCCCTCCCTCTGTGGTCTCAGGTGCAGCCTCTGAGAAGCGCCCAGGGATGGACGGGCACGTCCCCCCCACAGCCAGGGCAGGGTTGAGGGGCCAGCACAGCAGGAACAGCCCCTGCTTTATTTACAAAGTGGGCCAGAGCTGTCAGGAGCACAAAGGGCTCCCAGGAGCTCTGGCTGGAGCTCAGGCCAGGCGAGGGCTAAAAATGGCTCTGTGGGAATTCGCTGGCAGGCTCGAAAGACCAAGTGGGAACCGCGGCGGGGAGGTCAGGCCAGGCTGAGCGAGGGACGAGCGTGTCCCCATCCCGTGTCCACATCCCGTGTCCCAGCAGGGGGCTGGCACCTGCTGCAGGGGAGGCTCCCTGTGAGACCACAGGTTCTGGAGGGCTGGGAGACGCTCTGGGAGATTCTCCTGCAGCCCGACACCCTCAGGTGCCCTCCAGGGGTGACAACACAGCAGCCGTGGCACCCATTTCTGCAAGCTGGGTGGCCTCAGCTCCCCACGCCCCTGGAGCAAGGCCCAGCCAGCCCTCACCACCTCGCCACCGCGATCAGCACGTCCCAACCGCAGCCCCATCACTCACCACCACCCCAGATTTGAGCGCCCACCTTCGCGGGACCCATTTGCGGGCAGGCAGCAACGCCCCCTTCGGCTGAGTCCCACCCCAGCGGGAGATGCTGGGACCTCCTCGGTGGCATCAGCCAGCCCTGCCACACCCCCCCTGCAGTGCCCCCCCGGTGCCCCCCTCAGTCCGTCAGCACCACCAGCTCCCCGTCGCTCTTGTCCTCGCCCTCCGAGTCCTCCTCCTCGCTGTAGCGGTACATGTCCCCGTCGGCCACCGACTGCCCGTCGTCCCCGGCGTCCTCGTCCTTGAGGCTGCGGGTGTTGACGATGACGGGCATGTTGGGGTCCACGCTGCGGGGCAGGTAGTGCTCCATCAGGGGCGGCGGCAGCTGCACCCCCACGGGCCGCGGGTACAGCACGTCCGAGGAGCCGGGGGGCACCTGGCTGCCCTGGGGCCTGCGGGACAGCGGGGCGCAAATCACCGACCGGGGCGTGGGGGGATTCCCGTCCCTTCCCTCTGCCTCCCGGGGTACCCACCCCAGGGATGCCAGGCGGGCACTTAGCCCATGAGCATCAGGAGAACACCCACCCCGTGGGCACCCCAATGAGCCCCCTGGGGTGGGGTGTAAGGGGTGTGTTACCCTCTCCAGCGTCCCTGCCTGGTGAGGGGTCGTTATCACATATCCCTGCCTGGTGAGGGGTCACTGCCCGGTGAGGGTCAGTACCCTACAAATACCCCTCCCTGGCAAGGGGTTGTTACTCTGTCCAGTATCCCTGCCTGGTAAGGGGTGTGTTACCCTATAAAAGTCTCCCTGCCTGGTGAGGGGGTCCTTACTCTATAAGTATCCCTCCCTCCCTGCTGAGGGGTCCCTACCCCATCACGTAGCCCTGCCTGGCGTCCTGGCGCCGGTTCCTCATCAGCGCCTTGTACTCGCCCACGCGCAGCCGCTTCCCCTCCACGATGCAGGTGCGTTTGGGCCGCGGCTTGTACTTGTAGTCGGGGTATTTCTCCAGGTGCTGCCGGCTCAGCCGCGCCTGCTCCTCGTAGTACGGCTGCTTCTCCTGGTTCGACATGGATTTCCAGCGGGAGCCTGCGCAGGGAGGGGGAAGCGGAGCGTCCTTACGCCCCGCCCAAGGGACGGAACCCTGGCTCCCCCCGCGGGGATAGACCCCAGTGTTAATTAATGCTGCCACAGCGTTAATTAATGCCGGTCGTTGACGCCACTCCCCGGGCAAACAGCACCTGGATTTACAGCCCGTGAGAGGGGCTGGACCGGTGGGAGCCCCCGGCCGGAGTCAGCCCTCCAGGAACGCTGGAACGGGTCCCCAGCCCTGAGCTTCCCCAGGGATTGATCCCCTCGGCTCAGCTCCTGGGAGGCTGGAGCTGGACAAGCTTGGGAGGGAGAAGGACAAGCCTGGAGGTGCTTGGAGAGCCTCGACGTCCTTGGAGATGCTCAAGAGTCAACAGGACACAGCCTTGAGCATCCTGAAGGGACCTGGGAGTCCTGTTGGGCTGGGAGTGTCCAGGGAACAACTTCCCATCTCCTAAATCCCCCTGTGAGTCCCTGAGTGCCCCGTTCTGGGGTGTCCTGCACCCCCTAGCACAGCCCAGCCCTCCCTGGGAGCTCCACCTGCCACTCCTGCACCACGAGCCAGGTGGTCCAGGTAAACTGAGGCACAGAGACACAGGAGCCCCCTGCGGCTGGTGTGACCAGCGGGGTGGGAGGCATCAGCTGGAGGAGCCTCACGCTGCCACAGGCACCTACAGGAGCGATGCTACAGCAGGGGTGGCATCGTCCTGGTGGGCATCACCCACACAGGGGGGATGAGGGCGAGCAGAGAGAGCAGATGGGTGGAGCTGTGGGGATGCAGCGGGGGGCCCTGCCCCAGCCCCCCAGCACTCACCCAGGATCTTGCTGATGCTGGAGTTGTGCATGTCCGGGAAGGCCTGCAGGATCTTCCTCCTCTCGTCCTTCGCCCACACCATGAAGGCGTTCATGGGCCGCTTGATGTGGTTGTTGTTCCTGGACTCGGGGAAGTGCCGGGATCCTGCGAGGGAGACCCCGGGTGAGGTCGGGACTCGGAGGAAGGAGCCCGTGCGGGGTCACCGCGGGGCTCTGGGCCATCCTTACCGTCCATCTCACAGGTCAGCAGCGCCTCGTCCAGCCGGTGGGCAGGGGGCTCCTCCATCCGCTCCTTCACCGGGGAGGCGTCAATCCCGACGTGCTCCTGCGGGACAGCGGGGTCAGGGAGCAGCTCCCGGCCAGGGAATCTGCCCAGGGACGGGCGCCACAGGCAGCGGGGCTGGAGAGGGGGCGGTGGCCACCCCGCAGGTGACCCTCACCTTGCGGTAAGGGTTGCCCAGCGACCCCTCCATGGCTGCGCCGTGGCCGTGCAGCAGCTGCCGCGCGTCGTGGATGGCTTTGGTGATGGCGTCGCCTTCGCCCAGGAACCCTGGCAGGACACCAGCACGGGCACCCATCGGCACCAGCACCCACTCCTCCAACCCCCCCAGCACCCAGGCCCACCCCGGCTGCTGCAGCAGCGCCCCGAGGGGTGGCACGGAGCGGCCCCCCAGGTCACCCCGGGGAGGAGGCGCCCCTGGGAGCAGGGGGGTCACTCGTCGGCAAAGGTGCCCAGGGGAGGGCACGGGAGCACCCATCAGGGAACCCACCCAGAGGCAGGTTGGACGGGCTGCTCTGCAGGTCCCTGGTGGCCCCGTGACTCGGCGTGAGGGACTGGCAGCCGCCCATCTTCAAGCTGGGCGAACTGGAGGCACTGGGGAGGTCGGAACCTTTGGGTTTGGCCGTCAGGTTCAGCGGCTGCGAGGTCTCCTGCGGCAGAGGAGGGGATGGGGGGGTGAAGCACAGCCCCAAAAGCCCCCAGGCCGGGGTGTGGAGGTGCTTTGGGGCTGTACCTGCATCTGGAGGTGGCCCGGGCCGGCGGGTCTCTTCAGCGTGGGAGGTGGGGGGCTGTGCAGCAGCTGCACCGGGTAATCCACTGTGGGGAGCAGAGGGACGGGGATTGAATGATGGGGTTTGGGGGCCAAGGCCACCCCGCAGGGCTGGGGCAGCCCCAGGGGACCCCACTCACCTGGTTTGCAGGGGATGGGCTGGATCGGCAGCGCCAGCTGGGAGTCGGGGGTGACGGGGAGGGGCTGGTGGCTGGGGGTGAAGGCAGGAATCATCACGTAGGGCATGTTGACCTGCTGGAGGGGAGGGGAGCAGAGAGACCAGAGGACCGCTGTGGGACACTGCAGGAAGGTGACATCCCCTGGCCGGGACCCAGGAGGGGACCCAGGGACGTGAGGAGGCTGCACGGGAAGGGGGACACGGGGAAGGGGACATGGGGAGGTGTCCCCTGCTTTTACCTGGATCTGCTGCTGTAACAGGTTGATTTTGTGCTGCTGCTGGATGAGCTGCTGCTGCTGCTTGGCAATCTGGTGGGGGGACACTGGGGATCAGTGACAGCAATGGCACTGCTGGGCTGGGCTCCAGCCCAGGGCGAGACACCCATCAGCACCAAAAGGGAGACAAGGGGTCAGTGGAGGGTCCCAAGGCCCTTGGGGAGGGCAGGAGGAACGGCTGAGCTGCCCCTGGGCCACCTCGAGGTGCACAGGGAGAGAAATGGGGTGGGAGGGATGTGTCCCCCCCACCCTGAGGCATGACAGGGGTGTTCCCCTGCCCTCAGCACTGCACAGGCCGTGGGAGAAGAAAAACAGGTGTTCCAGGAGCAAAGTGGGCACAGGCAGGAAGGAGCCAGCGTGGTTTAATTATTTCAAGGAGCACAATTCCCATCTCCTTTGACCCTCGTCCTTTGGGCTGGGCACAGAAAAGAGGAGGGTTTCTGGGCAGGCAGAAATCCCACTGCCTGCCCCCAGCGCCAAAGCCACCTCCCCAGCAGTCCCGGGGCGTCCAACGGTCCTTGCCCTGGTCCTGCACCCACGTGCAGCAGATCCCCAAGGGATCCCTGAAGGGCTGGGTGGTCCCCTGAGCCCCACCTGCTCTTGCTGCTGCCGCGCCAGCTCCATCTGCTGCTGCTGCTTCTCGAAGAGCATTGTGGCCATGTTCTTCTGCTCCGAGTGGGCCGTCAGCAGCTGGTCCCGCAGCGTGGACAGCTGATTGATCATGACAAGGAGCTGGAGCTCCTTCTCCGCCAGGCTCTCCTGGGTTCCTGGAAAAGAACAAGTGGCTGAGATTCGGGGATTGCGGAGGGCGAAGGGCGTCAGCAGCACTCATGGGTGAGGAGGACCCTGTGTGGTTTGATTATTTAAGGAGTGCAGTTCCCATCTCCTTTCACCCTCGTCCTGGAAACAGGAGGGTTCCTGGGCAGGCAGAGAAGTCCCACTGGCCCTGATTCCACCATGGTAGGAGATGTGGCCAAGGAATGTCTAATGAGTGAGAGGCAGAAAGATCATGTGCTGAACCACCCCCTCTGTGCAGTCAGAGGCAATGCTGATACCACCGGGAATGCTCACCCCAAAAATATCGAATTTAAAACAACCATATGAAACAGGGGCATTTCCCTGGGAAATGCCATAAGGTGGGAAATGCTGTGTCTCCCGTCCAGGCACGGGGGGCAGGAGGGAGGGTGGTGGAGGTGGGTGGCTGGGGGCAGGCCTCACCTTTCACTTCCTTGGACTCGGCGGAGTTTCGGCCCAGCAGCCGCTCCTTCCAGTCGCTGGACAGCAGCTTCTCGATGGTTGGCATCACTGTCCGTGTCGGCAGGTTGGGAGAGCAGGGAGGGGGAGAGGACAAGCAGGTGAGCACAGCCCACGGGGGGTGGTTCATCTCACCCCAAGAAGCCTGAAGGGAGCCAGCAGGGGATCCCGAGGGGCCACTCATCGACCTTTCTTACCCTCCTTCAGGTTCCTGTTGAAGTCCAGCTTGTCCTGGCCACTGCCGGCGGGCTCGAAGGCAGAGCGCCGGGGCTCCGGCACATCCCCGGCGGGAGAGCGGGACTCCTGCGGCACACACAGCTCACTGGGCACCTGCTCCCACGGACAGGGACAGCCCCAGGTCCAGGCAGGAGGTTCTGGGCCGGTGGGAATGCTCAGAGCCAGCCTGGCTCGGACACTCTCTACCAGGCATGTTCCCCCTGCCCGGGCTGGGAGCACCACTGCTCTGCACACCCTAAAGACTCATTTGCTGGAGTTTTCTATGATTTATTCAGCATGCCCAGCTCCTCTGAGCTCTTTTCCCCTAGGAAGGCACCGCAGGGAGTGGGAGAGCTGAGGCTGCTGGTCAGGGGCAGGGAAAACCCAAGAGCAATGCAAAAGGGAGGCTGAAGAGATGAGGCACATCTGGAGGTGGGTTTGGGGGGCTCCACGTCAAAGGTGAAGTGCTCAAACCCAGGAGTGACCCTGAGAGCATCAACAGCAGCCAGAAAACCTTGGAGGAGCTGCAGGTTTCAGCTTTGATTCCTCAGGATGAGGAATAACTGCCCAGGGAAACAGTCACCTCCTCTGTCAGGGGATGGAGCCCAGCTCCAGAGCAGGGATGGCCACGGGGCTCTGCCAGCCCTGCGGGACCCCAGCCAGGACCCTGCTTGTCACAGCCATGGGACCCACCTGTGGCAGGGCCTGGGGGTCAGTGCTGTCCCTCGGTGGTGGCCCTGGGGGGTCATTGGGACGGGGCTCAGCGCTGGGGGCAGCCCCCGGCGGGGACTCGTAGCCGCCCTCCTTCTTCTCCTCCGTCTTGATGGTGCAGTTCACCATGCTGCCCGCTCCATCCAGCTCCAGGTGGGGAGAAACAGGGCTCCTCATGGACATCCTGTGGGGTGACAGGGCCATCAGCACAGCCAGGGGCACCCCTGGACATGGACATCCCTCTCCCAGCCCGGCCCCACACTGGGGTGCCCCACAGCGCTGCTTTTCCATCCACAGCGGTCTTGCTTTTTGCCATGGCCTGGCGGAGCTGACCTGTTGTTCCTGAAGCTTCCCAAGCTCAGGTTTTTGCAGATTTGGGGCTCAAAACCCAGGGCAAAAAACCAAAGCCTTCATGCTTCGGGCTGTGAAGGGAATGGAGCAACAACTCCCTAAAGAAGACAACCCAGTGGCCCGGGATTGAGGGATAACAGGAGCACGTGCCTTCGTGCTTCACCCAGCAGCTGGCATGGGGCAACCCAAGGCTCATCATGACAGAGACCTGTGCCAGACCCGCTCCAGCACCCTGGGGTGCCCGGGTTCCCCCCTCCCTGGCCCAGGAGCCGAGCCTAGAAAGCCAGTGGGACAGCGGGCAGGTTTCCCGCTCCAACGGGAAATGGAAATCCTGGTCCGGCTGAACAGTGTCTGGGATGGCCACCAGAACTGCTCCTCCAGGAGTCCCCGGCACAGCACAGAGCTGGGACTGGCTGAGCCCTGACCAGGGCAAGGGGCTGGGGCTGGGAATGCTCCCCCTGACCTTCCCAGCACGGCCGTGGGTGCCAGTCCCACTGCCGGTGCTGCCGGGTGGGCACTGCAGAAGTGATGGAGAGGTGTTATGGGGGGTGATGGGACACCCCAGGGGACCCCAAGCACGGCCAGAGCTGGTATTCAGTGGGGTCTGGCCCAAAACACGTGTCACAGTTCCTTGCAAAGCCGCAGCTCTCTGGACCCTCCAGGGCTGTCGGGGTGGTATCCAAGAGCGAGTGCCAGGATCAGCCTTGTGCGCTGGGCAGTGCCCACGTGAATTCGCCCTCTCGGGGCCACCAACCCTCACACCACACAGCAAGAATGGGAACAAACATTACCCTCCCAAAGCTCGCCTTTCAGGCGGGAATAATGGGAGAAGAGAGGCTCTTAAGGGAGGGATTTACATCGGCCACTGCCAGGAGCCGGGATCTGGGCTGTGGGACCACAGGGGCTGCCGAGGTGCGCTGGGGATGGCATCCTGCCTGGGGGCTGGCACCCTAAAACCAGGACCTTCCCGCCTCCCCACACAGCTCTGGATGATCAGGAGACCCTAAACCCAGTTTGGGGGTGCAAACTGGGGGGGG
>VXAY01007146.1:122560-136314 GCA_013399855.1 Oxyruncus cristatus | reverse complement strand
CATTGCCCGTGGTGGGGGTGTAGACAGTGGGGGGGGGGGGGCGGTGCTGAGCCGGGCTCAGGGCAGCAATTACATAACAAACAAAGCCCAGCTCAAGCTGCGAATTAATCAAACCGCTGAAAATAAAACCTTCCTCTCAGGAACTTCAAACAAAAGAAATGAAAACAACAAGGCCGGCTGGGTAATGAAAAGCCAGGGCTGTGAATAGGGGACAAAAGGAAGTGGAACAATGGGGTGTTGGACAAAAGCAATAAAGTAAAGGGAAGTGTGACAGCTCCACAATAGGGCACTGTGCGCGCCAGCCTTTCTGATCTTAGCGGGGCTTTTTTTAATCTCAGTTCCCTTGCCCTCCGCTGAACAAACCTCCGCCGGCCCCGGGGGCTTCCTCCGGCCCCGCATCGCCCGGGGGCTGCCGCATCCTGCACCGCCCGCGCCGCCCCTTCCTGCCCCCGGCCCACCTCGGCCCCCCAAACCCCACCGGCCGCCCCGGCAGGGAGCGGGCAGGGCACGCTCGGAGCTGGTGGCAGGCGGCCAGCGGGAAGCTGTGCCCAGGGCTCTGCCCGCCCCAGCCGCCCGCTGGGCCGGGCTCTGTCTTGGGAGGCTGCTCGGGAGGTGCTACAGGTGGGGAAAACCAGGCGCGACCTCCGAGCGCTGCAGCGCCTCGCCCCGGGGGCTTTCCTGCCTTGGACCCTCAGGTGTGAGGGCGCGGCCGCTCCCTCCCTCCGGGCTTGTTGGGGTTTTAAAGGCAAAAATTCATCGGGCACCCCGTCCCTGCCCTCCCTGCCCGAGGCGGGGATGCTGCCCGAGCAAAGGGGCAGCAGCATCAGCGATGCCTTCGGTCTGGGACCCGCACAAAGCCCCGTCCCACCCTCCAGCAGGTCACATTTCCATTGTGTTTAACCTCCCGGTGCCACTGGAAGTTTACTCTTAAAATGGGGCCAGTGCTTTAATAGGGCCCTGTTTGAAAGAGGCCTCATTGAGGATTTATTAAACGGTCTGCTGAACGAAAAAAAAAAAATTTTGAAAAGGAGAAAATGCCCCGTTATCTCGTTACGGGCTGGTCCCCGTGCCGAGGGCTCAGGTGTGGGCTCTGGGGCTGCCTGGGGCACACAAAAGGGAGGGAACAATCGCCTTGGCACCGGGACTAAAGCAGAACATCGTCACCTTTAATGTTCCCGTTTAACGCGGGGTGGAGGGGAAGGGAGGGAATGGAATTGGGATGTGAAGCACCGGCCTGGAGGACCCGAACAGACCCAGTCAGGAGCCAAGAGTCCTCGGGGGTGGACCCACTGGGCTGCTTCCTCCCCACACAGTGCCTTGGAGGGCTCATCTCAGAAGCACTGAAGCCCTAAAACCCCTGCACTGCTCGGGCACCAACGTGCCCACCTTGCCTCCAAATTCCAGCCCAGCAAATCCAAGATTTTCGGGAGGGCGACGGCCTTTCTTTCCCCCGTCCGTACCCCCGAACGGCACGTCCTGCAATTCTCCCGGTGGCCGTGCCACCCTTCCTGCCTGCCAGCCAGGCCTGATCCTATCTGCCCCGTCTGTGTGGAGCAGAACAGCTCCAAAGGCCAGGGAGGAGAGGGGGGAAACAAGGTGCCAGCAAACCCCCCCACCCTGCCCAGGCACCGCAGGACTGGGATAACTGGCTGGGGGAGCTGGGCTGCCCAGATTTTGGGGATTTTTGCCCTCACCTGCCCCTCAGGTTTGACCAGGCTCTTTGGGGTTTTTGCTTCCCTCGCTCCCAGTTACAGCACGAAGTTCTCAGTTCGTGGGTTGTGCCGACTCATCCCTTCAGGAGCCCAACGTGGTTCCCAGTCATCCCCCCCCCAAAAAAATCCCCCACCCACCCACCCCAGCAGCCCCTGGCCCCGTCCTGCCACCACGGCCCAGGTAACCAGCCCGGCCAGGGGGCAAACACAGGCCAAAGGCCCAAGGAGGAAATGCCAGAGCAGCAAAGACATCAACACCGTCACCACTCACGCATCGGCCACATGCAGCCCCCCCGGCCCCCCGGGACAGGGGGCAGAGGAAAAAATAAGACACACACGGACCTTCTGCTTCTTCCAAGCAGGACCCGAGGAATCCCGGCCGGCCACCGGCACAGACAATGGCCCCATCTCCTGCCAGACAACGGGGCCACTTTCCTGCCAGACTTGGAATGTCCTTTCGGGGCCCTTTCCAAGCGTTTCCGCCCGGCGTCCCTGTCCCTTCGCACATGAAAGAATGGATGGTTTCCTCCCCCATCCCCGGGCAGGGATGGCCAGGGAGGGCCAAGGCTGATGTCCCCGCCCGGGGGGGAAGTTCATGGGGCTGCCACCCCTCCCCAGGGATGCAGAGCATCCCATGATTGGGGCGGGGAGTTATTCCCCGGGTGGTCACAGGGGATGTGGAGTCCGTCATCCATCCACAGGGGACACGGCCCAGGCAGCGTGAGGCTGCTAAAAAAGTGCGGGTTTTAAACCCAAAAGGCATCTCTGGACGCTGAGCACTCTCGGCTCCAGCAGTGCCACCACCACGTGAGAGCCACGTCCCGGCAGGGCCGTGTCCCCCACCCTGCTGCCCCACAAACCAGGGCGCTGCGGCGGCGGAAACGCCCCGAGTTCGGGGGCCGGCGCTCTCCCCGTCCCCAGAGGTTGTTCACAACACCTCACCTGCCCACGGCGCTCCCACGGAAAGCCACAACCTCCCTCTGCCCCCCCCGGGGAGCTCAGGGGGGGCCGGAAAAGCTGCAAAGCCTCTGCTGAGAAGGGAGATCTCTGGTGGGCAGGGGGGGGATTTTGGGGAGGGTGATGCCCCAAGGGGCAGAGGGGCAGTGGGAAGTGCCCACGGGAACTGCCTGGCGTGTCCTGCCCGGCAGTATCCAATGGATAATCACCACCCCAGAGAGAGCCCAACTGCCCCTCTCCACCCCAGTGAGACCTGGGGTCTCATGGGAAAAGCTCCACCACGAGCAGGAGTTGGGATTTCCCGCTGCCCAGGTGGAACAGACGGGGCTTTGTCCAACCTCCCTCCACCAGCGGTTCCCTGAAGGGATTTCTCTCCCCCCAAAGGATAACGGCCCCTGGAAACGTCTCCCCAGGGTCAGGGCACGGCGGTGACACCACGGGGAGAGCACTGGCATCACGGAAACTCCCGGGAAGAGCCGGCACAGGAAGGAGCAGGGGGGTCACCCCTCTGCGTGTGCCACCCTGAGCACCCCACCTTCCAACCAGTCCCCTCTCCAGGGCCGTGGGACCCCCATGCTGGTGCCCCCACGGGGGGATCTCTCCCCCTTCACCCATGGAAGAGGTGCCTCAGCCTCAGCACCGACACATTATGGGTTTTTTTTGGGGGGGGGATGGTGTGGGGAGCATCAATTTTCCGTCTGCCAAGATGAAAAGCAGCAACGCAGGTCTCCTGCTGCCACACTGCTCTTGGAAGATTCAACCCTAGAGCAATCACAACCAGCATTTACTAATTCTATCCCCAAAACCCCAACCTGCCTCCTCCAAAGGCCTCCAGGCCAGACCCAGCACTGCTAATGAGATGCCTTTCTCCCCAATGCAGCCAGCAGAGAAAACCCCAGAGGTTTGGGGAGGGTTGGGGGGGAGGGAATCCAATCAATCCTGCTATTCCAAACTTGAGGAGAGAGGGGAAAATAACCCCGTATCAATCACTAAATTCACTTGAGTGCAAGGCAGGGAGGAAAGGAAGAATTCTCAGGCTGTGGCAGGGGGAAGAGGAGGGTCTGGGTTGTTCGACGGGATGCTCCATGTCCTGCATCATGGATGCTCTGTGACTCCATCACGGATGCTCCATGTCCTCCATCACCTGTGGACCCCTGGAGACCCCAGGATTCCTCGGTCTCTGCCTGCCCACGCTCCCCTGAGCACGAGGGCTTTGCTGGGGCCCTCCTCCACAACCCAAAATCCAGGGATGCCGCCTCCCACCAGCCTGGCTGCGTTAGGACCCGGACAAAACCCGGCCATATTTGTCCAAATAAAACCAAACACAAAGAGGCATCCGGATCCTTCCCTGGGTGTAAACTGGCCCGGGGCCACCGCCTTCACAGCCACGACCCAAACACATTTTTCCTTTGCTGGGATGAGTGATAGGGAGGCTTTAAATAGTGTGTGTTGGGGGGGGAAAATCCGACTGAACCTCAGGTGGAACTTCCTGGCCGAGAGATTTATTGGCCAGGGAATGATCTCATCAGGGAAGCGGAGGAAACTCCGTGGCGCTGGGATTATTTAAGAGCGTGCAAAGCCCCGGGGAAGGCGGCACAGGAACAATCCCAGGACAGCCCCCGTGCCGGCCGGGACCACGCCGGTCATTCCCGTTTCCTGGCCTGGGGACCGGGACAGTCTGCGGGGTGGTTTGGGTTTGTTCTTCCACCCCCAAAGACGTATCCGTAGGGAAAAGAGTCCCTGTGCCGCCCCCGGCTCTGCAGGCAGATGGGTTTGTGTCCAGGGAGGGTCGTGTGGCTGAAAGGGTCTTCAGGAAAAGGGGGTGTTCAGCAGGGGGAGTGTTTTGCTGGGATTTGAGCGGCAGCGTGGGCAGGGATGGGGGCGGGGGGAGAAGTGCTGAAAGCACCAACTCCCCTTCCCAGAAAATCCCCCTCCCAGAAAATCCCCCTCCCAGAAAACCCCCTTCCTTGCAGGTCTGACCCTCCAGGGAGAAGCACAACCCCCTCAATCTCCAGATTTCCCGAGCCTTCCTTCTTCGCACACCCTTTTCCTCTGCCCTTCCCGCCTTCCCTGCATGACAAGCCAAGGGAACCCGGAAACATCAGAGCAGATTAAGGAGGGAAGATGCAGGGGAAGCCTGGCACCCTGGAAAACGGGTGTTTACCCTTTCTTTCCTTTTTTTCCGTGTCAGAAGGAATTTTTAAAAGAGGAAAAAATCGGCAGCAAAACCTGGGGCTCAGGGCTGGTGGGCCCTGAGCCTTTACACCCAGCAATGGGGGGCTGGATCAGCCCCACAGTTCCACCAGTGCCCACAGAGGGGTGGAGGACACATAGAGGGGAGCTGCCAGATCCCTGGAATCCAGCAGAGATCCCTGGAACGAGATCCCAAACCCCCTCCAACCACCCCGGCGCGACGCCTCTTTCCATCTCCCCGCTCCCCAGCTTGCACCGATCGATCAGTTCTGGGCAAGGAACTTGAAAAAAATCAGCAAAACCCGGAGGAATGAAAGGCGGATCCTCCCGGGATGCAGGAGGCCAGCAGAGCCAGGAGGAGAAGGATGGGGACAAGTCACTCACCCTGGCACGGTGACCCTGGCACGGCGACAGGGGGGTGGAGAGCTCGTCTCCCTCCTTTCCTTCACAGTTCCTGCCCTCCCCTCGCCCCAAAGCGGCCCTCGGGCTTATCAGGGAGGCTGATCTCGGTGTCGTTTTTTGTGTAATTTCACTCACTCAGCGTTTCCAGGCAGAGCAGGGGGCACGTCTGACTCGCTGCTCCGTAAACAATACTTTCCTATCGCATGACGGAGGGCGAAGACATCTGACCCCTTTCCTCTCCTGCTCAGTAAAAAAAAAAAAAAACCCCGACACGGGGCTCACCCACCTCGCCACGACCTGCCCTGCACCTCCCGGCCGGGGCTGCTGGGAGGGAAGAGCCTTCCAAACCATTTTTCCACGTGATGCTCCAAGGGGATCCGTGGCTGATGTCGGGCACACGCGGGACCTGCTGCTACTTCAGCCCCAGGTCCGTCCCACGGCATCACCCGTGTCCATAACCCCCCACCCCAGAGCTTCTCGTGCTGTTTTACACCTTCCCCCGAAGTCCTTATTCTTCCAGGTTCCCATTTCCGAGGGGCAAACCCATCTTGTGTTTCCCAGGAGATCCGGGAGCACACGAGGGCACCAAAGGATGCTCAGAGCCAGCTCTGGGTGCCCCTCACACGTGGCACCCAAAAATCACGGGGCTGTGCTTCTGCCCTCCACCCTAGAAACATGTGGGGCCTCTTTGTTTGGGATTCTGAGCTGCAATAGCCAGATCCTTACGCCTGAGCTGCCACGTGCTGGGACACGGAGGGACAGAGGCTCCATGGAGACACTCACCCCCTCAGCTGCTGCCCAAATTCAGGGCACGGGGAGCTCCAGCTGCTGGTGCTGCTTCACATTCCAGCAACGGATTTTTCTGCTGGTGCGTCAGGAGCTGCCCCATGAGGGCCTTCATTGACCCCTGAAGGAGAAGGTACCCTGAGGGACGGGTGCTGGGTGCCTGTGGCTGTTCATCACCTGCCCCAAACCCCCACCCTGCCCCAAACCTTCCCCCCTCACTGATGGGCAGCCCCGACTCTGCCCCGCTGGGCTTCGGCTCACTGGAGTCGGGGCTGGACGGGGCTGGTGGAGACCCCCAGAGAAAAACGCTTTTGGCCTGACTTCCCCCCCTCAGCCACAGCGGTTTTGATGGTGTTTTAAGGTGATTTAGGGCGCGGATTCAGCTCATCCCCCCTCGGGTGAACCAGAGCATCCGGCGGAGCAGCAGCTCGAGACCGGCATCGCCCCCGGACCGGGGCAGGTCTCACATTCACAAGAGAAACTGCACGGGGGAGCAGGAGCCGTTTTTATCATTTTTATCACTACCAGGAGAGACCTTGGGGCTCAGGGGCAGGGGACCATCACCCCTCCTGCTGCAGGACCCAGGGGATCCAGCAGCAGCGACCCCCAAACCGAGACCATCCCACCGGGCTGGGTTTGCACCTCATCCCTCCTCTCCCCCTCCCTGATGGATTTGGAGGAACTAAATTCCAAGAAATCCAGCTCCCACCAGGCTCCTTTCCCCTGGGGGAGCAGAGAGGTTTGGGTACAAGGCTTTGCTGACCCACAGGGGTAGTTTTTGTCGCACGACAAAACCCCGGCACAGACAAGGAGCGCCAGCAGGAAGCTGCCAGCCCTCCCCGCTTGGGAGGGGGTATCCAACTGCCCCCGGCCAGCCCGGGGCTCCCTGTGTCCTGCCACACACAAGGGGCTCTTTGTGCCTGGTGGCACCTGTGTCATCCCCCCCTTGCTCTATCCCGATTTCCCCCTGGAGGTCCCTGAGCCTCCTGCGAGGGGCTTTGGCAGCTCCAGGCCCCCCCGCACCGTGTCCCGGCAGGAACAGGCAGCTCACGCTGCCCCACCGAGCTGCTCCTCGCTGCTGCGGCCCCCGGGCAGCAGCACGGGCACAACAAAAGGCACCAGAGGCATTTCGTGCCACCCCGGGTGGCAGAGGTCACATGTGTGGCTGCTGGAGCCGTGCAGATGGCCCTGGGAGCTCATGGGGAGGGGTCAGCCCCCTTTTGCCCCCCCTGAAGGAAGGGAGGAGGAGGAGGGGGCTGTGGGGGTTTGCATCCTGATGTGTGGTGGGCACAGCTGGCTCCAAGCACGCCCAGGACCCCTAGTGCTCATTCCCCAGGTGCCCAGCCCCCAGGACCAGCTTCACTTGAAAACACACACACACACACACAAAAAAACCTCACACGGAAAAATGTGTGTCCCCCAACCCCGTCCCCAGGAGGGACCCACGGACCTGAGGGAATGCGGCAGGAAGGACCAGGCACGGGAGCCCAGAGGCTGCTGCTGCATTGAGAACCCAAATCCCAGCCCGAGAGCCTACAAGGAAAGTAAATTCTGCTCTGCTCTGCTCTGCCCAGCCTGCACAGGGACAGACGGGACCTCCAGCCTCCTCTGCTCGGTGCTGGGGATCTGCCCCCAAATAACCCGTTCCTAAAATCCATGTGTCACAAGACAAAAAGAGCAGGAAAGGGTCTCCCTGTGGGCAGTTCACTGGCAGAGCTTCCCACGGGCAGCAGCCCCCACACAGGGCCACTCAGCACAGCTTGGCTAGGGAGAGCCTGCCGTACTTGCCCATCCTTACCAGCCCTGCCCGTCCCTGCCCATAAATCCCCTCCTGCAGCCAGGCACGCTCCTGTGCGAGCCTCTGCCCCAGGGGACCCGCTTTCCGCTGGGCGTGAAAAGAGAACAATAGGGCCAAGCCCTCCATTGTTCCAGACAAAAGATAAGCCGGGCTCTGGCATTCATTCCCCTGGCTCTGGCATTCCCCTCCGCCCTGCCCTCGTGGGCAGGCAGCAGGCAGGGCTGCCCCCCTGGGCCAGGGCAGAGGGTTCTCTAAACCCTTCCCGCAGCATCAGCTCAACTCTCAGCAGGTGACCCAGAGGGGCTGCTGAGGGGGGGAATGACCTTCCTGCCCACCTCGGGGCTCCTTCACTCCCTGACCTCCCTGTGAGGTCCCCAATTCCTGTTGTCCCGTGTCCCCACTGTGGGCACACCAGGGGTGACCTGTGCCAGCCCCTTCCCAGACCTCAGCCCGTCCTCTCCCCACCCTGACCTTCTCCTCCCTGCATCCGACAGGGACACGGTGGGGACAAAGCACCCTGGGGGGGTGGCAGGAGGGACATGGGGTGGCCAGCAGTGGGGACTGGCTCCCCGGTGGCCTCACTAGCCACCGTGGGGAGCAGAGCAGAGGTGGGAGCCCGGGACTCATCCCACCCACACCGTCACCCCGCTCAGCTCTTTAACCAGGCGGTATCTCCAGGCTCTGACCGAGGCTGCAAACTGGACCCAAAACACCCAGCTGGAGCAAGGGAGGAAGACCACAGGGGATGAAGGCTGCTCACTGCAAACCCACAGCCAGCCAGACACCGGTGTCGTGGTGGCAGCACCGAGGGGACTGTTGGGACACGGGTGCCAAGAGCGGCCGCAGGAAACGTCTCATCTCTGCTGGGAAATGCCCCTGCTCCATCCCTGCTGTCCCACCACCACGTCACCTGCCCCTGCTCAGCCCTTCCAGCCCCACTGACCAGGACAGGTTGACTTTTAGGCCCAAAGAGCCCTAGTTTCGGGGGGGCGGCATTGGGGCGGCAGCAGCCGCGGCACCTCGGCGGCAAAACCATCATGAATTTCTACCTGCCAACTTCTACACCTTCTCCTCCTTCTCCTGTAAGTCTCCAGCTCCTGATCACCCCATTTAGCACAGGCAAAGAGGGTCAAATGCCCCGCTGGGCTCGCTGCTGCCTTGTGCTCTTTTTTCAATTCTCTTTGCTATATTTAATTTATACCTGTATTTATCCTCTTTCCGCCCAGGGATGAGCGGCCACGAGGCGCCTTCACCAGGTAGAAGTAAAATAGCAATAACTGGGGCCAGCAGGTTTTGGCCAGGGCTGGTGGGTGCTCTCAGGGGGGTTCAGGTGACTTCGATGATGAGCCAAATTATCTGGTCCCTCTCTGGTAGGGGACCCGGGGTAGGTGGCAGGAGGCTGCCCGGCCACCCGCCTGCAGCTTTTATAACAGTCACATGCCTGGAGCAGGCCTGGCTGCTAATGGAGCATTAAATTATGGAGAGGCAGAATTTCAAATATTTCAGACCCTTCTAATTTGCATTCTTCGGCTGAAGGGCTGCGGGACAGGAGGCAGGGACAGGAGCTTCCCCCCAGTGCAACGCTCACAGGAGAGGCTTTTCCCTCGGAAAACAACAGATTGGAGCTCAAGGCAGCTGCGGAGACACTTGGGGTGCAGGGGGCTGGCGGGGTGTTTGGGGGAGAAGGGACTGAGGCTGTTTCAGCAGAGCCCTTGTTCAGGGCTGGAGCGGTTCCAGCCCGGGACATGTGGTCCTGGAGCAGGTGGACACGGAGTGGGAGGGAGGGAGGGAAGGCAGGAGGGCTTCCAAGCAGCAGAAAGTTTTCCAAAAGTTGATGCCTTGGACGGTGCCAAGTTTCCTCGTGCCGGGGGAGCCCACGCACTTCTCAGCCCGGCACCAGCAGCGCCCAGCCATGGGGAGCTCCCTGGGCACGGCTGCTCTACCCGAGGGAGCACATTCCACTCCTGAAGTTACTCCCCAAAAGGCACAGGATGGGGTAAAGACACAGGCACATTTTCCAGCAGGACTGTCACAAGCTGCACTAATTTATTTCCCTTCTGCGTGTTCTCTACTGGGTTAAAACGGGGTGGAAATTAGTGATGCATCACACAAAACTTCACAGTGGCCCAAATCTTCCTCCCCGCAGTGCAATGAAACCAAAAATGCCACAAAGTTTGTGAAAAATAAAGCAGCAGAGCCCAGGAGAGCCCAGCCCTGGCTGGTCAGGGGTGGCCGCGATGCTGCAGGGGACCCCCAGCTGGGGAACGCCCGACCCCGGGGCTGCCCATCTTTCTGGGCTCTCCCTCCTGCCGAGCCCAGCTCCTCCATCAGCCCTGATGCCCCCAGACCCTCCATCAGCCCTGGGCCCTCCAGCCCCTCCATGGTCAGCCTGGAGCCCCTCAGCTTCTCCTGAGCCCCCCCAGTTCCTCCATCAGCCCCCAGCCCAGGTCCTCCATCAGCCCTGAGCCTCTCAGCTTCTTCTGAGCCCTCCAGCTCCTCCATCAGCCCCAGCCCAGCTTCTCCATCGACCTTGAGCCCCTCAGGTCTTCCATTCTCAGCCCTGAGCCCTCCAGCTCCTCCTGAGCCCTCCCGCTCCTCCATCAGCCCTGATCCCCCGAGCCCCTCCAGAGCACCACAGCTCCTCCATCAGCCCCTAGTCCAGCCCTTCCATCATTCCCAAGTTCCTCCATCCTCAGCCCTTATCAACCCAGCTCTTCCATCATCAGCTTTGATCCCGCCAGCTCCCTCTGAGCCCTTCCAGCTCCTCCTGAGCCCCCCAGCTCCTCCATCAACCCCATCTCCTCCATCAGCCCCGCTGCCGGACCCGGCCGCCCTCAGACTCACAAAAAGAAGCAGCTTTGGCCCACCACTCTTTTGTAGTTGAGGGAAAATGAGGTAGTGGCCTTGGCAGTGCTGGGCTAGCGATGATCTCTAAGGCCTTTTCCAGCCTGAGTGACTCTGTGATCCTGTGAAATGAAAATCTCTCCTCCCTGGTCCTGCTCCGCAGAGCAGCGCGGCCGCGGGAGAGAACAAAAGAGGGCAGCCGGCTCCTCCACGGCATCACGGGCTCTAGGCAGCCACTGCCCTGCCTGCGAGGGGATTATTCTGTTCCAATAAATGTATTTATTTAGGAAAATGGGCAGAGTGCCTTTTACTGGCACGGCTGGGAACTTCCAGGGTGTAAAAGCGGAGCGGCCCCGACAGCGACAGCGCGGCCCCGCGACCGCCTGCGGCGGCGCTTGAAGGTGGTCGCTGGGTGAGAAAAGCTTTTCGGATTTCTGCAATTCCACGTGCACGCGCAAAGCCAGCCCGGCACAAAACACTCCCGAGGTGTTTACAATGGGATAAAGCTGGAGCAAGCAGGAACACAGCTCCGGACAAAGCGGGGCTCACCCGCTCCTGCGGCAAGAGGCCACGGGCCGTGGGCTTACAGGCTCTGCCTGCCCCGAGGGTCCACGACCTCCCAGATCCACTGGGTCAGCGGTGAGAGACCCCAAAAAGCCGAATTGCTGTGGCACCAGCACCACAGCAACCCCTGCCAAAGTTTGTTTGGGCTGTTGTTTGCCCGAGGGCATCCCTGAGGATCCCTGAGCATCCCTGGCTGTGCCGAGCACATGGAGGGCTGGGACAGCAGTGGGGACCCAGCTTCCCCAGTATCCCACTGTATCCCACTGTATCCCACAGGGATTCACTCTGCCACCTCATCTGCTCACCAGCAAACTTCCAGTTCCTGCAGCACCAGCCCCTGTGGCCCCAAGGGTGCTCTCTCTGCTCAGGGACACTACTGTCACCCCCACCCCAGAGCTGGGGGCGCCCACCAAGCCCCAGAGCAGCAGGGATGGACCCCCTTCCCCCCATGTCTCCCCAAAACACTCACCTGGGGGCTTCAAAACACACCTCTGGCAGTTCCCAGAGCCCCCCTTTGCCCCGACCTGCTCAAAGGTTCCCAACGACTGCTCGGCCCCAGTGAGTCTCGTCTCCAGACAGGCTCAGGAGACCCCACCAAGCACCAAACACAAAAATAAACCCACTGAAAGAGTAGATTTACTGTGCTCCCCTGCGCAGAGAGACAAACCCTTCCTCTGCAGCCCATCAACGAAATTAAAGCCCCTGCAGCACATAACAAGTTTACGAGCTGCTCCATCTCCCCCGTCCCGACGTGCCAGGGCACAGCTCCCCCCGGCACCCCCGCGGAAAATGGACTTTTCGGCAGCGAGACAAAAAGTCCAGCAATTCCCCCCGGGACATCTCACACCCTGCCTGGAACAAACTTCGCTGCGAGAGGGATTTCGGCGGGGTGGGGTGGTTTGGGCTCTCAGGCTGGGCCGGGGTAAAAAAAAGCGAGGCGGGAGGAGCCGAGCTGCCTGGTGGCACCAGGAGAGGGAAAGGGAATTTTTTGGCAAATTTGGGGTCTCTGCTCCTACCTGTTCGTCTGCTCCAAAAGGGATTTTGTGAGGTGACAGCTCAGATGCCAAGGGCAGCTGCTCTGCCACGGGAGGGAAACAAATAACCGGCGCAGAGGGAGATGCTGGTAAAAATGTGTCACTTGGAAATGATTTCGAAAAACTGCCTTTAGCCTGCCCACGTTTGTCAAAGGACAGCCACTATTTTTAACACAAAGCCTCTGAAATCGCAGCCTTTCAAAAAGAAGGGAGAAAAAAGTACTGTATCAGTGTCAACAGAATGGATTCTGTACGAAATTAAATTGAACTAAAAGGAAATTGCATGAATTGCAAACACGAGTTATTGGCTCAATAGGAGAGTAAGGGAGGGACATTATCTGCTCTGTGCTATGGAGAAAATCACATTAACTGAGCTAATGGTCCTTTTTCACTCCTAAAATCTATTACTCCAGATTTGCTTTGGAAGTCAAGTGTTTTCCGTGCTGAAGGTACTTCACAAGATGTAACTGAGACTCGAACAATACACGGCCACGGTCTGTAATTTTTCCTGGGCAGCATCATCCCTCCCTGGCACCAAAACCCTGGAAATCGTTAGGCAGAGGTGGGAAGAGGCAAAGCTTTGTGTTTACTCGTGCATTTCGCGCTAAACCCTCTCCTTTACGGCTCCCTGGGCCACGCAGCTCCCGGTTTTCTCTTCCGCCGCCAACTTTGGTGTTTAACTGCGGAGGTCCCCGATGTGATCTCCCGGCTGCTCCCTGAGCCGAGGTTTACGGAACCCCCCCAAACCCCTCCATACCTGCACCCACAGCCCCGCCAGCCGCCCCAGGACCCCTCGGCACAGGTCCCGCTGCCGGGAGGGCTCCGCTGTGCAGCAGCTTCGTCCCCCAGGAGACCCCCAGCCCTCCCCGGACGGGTGGGACACGCGGCTCGGAGGACCGGCCATGGCTGACGGGGAAGTCGCGGTAGCGGTGACAAGGTTCATCCCCGCTCCCAGCCCCTCTCTCCGGTCCTGCGCTGCCACCACCGTGTCCCTGCGGTCTGTTTAGGACAACCTCAGTCGCTCTCGGAGCGGCAAAAACACCCGTGAGCGGCGCAGACCGAGTTCTCCTGCCCGGCTCCCGGCTCTGCAGGGCCGGCTGGAGCCGTCCTGCCACCCCGACGGGGATCCCCCGTCCCCGCCGGGCGCACCCGGGACGGGCGGTGGGAGATGCACGGCGGGGCACACGAGGGTGTCCTCAGCCCCACGGTGGGGCAGAGGGATGGGGATGAGGGACAGGCGTCAGGGGTGGGGATGAGGAACGGGACAAGGGGTGGGGGCGAGGTACAGAGACCCCCAACCCCGGGCCGTGTCCCCCGCCTGCCGCTGCGAGCAGCCCCCAGCCCCGCGGGCACGCGTGTGTGCCCGGCCCTGCGCCCGCCGCGCCTGTGCCAGCGCAGCGCGGCCGTCTGTCCGTGCACGCTGCGCTGCGAGCCCCCCAAAAACCGCGTCCGGGGGGGCTGCAC
>VXAY01007146.1:86732-101414 GCA_013399855.1 Oxyruncus cristatus | reverse complement strand
TGAGATCCCTCAGCAGCACCAGCACAGGGGGACAACCCCTGCCCTGAGCCCCCAGACCCCACTCCTGTGCTTATTTATTTATTAACACTTGGCTACAGGGAAGGAGGCGACCAGACGGTGTTTAATACAATTCCTTAAATAAAATACACATAGAAACCGGAACCAGGAGGTCTGTACAGACACGAGCCGGGCAGGCGGAGGTGACCAGCCTACGTTTAATATCTTAAATAGAATACAAATATAAAATGGAAGAATAAAATATTTACAGAAACCATGGTATACACCAAAATCCCGACTCCACTGGCTGATAGAGGAGGAGGAAACCTTCCATGCCCTCTTCCTCTCTCCCAGAGTCATTCCATGGGCATGTGAGACGGATGCTGGCGGACGTCATGGCGTGAGGAATTCCTTCAGCAGGATGAAGGGTCGGCAGCTCTGGGGAGCAATCCTTGAACCAAGAGGCACTTAAACCAATCCTTTCTTTCCCAATTCACTGCAGATGACGAGAGGAACCCTGGCTGCCCACCCCAGGATCCTGCTCCCATCAGGAAAAAGCACCCTGATAATTCAAAGTAAGGCTGGATGGACACACCCCAGCCACCGCCCTTGGCAGAGTGTTTGGTCCGAAATACTAATTAATCTGCTCCCCGTCTCCCCCCCCCCAGCACTGTCATTAATTCCCCTAATTAAAGTCAAAATGACAGCGTACAGCAGTAAAACTCAAGAGTTGACATAGTAACTCCAGGCTTTGGGTACCAACTGTCCACGGGATGCGAACACGAAGCGCTGAAATGTGCGGAACGTTGGGTCGTGCCAGGGAGGGGGGAAGGTGGAAGCTTTTGTTTGAAGCCTTCGGAGCGTCACAGAACGAGATCAGTTCACAACCACCACAGTCTGGAGATGGGATCTCTGTATCCCCCAAAAAAACACAAGTGCTTTGTCCTCTCCGTGTGGGAGGAGCCACTGACAGTCCCGGGGAAATTCAGGACAACTGAGTGCAGACCCTGCCTAATCCTACCCATCCAACTGTGCCTTCACAGCCTCAGCTAGAAAAGGATCACCTCCACATATCCAACAAAATATACAGGTTTGGGAGTCGTGTACGGGAGGGCTCCCCGTCTCTTTTTTTTGGTGTTTTTTTTTTTGTGTGTTTTTTTTTTTTTAAGACTGTGCAGTTCAGCTGTCAATCATCTCCGAAAGTTCCAGGAGGAGGTCATCCTCGTCCTTCCCTGGGTCCAGGTCAATCTCTGCTTCCAGTTTGCCTCCTGAGATTTCCCAAATGAGCTTCTCAAAGTCGTCCTCCACAGACAGAGGTGCTTTGGCAGAGCCCGTGGAGCTCAGCCGGCGCATCTTCACCGGCACTTCTGAGGGAGCTGAAGTTGAGCTGGAGACCTCTGACTGTGCCAGGGAGTTTGCCTGGCTCCCGATGTGGAGCCCAGGGCTGGGAGGAACAAGAAAGAGGGAAAAATCAGTGTGTGACACTCCTCACCTGGAATTTAACCCTCCTACACCTCAGCCTTACACAGGGATTGTGACTCAGTTAACCTGGGGCTACTTTAGAGTTCAGGATCAGCAGGTACGGTTGTCAGTTTGGAGATTTGTCCATGAAGAGACACCTGGAGTCTGGCAAAGAAGGGTCAGTATTTGTAGCCAGAGACTTTTCCACCTTTACTGATTTGACCATAAAAAGGGTAAGAAGTGAACCTCTGCAGGCACTCAGAAAACCCAAAGAGGCACTGAAAAGCTGTACCCAAGAGCAGCATTTTAAGAAAACCACCTAAAATAAGCATTGCTGCTACAAAAATCACTTCAAATTGTTTCCTTGTTGGATTTTGGCCCCGATTACCTCAAAACTTGCCATTTTCCACATGTGAACACACCCACCTGTTTCACATGAAAGTGGCAGAGATCAAGAAAAGGGACAAGGTGTGATCGTTACCTGGTTTGGGGTTTTTCCCTCCGAGGTATGGAGACCAGGCTGTCCTCTGGCAAAGCAGGAGCCACAGCCTGGGGAGAAGGAAGACAGTTTTTATGATACAGAGGGAAAAATCTTCCGCAGATATTTCAGTTTTGCACCTTTTCTCCCAGAAGAGGGTAAGATTTGGCCGTAAACGTTCCCAGGGACCCCCAGCTGGCTTGGGAATTGTCCTTACCACAGCTGCTTTCTTGGCTGAGGGCTCCTTGGTGTCCCCACCGGTGGCACTGAGGGGCTTCACGGCCACCACGGCAGTGGGGTGGCTCTCGGTGGCCTTGCGTTTCAGGGCCTGCCTTGGGGAGGACGTGGCTTTCCCATCCAAAGGCTTCAGGCACACCTTGGATTTGGCTGGAATAGAAGGAAGAGAGGGATGGTACAGCCTTGCTCTGCCTTGGGTGAAAAAAACAACAGGTTCTTAATAGTCCCATAGTCACAGAATTGCAAAATGGTTTGGGTTGGAAGGGACCTTAAAGATCATCCCATTCCACCCCTTGCCATGGGCAGGGACACCTTCCACCAGCCCAGGTTGCTCCAAGCCCCCTCCAACCTGGCCTTGGACACTTCCATGGATGGGGCAGCCACAGCTTCTCTGGGCAGCCTGTGCCGGGGCCGCCCCATCCTCACAGGGAGGAATTTCTTCTGTGTATCAAACCTAACTTTCCCCTCTCTGTTTGAAGCCATTCCCTCTTGTCCTCTCCCTTCACTTCCCGATGAACAGTCTCTCTCCAGCTGCCTCGTAGCTCCTTCAGGTCCTGGAAGGTGCTGTGAGGTGTCCACAGCACCTTCTGTTCTCAGGCTGCACACCCCCAGCTCCCCCAGCCTGTCTCCACAGGGGAGGTGCTCCAGTCCCTTTAGCGACTCTGAGGCCTCTCCTGGGCTTCCTCCACCAGTTCCACGTCCTTCTTCTGTTGGGGACACCAGAACTGGAAGCAGGATTCCAGCTGGGGTCTCACCAGAGATCAGAGGGGCTTCTCCCCTCCCTTGCCCTGCTGGCCACGCTCCGTTGGACGCAGCCCAGGATTTGGTTGGTTCCTGGGGTTCCAGCACACGTGGACCTCCTCCCCAGGCTGCTCTCAATAACCCCCTGAGGGGACACTCAACACTCACTTTTAGCTTTCCGTTCCAGAGGCTGGGCTGCCTTTTTCCCTGGGGACACAGCAGGGTCCTTCTCTGGGCTCCCCACCCCATCCTCCTGAGGCTTCACCAGTTTCCTCCTCCCAAGCTGATAAGCTGGTCCTGAAACCACGGCGGATTCGGGGCTCCCTGATGGTGGAGTTTTGTCCTTGGCTGGTTTCTCCACTGGGGTTGGCACAGCAGCTGCTTCCTTCTGCAGCTTCTCCTGGCGCTGCTTCAGCTGCCGCTTCTCCCACATGATCTCCTCCAGGCTCTTCACCTGGACTGTGGAATTAGCTGCACTCTGACCAGAGGGCTGAAAAAAAAATTAAAAAAGGATTAGTAGGACAAAACTCTATGGAGATTCCATTAGGAGAATCTGTGTGGCAATCCCTCCGAAATGGCTCCATGCGGCACCATTGAAATCCAACATTTTTTCTGTAAAATGCTGCCTGTAACAAGATCCCTGCTTTGCTCCGGTAATAATGTTTCAAAAGCCTGCAACTCCCAACACAGCAAGCTGCTTTCATGGAGCAGGAGACTCTAGCTGTACTCCATCCATTCTTTTGAAGGATTATAAAGCCATACAAGCTCCCCCATACAGCCTGATGTCCTCTCAAGAAACCTCCAGCCTTTGTCATTGAAACACTCAGCTCAGAATTTCAAGACATCCCCAAAGTTTGCCAGAGAAAGTCACTGAGAACAAAACCGCTCTCCCCACATTAACCTCTGGTGCTAACAGGTTTCACTGCAAGGTATAATCAGATTAATTCCAGGTTTTAGTTCAAATGAATTAATTGGCTCAAAGTGAGGATTCTGATGTTGTCTGGAAATGCTACTGGAAGTGACAGGACTTGGGACTTCACTGCAGCAATTACCAAATGAGGAAAGGTAGGAACACATTCCAACAGGGAGCAGGAAGTGAGTTTGCACACAAAACATGGCACAATTTATCAGAATGTATGTACATATGTATATATCTAAGTTTTCACAACAGACTCACCTCTGCAGGTGCAGAGACAGTTTTTGGAGAAGGTTTGTTCAATTCCACTATCATTTTTTCTTCTCTTCCAGGTGCTTCAAAACAAGCAGAAGTGAAAAATAAGTATTTTGTCAACAGCAGAGGTAAGGAAACCCAGTTTCCTTGGTGTGTTTATTTTCTCATGTCTCAGGACAGAGGGAAAGGCTACAGGAAGCAATTCCTGAAGTGTCTCATCTCTCTCTGGATCTCTTTTTACGTGGTTTATATAAAATCTTAATGATGAGATCTTTAATGCCCTCATGTTAAGAAGTTGATATATCCTTCCCAAACACACATATATCAATAAACACTTATTCCAAAGAGGAATGTAACCCTGGATTCAGCTCAGGGAAGATCCCATACCACAAACTGATGGCAGAAAAATACAACAGAGAAATCAGACCACAAAGCTCCTGAAAGAATGAATTTTCCAGTGGGAAATACAGAAAACTATCAGGTAATTCATGGAACATAACACGGTCCCTTTGACCTTGGCATTCACAGAATGAAAAAGCAACGGGAATCCTGAGGAAACTGGACTTATTTCCCCAGGGAGGTACCTCCTTACCTATGAGCTTTGTGACCCGCAGGAGTTTCCTCCCTCTGAGGGCAGGCTCGGGCTGTGCAGGAGGAGCTGGCACGTTCTCCCCGCTCTGCTGCATCCTCAGAGCTTTCTCCCTCTTGATCTCCTCCAAGGTTTTGATCCGCACTTCTCCCGCTGGCTTGGCTCTCCCAGGCTCCGCCAGCTGCACCCTGCCAGGGACGACGGGAGCAGCAACGCTCTTCCTGGGCTCCCCCTCAGCTTTTGGCTTGGCGGGAAACTCCTCCGGCTTTTCCTTCTCTTCTTCCAGCCTCTTGTGGTTTTTCTCAGCCAGGGCTCCCGACAGGGCTTTGATGCGGACGGGGGGGGAAGGTCTGGTCCCTGAGCCGGGCTCCTCCGCCCTGCGGCCCTCGCCGGGGGGCTTGGCCAGGGGCTCCCCCCGCCGCTGGTTCGCCCTCTCCAGGCGAATCTCCTCCAGGGTCTTCACCCGGATCTCCTCGATGGGCTTGGCAGCCTTCTCTGTCAGCAGCGACAAAAGGGAAGCACCGACATTCAAACAGAGTCCAGCAATGGCAAGAGTCTCCCAAAATCTGTCACGGCACTAAGGAAAGGGGGTTTGAGCGCTCTTCAAGAGGATGCATCCGAGGTCAGCATCAGCTGCACAATCATGGAATGGGTTGGGTGGGAAGGGACCTTAAAGATCACCCATTCCAGCCCCTGCCATGCTTCCACTAGCCCAGGTTGTTCCAAGCCTTGTCCAACCTGGCCTGGAACACTTTCAGAAATAGGGCAGCCACAGCTTCTCTGGGCAACCTGTGCCAGGGCCTCACCACCCTCACAGGGAAGGAGGTATTCCTAAACCTACTCTCTGTTGGTGTAAATCCATTCCCCCTTGCCCTGTCACACTCCAGGCCCTTGGAAATAGTCTCTCTCCATCTTTTCTGTCAGCTCCTTCAGGCACAGTTAGATCACCCCAAAGCTTCCCTTCTCCAGGCTGAACAATCCCAAATAACAATAACGTTCTCCTCCTCTTTTAAGCCACCTGAATTTTGAAAACCAGAACCAGTTATTTACCTCTTATACTGTGTCTATCTATGTGCATCCCAAACCCCTGCTCCTGGGAATGGTTCTATCCTACTTGTGTGTGAGCAACTGCAGCTTCTGATGGTTCAGGAACATCAAACCTCGCTGAGACCCACGTGGGAGCCACCTCTCTGACAGCAGCCCCAGGACAGCTCAGCCCTCCAGCAAGGGGCAGCAGCCCTCCAAAATTAACTTTCAGGGCACTATGGAAGTCCATGGAAAGCAAAAAGGGGCCCGTGCATTTAACATGGAGTTATTACCTGTCTCTGTACTGCTCTGTTCAGAGGGCTGTCCCAGCCTCTCCTTCAGGGACTTCAGCACTTGAACTAAAACACAGAACAGGAAAGGTCAGGGGGGCTGCACAAATCCTGATTCCGTGAGGTGAGACAGGAGATCACTCCAGTGGGATTCAAAGTCACCTCGAGCCCCCAGCCAACATGCAAAAAGAACCATTAGGAGGAGAAACAGAAAACCTGACTAGACACTGTGGGTGTGCAAGCCAGGTGTGTTTGGTACCTGTGCCTCTCCTGGGGGCCTTCTCAGCATTCTCCAGCATCTCTGTCTTCCTGCCCAGCCTGTCAGCAACGTTACGCCTCAGAGGAAGGAAGGTTTTACCAGCTTCAGAAAGACACAAAGGGGGAAATGCTTTCAGAAGGTTTCTCTGCAGGAGGATTTTCCAACAGTCAGCCACAGACTTCAATACTTCCAGGTTTATTTTCTAATGTTTGCCTTTCAGTTGCTAACAGAATTTGGTGTTTTTGGAATCAATGCACATCGTGTAACTTCCTCCATCATGCAGCAAAAATACCTTTAAATATCACCATGTGAGGGCACCCAAAGAGCAGCTCACAAAAAGCTCTCACCTATGAGAGTTTTCCGTTTTCCCAGTCTGTCAGGAAGGTTCAGCTGGATCACAGGATCCTCTCCTAAAACAAAGAATCATCTGTTCAGTGCACAGAAACCAGTAGCCAGTAAAAGCATCATCCTTCTGGCCCATGCCCCAAAAAATGACACTCCTTTGGTAGCCAAATCCCGTAACTAATGAGTGACTGTGAGTAGAAGTGGTTCTACATGTTTTCTGCCTTTAAAAGGAATTTATAACTTCCTTTAATATGAATTTATACAGACTCCTATCACATAACTGCCACTGTCATCCTCTTCAATGCTTCAAAAATTGGCTACTTGTATAATTCCATCTTCTCGATCTTCCCTTTCATTACTCCTGCTTTTAATTAACCTCTTCTTTGCACCCTCACTCTTGTTTTGCCATCAGCCTCTCCCTGCTGCTACTGCACTTCTACAACTCAACCTCAAAGTGAAATTAAAACACCTTTGAGAGTCTGCAGAACGTGATAAGATATGATTAGTTCTGGCTTAATACGAAAAACCTCCTCTTGATCTTTTACTGCAACATAACAAATCCAGCACCTACAGATTCCAACCCTTTCCAACACAACCAGGGCCTTTAAGGATAAAGCAGTTTTAATTAGAGAAGGCAGCCCCACACGTGTGAGTTCTCTTAATTATTACTTCACAGTTTGATTTAGGAGCCGTGCAATGGAAGTTCTCACCTTCCTTTGAGGACAGAGTCACAGTTCTCAGCACTGTCCTTACGTTTTCCTTCTCTGGCACAGGAATTGTCCGAGCCTGGAGCGGATCAACAGCAACTCCTGAGGGACCTTCTGATCAGAGCACGGAACAAATAAGGATGTTTAGGGAAACAACCCAACCAACCAAAACAGAAGAACCATCACGGAGACCGAGAACATCAGTTACTCATTACTGCCAAACACAGAACAAGCAGTGCATGTAAATAAGAGATGAGCGATTTCCCTCGGATTTGCCCTTGGAATTCCAAGCAGGAACACCAGCTGCTTCAGAAAACAGCTCACACGCCAAAGCAGCTCAAGGCCCCACCAAAACATGGAAGTCTGTCCCCCAAGCAGCTCTCAGCTGCAATAATCATCTCCCACTCTGAGCCCAACGGTGCCAAGAAAACAAAATCCTTCTCCTGCAAATTCCAGCTATCCAAGTAATATCAGAAGGATTAAGAACAAAGGTAAGGTGAACACAGGGCAGAAGGACAGGAAAGGAGGGCATATTAACTCACCACCTTGTTTTTTGGCTTTTTCCTTTAGTTTCTTCAATTTGATTTCTTCGAGTGTTTTTATTCCGAAATTTAAATTGTCATCTGAAAGCACAGAACAGTTCATGAAACTGAGGCTTAAAGGCATTTTGAATAAACCCTGTCAACGCTCTCAGAACAGATGGTATTTTGGTAAGGAATTGGCACCTTCCTTCACCCTCCTCCATCCTACAGGGTAAAATCTGCACTTTCAAGCATTAATGTAACGTAGAGAGACTAAAGATTCCTCTGGCATTTGCACAATGTCTGAAAGGACACATCTGCAGGCATTTAAATTCCATGTTGTGGCTCTATTTTGTTCCACAAAAGCAAACCAGGAGGAGTTTACCTCCTTGGGACATATGACATTATTAGATGGGAATGACTCCTCCTTTCAGTGACCCCCATGTTGTACTGTGTTTTTAGAACATATTGCTTTCAATTGTCAAATTCTCCTTCCAATCCACCCTCCTACAGCTCCTGGAATACCTTGCTTTGTATTAGCATTGGATTTCCTAGTGGAAATCAGCCTCAATCCATTATGGGCTTCTGTGGCTGGTTGCTGGACAGGTGTTTTAGTTTCTTCTCCTTCTTCAGAAAGTTGGTCTGAAAGGCAAAAATAAACCTATTAATTTATGGAGTAGGGATCAGACGAGATGGTTCATGTTTACATAGCTCATACAATGACATTTCAACCCCATAAAGATATTTAGGACTCCAGATTCTCTCTCACCTGTAGTTTTAACCCCTACAAAATTCAGGTATTACGTGATTTATATATTCACTTACAGTAGAAATACCTTCAGTAGGCAAAAAATGCTCACCATCATCATCTTCATCATCATCCGCAGCATTGATGACAACTGGAGGGTGTGTAGGACTCGGGACATTTTCTGAGTTCTCCACTTTCATCACCCCCCTCAGCTGTGGGGAGGGGTTGGACTGCACAGAGAGTTTGTTCTGCTGCATCTGAGCCATTTTCACATCGTCTTCTGCAGACTCAGGTGGACTGGGGAGTGTGGCTGAGGAAAAGGAGATCACTGTCACTTGGCCGTGTCAAACTCTGACCCCAGCGTTGCAGTTATGATGGAGAAGGTAGGTAAGATAAACCCACCTGGCTACTGAATTTAGTTTCCTTATTCCCCACCCCTGCTTACACCGTAAGGGTGGTTTCCCTCGCACACCCATCTCCCCACCCAGAAAGGATTAAAGGAGGGGAAAGGAACCTGAAAGGCAAAGATCACAGAGGAGCTGAGCGTGAAAAAAAATGAAAACCCCAGAACCATATTCCACTCAGCTGAGAGCCTGTGACTGCAGACTCCTCCCTGCGCTCAGGAACGACCAATTCCTGGACCCTCTACAGGGCCTTACCCCATCCTAGGCAACACTCACAACTAAATGTTTAATAATGACAGAGAGTGGAGCCGAGAAAAACTCACTTTTGCTCGGGGGTAGGAAGAGCCCATCGACGTAACGGCCTTTGGTGTGGTGGAAAGCACAGTTGTACTTCTGGCAGCCCCCGGGCTGGTTCTCCCAGTAACAGGCGATCTCGCTCCGCTTTTTCTGAGGGAAGGGACAAATCCGAGCTCACACTTGCAAAGAGACTCAGTTTCACAACCCGTCAGAGACAGCACCGCTGCACTGCAGTGCTGAAGTCTCATTGCAAAGGTCAGCTTCTGGCTAAAAATATTCCAGGGCATTTAAACGAAGTTTGTGCAGGGGGGGGAACAACTAAATATTGTCTGGCTTTGCCTTCCTGTCACTCGGCTGAGGAAGACAGGCCAGCCCGACACATGAACTCAGGGTTAAACTAGTAAAAAATCCAAAATAATGGGATTATTCAGAGGAAAAATGGTCTCAAAAGCCCAGGTTAAATCTACCTGAATATATCTTTCAGAGCATTGGTTCCTTCCCATCTGATTTCTCCCCTCCCTGTCCTGCTCCAAGAGGTCAGGATAATGTTATCTGAAGAAATTCAGGGCAGAAGGAACCCGCTGGGCCATTTTCCAGCCCAGCCCTTGGGAAGCTGTTTCCCACCACCCTTCTCCAGCACATTTAAGCCCTGTGATCCATGTGGCTGCTTTCACCTCCGGTTAAGCAAATAATACCAGCACCTAATACAGACATTTCGTGCCCAGATACACCTCAGAAGTTGATTTTTCTTCCCCCAGCTTCCTCCCAACCCCACTCCTAGCGACCCATATCCCTTTACAGCAAGCAAACCTCTGCTGTCAAAGCACATTCACCTGCCCACAGCACTGAAAAACCCGCCCTCGGTGCTTTGTTTTGCAAACACTCACATCGATTTCCATGTGTCTGAACCTGCAGACATTCCTGAAACAACGACCCTCCTGCCAGAGGGTGCAGACGGTCTCACTTCCCAGAGCAGCCTCACAGTGGCGGAAGGCACAGCTGTCTCCCTGGAATCCAAAGGAAAGCAGGAAAAAAAAAAGGGATATAAACCCATCCAGCCCGAAAAAGTGCCCATTTTATTAGAGCTGGAAGCAGAATCTGGTGCTAAGTTCACAGCAATCTGTGCGTCTCCTCACGCTTTTCCCCTCCTTGCTTATAAGCCAAGAAGGGAAAAACCAAACCCCAAAGGAAAATGCTCCCAAACACACCTTGTTGCACGTGGAATAGAAGTAGAAGTAGCAGTCGTCTCCCTGGTTGGACATAATGGATAAATTCTTGGAATAAGCTCTCAGGGTCTTCCTCCAGCCTTGACAAGAACTGGCTTCACTTTTCTGGGACTCAAAGTCTTCTACTGGCTTAGCAGTGAAATCTTCTTTTTAAAAGTAACCCTGAAGAGAGGGATCAGTAAGTGACAAATAACTGAGCATTTTTACAGCTGTTTTCTGTTAGTCAAATTTATCTCTTGAGGGGGGGACACGTGTTGAAACCAGCTGGTCACAAAAACGGTGTCAAATTTGTGTAAAACTGCATGAATGTCATCAGCACAAGTCCTATTCTGTGATTTTTATCATAGTTATGTATTTTGGACCAGAGAAAAAACTAGTGTGTGGCTGTAAGCCTAAAAGTGAGCGAGTTCTTAAAGAACTGGTCATCATTTTGAGTTATTAATGATACTGATATTTTATACTGATAATGTAATTGACACTGATATATTTATAATATAGTTGATACTGATACATTTATAATATAATTGATAATGATATATTGATAACATAACTGATATTGATATTACCCTTCAAATTACGCCTTAATAATTATAATAAATAATAGTAATAATAGTATCTTAATATTACTGCTCAATAATATCACATTATTATTACTTGATAACATCACATCTGAATAATATCCCATCTTTTGAAGTGACATCTGAATAATATGACATTTGAACTATTACATGATTAATCAATTATTGACTAATAATTTCTATCCAATACAACAGACACATTAAATTTTTCCAGTCCCTGTGGATTTTTGGGGTTCACACACCTGGACAACTTCAGCACAGACTTTGATCTTCCCAGACATCCAGTTCCCTTCTCCTGTAGGCCGAACCAACACTTGAGTCCATGAATTAATAACAAAGGGGTAGAAAGAATTTTCCTTCTCACATTGCCAAGGGAACCTCTCATCCACAATTCAAACTTAGGATGTGCTCTTAAACATCTTACAACTAATGGAGGAAGCAAGTCCATTGGAACACTGCCAGCCTGGAGACAGCCAGGGTTATTTAGCTCTTCCAAAAAAACCACCAAAAAAACCACCAAAAGAAGCCCCAGCGCATTTAAAGATGAACTTGGGATTCAAAGTGGCTGCAAAAATGAGGCTCCATCTTCCACAGCCGGGCAATTTCTAATTTTTTTTTTTTTTTAAATAATTTAACATTCAGTAAGTTGCAATTTTCACGTCTTCCAAGATTTCTTCACCTATTAAGAAAACACAAAAACCTTCCCCCATCTTTATTACCTGTACAGAAAACCCCACATTCGTGTGTATAAACCCACATGCACAGATGTGTTTATACACACGCCAGAGGAGGGAGAATAAAGTGAGAGCGAGAGCAAAAATGAGAATTTCTGGCTACCTGCCACAGCAAACTGCAGGCAAAGTCTCTCATTTGGAGAAAACTGGGGAGGGAAAAATGAAATATCTCCATAATATCTGGATAGGAGTCGGAGGTGCCGCTGCCAGGGGTTAGTTGGGACGTGGGGGTTTGGGGGCAGCACACAAACATCCCTCCATGCACACGGGACAAACACATCCATACAGGGGCGTCCATCCCTCGGGAATGGCTCCAACCCTCACCACACAGCAGGAAGGATAAAGCAGATCAAGGACACAGCAAGCCTTGGGAAGCAGGGAAATGCCCACGGTGGGAGTGGCATGGCTGCATGAGACCACGGATTGTGAAATCGCTTGGATTTTTGGGAAATAATTTGGTTTTCCATCACATGCTACAAATTTGCTGTTCCCTAATCCATGTATTCATCATCATCCATCGCCACAAGATCATTTGGAAATGGCTAAGGTCCAATCCAGCTGATGATTTTTTGGTGCCACCAGAACCTGATTTATTGAGCTACAGCATTTTTTTTATGTGAAGTCACGCGCTTACTTTTATAGTCTTACAAAATTAGATTTTCAGGATTCTCGGTTCTTTTTTTAAATGCCACAAAACCTGCAACCAGACCAGCTAAAATTCAAACAAAAGTGATTTACCCCTTTCACTGCACATTTCTGTGCAAAGGATTTCGGATTCGTGGGGACAAAACTGAATGAAATTGTTTTACAGATCAATAATAAATGGTTGGAACCTTTTACTCACACAAACACTAGTGAATTTTCCAGGATATTGGGTTTTTTTTTTTTTGGCAAGGAATTTTCCCAAATCTAAAATAAAGAGAGGAAAAGTTGGGTTCTCGTACGTGTAATTGTTTTTTGACTGCTTGATAAAGGGGATAAAACAGGAGTTTAAGTGCAGGGTTTCCTTCCCTTCTTCCATATCCTGGGATTATTCACTCTTGACCTTTAGCACCTTCAAAACCAGACTTTGTGTCATGCAGATTCCTCGGAATCTAATTCTAAAAATTCCTGGAGCTGCTTCTGCGTGGAGGTTCAAGGAGACACATTTTTCCAAGTGTTTTGCTTTTGGGAGTTTTAGATTAAATTTCAAGGCCGAATTCTTCTCTTTGCACAAGGCAACACTTCAATCGAGGGTAATTAAGGGCTGAGCAAAGGCATTCAAACACAAATCACCAGGAATTCCCAGGCTGGAAGGTGGCATTTCCTTTCCTTGGGAAGTGAGACACACCTATAACTCAACATTCCTACATCCACCACCTTGGGGGGGAGAAGAAAAAAACAAATCCCTTCAGATGGAGTTCCTTTAAACTAAATCAGCTCAGCAGTTTCCATATTCCACATCTGGGTTTCCATATTTCCATTATTCCTGTTCAGAATTTGAATGGATCTTGTTTAAGGAATGGAAATAAAGCGAAACTTTGAGACAATTAACGACAGTAACAAAAAAAAAAAAAAAAAATCAACAAAAAACCCCCACAAAAACCCCAATGAAAAAAAAATCCTTTAAGTTCTAAACTCCATAAAGGTAATTTAATTATAAAAAAAGTTAATTAAAAACCTTTTTTCTTTAAAGTGGCAATCTGAGTGCTAAGCAAAAATCAACCGAATTCACCCCAGAAAATCTGAATAAAAATGAGTAACTCTGGTGCACTCAGCAGGCCTCTGATCCAAGCTGATGAGATTTTTTTTTTCCCCAGAACTCCACTAACGTGTTTGTATCGAGAGATGTTGAACCCATTTTTCTAAAAAATAAAATAATTACAGATACAGTAGCTGAGGGTCAGGAAAAACATGACCAAAAGCACCATAAATTTTATATATTTTAAGGAATGATAAATAATAGAATGAAAACCTGTTTAGTGTATTTTTGAAGCTTCTCCTTCCTGGTACTGCAGAACTAACCCCATTCCCTGCCTGATCTCCCACTTTCCTGACCTGCCTCTGTCCTGGATTGAAGAGCAAGAAGGAAACAAACCTTTCTGCACCTCAACAAACACCTGAGAGCACTTTCCTTGCACCTCTCTGTGAGGAACTTTTTGTTTTAAAGCCCAAAGATTTCCCTGGAAAAGTCTCTCCTGCTGCTCTATTTGTGCCTTTAACTCCTGACTGTATCTGATGCTTCAAACCCCCACTTACCCAGCGACAAGGGAGGAAGAGCACCAGGAACTACGTGTTCTACCCCCTCTTTTCAACCATTCTCAGCCCCTAACCCAGGGAAGCTGCTTCATCCACTCCTGGGTGAGACAGGAATAATTCAATAAAACACTCCCGTTCTTTCCCTATTTCTGAACTCAACCCCGGGGCCTGGCAGGGATCTGCTGTGAAAACCCCCCTTCCTCACTGAAATGTTTTACTGAATCCCCCCAAAAAAGCTCAGTTTCCCCTGGAAGCAGCCACTTGGAAAGGGGCCACTCCAGCCAGGAAGTGACTCCAAGAGGAAGTTTTCCCTGGAACGCCTGGACACATCCAGGGGCACCTCCAGCCCACCTGCTCAGCTCAGTGTGTGCCCGTGGTTCTGTTTTCCTTCCAGCCCCCCCTGTCCCCAGGAGATCTCCCTTTTTTATAGGCCTTTTTTATAGCCAAATACCCCGGTTTTACTGTGGAATTGCGGCCCCGAGCTCGATCCCTGGGAACATCCTGGAGGCTCCACTGCAACGGTGTGTGGGGGGGTGGGGGGGCAGGAATCCCTTTTGCCGCTTCCACAACAAAACCATTGACGGGGAGAAACCCCTCGGCTCCAATCCTTTAAGAAATCAAAAAACCCAACAACC
>VXAY01007146.1:60358-81567 GCA_013399855.1 Oxyruncus cristatus | reverse complement strand
TTTTTTTTTTTTTTTAAGCAATGTCACCTTTAGCACAGAACCAAACCCCCACAACCACCCCTTTTAGGTCTTTCCTGTCGCCAGCTCGTGTTGGAAGCCGAGAACCGCCCCCCGCCCCCCATCCCCTGGTCCTGCCCAAGGTGGGTTTTGGGGAGGAGGGGAGGGGCACGGCGAGGGCAGCGATGGGCAGGGGGTTGACACTGAATTTGCAATCGGGAGGGGCAGTGGTGGCAATTCCTCCTGGCTGGTGGCAGTGTGGAGCCCAGCACCGAGGAACCAGCGCTGGGACAAGGACCTTTCCTCAGCTACCCGGGGCAGGGATGGGGCGGCCTCGTCCTTCCCTCCTCCCACCCCGAGGAAGGGACGGCTGGGTGCTGGGCTGGGAACAAAACAAAGACACTTGGTTTGTGTTGTGGTTTAAGGAACACTTGTTTCTTGGCAAAGTACTGGGCCCTGGCGTGGCAGGAGGTGCTGCAGGCAGTGCTCGGAGAAGGCACGGGAGATTCTGCTGTGCGTTCTGAAAGGAAAGGAAAGAAGAAACCAGCCCAGCCCGCCCTGTCCCTAAAACCTCGCTGCTCCCAGGGGTGGAGCCGGGCAAAGATGAGCCAGTTACAACCAGGTTCTCTCTGCTTCCAACCAGGCCAAACGGGGTGAAGGCAGCAGAGCTTCCTCCAGCCCTGCCCGCCCAGCGCCACAACCCTGGGGAAGGAACTCAAGCAAAGCACATCCTGCCTCCTGCTCGGGGCCATGGATCAGCAGAGGGGCAGTTTGGAGTCAACAGGGGCCTCTGCTCCAAAAACCAGGACTCTCCCTAAACGGTTCCAAGAGGTGGAGGTGAGGCAGGACACAGGGCGAAGAGATGACCTCCAAAGAAGCAGCAAGTGAGGCCGAGCCTCCAACAGCACCTTCTCTGGAAGATCTGCAGCCAACCAAGCAACTGCCACCTCCTCTGGCAAAGCAGCTCCAGGAAGTCAAGGGTCCTCCACCGGCCATGGAGCCTCCCCCCTTTCCATGGGATAATGAGACAACCTAATTCATCCCTTGCACGACTCGGGAGTTGGCCCACTGTGCTCTCAGTGCTTGTTCTCTGTTCAGCCTGGTAAAGCTTTTGGTGGGCACAGCTGGAGCATCCTCTGAGGCTCCTCAGCAGTTCACTGGAGCTGCCACTCCAAGGCTGAAGGATTATTTAACCCAACAGCACACAAAAGCCAGAATGGGCAGAAATCCCCCTGCTCTCGATGGCAGGAGCCGTAAAACCTTGGCAAAGCTCTCACCAAGAGTTTCACACCTGATCAAGAGCAGCAGAGAGGCCTCTCTTAAGACTCTCCAGGAAAGAGCCTTAAGAAATGGGTTTTTTTCCACCACCTTTTCACTGCCAGTTCACTTTTGTAGAAAAATCAGAATCTTTTCCATCCAGCAAAGTCACAGCCAAGTCACCTTCATTCCTCATCTACCAATTTGGAAACAGAGAGAGAAAAGTGTGTGTGGACACACGGAGGAGGAGCTGGAAAGGTCAGGTACCATTTTTCAAGGTGGAAGACTGGTGCACATTCCTGTATCTCTCAACCTGTAAGTAAACACCTCCCCCTGGCTGGGCTTTGTTGTTTATTTCTTAGTTTTAGCACTAGAGTGCTGAACTGCCCCCACTTCCCACTGCAGAGTTCCTGGGGGCAAATCCCACGAGGAAAGAACAAACCCCAACGTTAGAAGAACACCCTAAAAACCACAAGTGGGAAAAAAAAAAAATAAAATCAAATAGAAGTCACAAGTGCAGCCCAGCCCTCAGGCTGAGGGTGGGCACGTAAGACTACACCAACTCGAATTTCCTTTGATCATGCATTTTGCAAAGTGAAGACCCCCAACAGACAGACGCCTGGAGCCCAACTCTCAGAGAGGAAAGAACCTGGCTGCTTCACCTGGGCGAGTACCACCGAAAACGAGGGAGGGAGATGGCACAATTTTTTTCTGGCTTAGCCCCTCTCCCAACACCCAGCATCGTGGCACTCTGGTTCCCAACTGCTAAACCACGGTTGGAAAAAAAAGAAAAAAAGAAAAAAAAAAAGAAAAAGAGTAACAAAACAGAGAAAAAACAAACAAACCCCCCCCCCACCAAAAAAAAAACCCCACCCCAATGATATACGTATGAGCAGTTTGACACGAGGTGTGAGCAGTTACTGGTGCCGACGTCACACCGGGCGCGGGGCCGAGGTGGAGGAGGAGGAGGAGGAGGAGGAGGAGGCGGGGGGGTGGTTCCAAGTTCTAAGGTCAAACCGATGTCTCCAGGCTGTGGAAGGGGCTCTCGGGCTCCGGGACGGAGAGCTCAGCTCGATCGCTGTCCACTGCATTGTTATTTGTGTTCAGGGCTGGAGGCCCACCCAGGCTCCCCCCGCCGCGCTTCGGGAGTCCGTCCGTCTCGGGGTCGTCTTCAGCGCCGTCAAGGAATGGTGTTCGAGGCTCGTCTTCCTCCAGGATGAACTCCGGGTGAGTCATGAAGTTATGGATGGAGCTTCTGGATTCGGGTTTCTCGAGGCCTTCGTACAGGGAGCTACGGAACGCATTCACCACTTTGATCTGCCGGGAGCGCGGTGGGGGGCAAAAGAGACGGGTTAGTGGCGGCTCCGAGGGGCCAGGGCGCCCGGGAGAAAGGCAAAATGAGGAGTGAGGACACGGTAAAAAACGGAAAAGCACGACCACGACAACAAGTCACCACCACTGAGCACACAGCTGGGTCAAACTGAGAGGTCTATGGTGAACTAGGAGGGCCAACACGGATCAGACTCAGGCACTGGGGGCGGGGGTGTGATGGGGGATCGACCGACTACGGGGCGACTTCAGAAGCTGCAAGAAAAGACACAGAACGACTCAAACCTTCCCCCGCCCCGGCCCCCAGATCGCTCCGAACGGATGGAAGCCAAAATGCATTAGTTGTCATTACGTGTGCACACGCGTTTCGTGGGGATGGACGAGGACAACAAGGTGGAACTACGACTCAAAAAAGAGGTGGGTTAGACAAACAGCGGGTTCAAAACACTCTACCGTGGGAGCCATGGGCGTGTTTGTTCATTGCTAGACCTACGGAAAGGAACGGGCTTTAAAAAGGTGCCACCGACTTTTCAAGCCCATGGGAAGCACCAGATCCACGTGGACACCACGATCAGCAAACCCAGCTAAACGTGCACGAGGGAAGCCACATCTGTGTGAGGTTCCCCCCACACCTGGAGCCCTGGATCCTTTCCTACACCAACACGCTGAAGAAGACCCGCTGGTTTCCAAAGGCAACTAGTTCTGTTGGATGCTCTGCGTGAAAACCACTCTCTTTGCTCGGAATCCCAGCCACGCTCCTGGGAAACCCACGGGGCAGCTCCCCCAGAAGCCAACGTGTTCCAAGCAGGAGATCCAGAGCCTGGTTTGGACAACCAGGGCAGGGCTCTGCTACCTCCACTGCACTGGAAGGGAGAGGTCTGGAAACAAGCCTGGATGGTGGCTTGCAGTGGATTCACTGCTCCCTCCAGACCCTCTGGAAATCCAGCCTTGAACCCTTCCCTTCCAGCTCTCACCCTCCCTTGCAGCTGTTAGGTCAGATCCAAGTATCAGATCCAAGGTCTCATGAGTTTTATGGAAGCAACAGAAGCCTTTGCTCTGTTAAGCAGAGTTCATCTGGGACCAGGAGATCTGTTCAACTCCTCCTGTCCCAAGGAAAAGCCTCCAGAGCACTGTGAGACCTTGTTCAGCCCCCCTGGGAGCAGCAGGGCAGTCGATAACAGCTCCCTGGAGCAGTGCCAGTCATCCTGCTCCATCTCCTGCTCCATCTCCTGCTCCATGGAAGGAGCACTGCTGCTCATCAGCCAACTTCACCTGCTCCCAGCACCTGAGGAACCCAGTCCCCACCACATTCCACTCCCCTGCCTGCTCTCCTTGTGTCCCCGTGGACTGAAGATGGGGCACGGAAGGGAGGAGATCCACAGATCCCACAAAAGGGGTGGGGGAGCAGCATCCCTGTGCTACATCCCAGAGAGCTTCCCCATCACTCAGCCACTGGCCAAGGGAGTGGAGAACCTGCAGAGCTGGAGGGAGAGTGATCCAGGTACCCCCTTTCTGATGAGGCAAACGAGGAGCCCTGAGTGTTCTGCCCCCTCTCTGTGAGCAGGCTGCAGAATGGTGGGGGAGCAGAGAGCAGAGAGCAGAGCCCACGTGCTGCTGAGATGAGCTGGGTCTAACTGCCCACCTGAGCGAGGTACCCAGCCAGGCCCGAGGGAACTCACCAACCAGCACAGCCAGCGAGAGCCTCCAACAGCACTCACCAAACCAGACCAGAGAGGTTACCCAAAGAGCCTCGTGCCTGCAACCCCGGGAGTTCGACCTGCAAGGTGTTCCAGGGTTCCTCTCATGGGGGATGCCCTTCTGAGCCCCCTCCGCGCCTGGCTCAGAACGAGGGGGCTGCACCACAACAGGAATCCCCTGGCACAGGCTCAGCACCTCCTGGCTGGAAACAACCCCCCCAGGCTCTTGCACACACACACATACACACATGGACCAGCACATGCACACGAGCTGGAGACACTGATGAGGAGGTGAGTGTGGGCCAGGTACCCCCTGGTGCTGGAGCACCACCTGCCCTGCAAAAATGGAAGGTTGGTGGAGCTGGAAACAGAAATTCAGAGCTGGGTTTGCGGCACTAACAGCACAGTAAGAGCCTGGGCAGAGTCAGTGGGAGTGCACAGGACCACACAGGCCACCTCCAACCCAGGCTGATAATCTGTCACATCACCAGCACCTTGAGAACAGCACCTGCGATCCCTGACCCCTAAAATGCAGAATGCACTCAATCAAGTATAACCAACCCAAACAGGCCAAGGAGAGCCCAGGGACGGCCAGAGCAACGAGGTGGCCAGCCCAGTACAGGCTCAGAGGAAGGAGCAGCTCCCCAGGAGCCCCCCCTGCCCCACCACCTCAGGTACTCGAGCCCAGCCTGTCTCTACCCCCTCACTGCCTGCAGCTCCACCAAGGAGCTTCTGCTGCAGCTTTGCTCCGATTTTCCTCCTTCAACCATCTCCGTCAGCAGCTGCTGAGAAACGAGTTCAGCTGTTCCCTTGTCAAAGGAACAGAACAGCAAGGAAATGTGTTCTGAATGAGCCAGGCAGTGCAAACAAAACCCAAACCCTCCCCTTCCAAGCTGGAAGCCCACCTCCCTCCCCGCTCACGCCTCCTCTCCACCTGGAACCTTCACACAACCTCCAGGCTTGGAGTTTACTCTCATTTCACACCATCCCTGCAGCACCACGACGTGCTGGGCAAACCCCACTGCTCACATGGAGACTGGAGCTACATCCTCTGCACGAGGCCAGAATCAGCCCCACTGCTGACCCCCGGCTTTGCCCAGCTCCGGGGCAAAATTCCCAGGGAGAGCGGCCCAGCTCTGCAAACCACCTCCAGAGGGTCATTCCCTCCCTCTCCACCACCCCAGGAGGGACAGAGCAGCGAGGCTGCCGAGGTCCAGCCCTGGAGAACTCATCCACGGGAGTGCAGTGGGAGGCAGAGGGACACCACGGATCCGCGTGGAGGGAAGAGGAGCTTTGGGAGAGAGGGAAGCAGCAGAGGGAAACAGAGAAGTCCAGGCAGAAAACAGAGGCAAGACTTGGAGACCTGGGTTAGCTCCTGGTGGATTTGCTGCCTGGAAGGGCACGAGCTATCCAGGTTATCTATTCCCTTGCTGCAAATCTGGGAGGAAATTAATGCACAGACTGCAAAAAAGCTGCATTTTGGTCTTGCTCCCCCTCCTCCCCCCCCACCAGCCCACTACCCTGAGCCCCCCTAAGCAGGTTTTCTTCCATTAGAAAGCCTCAGTGGTGCCCAGCTGCAGCTGGGAGCAGAGAGGCAGCTGTGCTGCTTCAGAAACACTGGGGTTAAACACAATCAAATCCAAGCACCAGAGTCAGCTAAACAGAGAGAAAACAAAATTATCCGAAATTCTCTCTCCTCCCCCACAGTGCATAAACAGTGGAGACTGAAAGCTATTCAGAAAGTCACCGAGGGTATTTCTCTAATAAGAGGAGAACACGGAAAGTGACTGTGCAGTATAAAAGCCAATTATCCAGGAAAAGATGCACAACCTACTCCCAGCCTGGCACAGCCTGCAGAGAGAACTCACGTTCACGTGCTCCCCAGCCCGAACACACAGCTCACCGTGGGCACAGAGAGGGGCTCTGCACCGGGGAGGGATTATTCTGGCCTGGAAACCCACTGCTAGATCCAGGATCCAGCTTTCCCACTGGAAAAATCAGTGGTTTCCATCCCGTTTGCGTGCACGGTGCCGTGTCTGCACACACTGAGGACCAGCGCGCGCAGCACGAGGCGGGCGCCGAGGCCGAGGGTGCTCTGGCTGCCAGGGCACCAGCAGAGCCCTGGGCTGTCCCCACGGAGCCCCAGGGCAGCACGGGGCACTCTCAGCTCTGTCCCACACGCCATGCAAGCCCCCAGGCGGGACGCAGAGGCTGCTGGCTTCCAAACCAGCCCTGAACCACGCGAGCAGCCCCGGGGTGTCACCAGGGGCCAGCTGAGCCACGGTAAGGGCTTGTTCACAGGCCCCGTCTAACCAAGCCCCCCCACCCACGGCAGGAGCAAATCCTGCCCCTCCCGCGCCCTGCCCACGGCTCAGCCAGCCCTGCAGCACACCGGGGGAAGGTCCCAGCGGCCACTCTGCCTCCAAACAGATTTACAGCTGCAGGAAAGCAACGCCTCTGGTCCGCCCCTGCCCTCCTGGGGCGTCCCGGGGCCGGGCAGAGCCGCGGTGGAAAGAGCCAGCAGGATCTGGGTTCAGTGTTGGCCCTTCTCACAGCAATGCTTTTAGCTGCTCACGAGCACACGGCTCTCTGAACCAAGAGCTGCCAATTTTTTGCACCCCTCAGGAGGGTGGACCCAAACGTCAGCCCTGCAAAGGAGGAGAAGAGATAAAAACGGAGGAAGCAACAAGGAATGGGGGTGGAAGGACCAGAAAGGTCAACTTGTTACGGGTGCAACAAAGCATCAAAACCACGGGGTTTTTTTTAACGCTTTCCCGCCCCATCCTTCATGTTGGGAACCAGTGAGCGAGTCAAGGTTTAGAGGGAGAGAGAACAGGCTGGGTTAGGTGGGTGCAGGTGCTCTCTGTGGTTATTAGAAGTCATGCATTGTAATAGACTATCACTCACTGCCCGCAGGAGGAGATGCAGCAGCAGCAGCAACAGCAGAAGTGGTGGGAGTGGAATTGACGGAGGAAAGAGCTACATGGGTTGGGCTAGAAACATTTTTTACATCGTGGTGCTGGCTCACGATGGAAGGCTGTCTCCTGAGGGCTCCCTGCAAAGAGGAGGCGCCGGTCTGGAATGTGTAAACTACGTCCATCTGCAAAGAACCAGAGAGTGAGATAGCGTCGCCCGGGCAGGGACAGGGACAGGGGCAGGGGCAGGGGCAGGGAGGGAGGGGAGCAGGGGGTCGGGCAGACACACACAGACAGGAAGGAAGAAGGAGGATGGACAGGTGGGGAGGAGGGAGGAGAGAGCCCCCACCCCGTGAGCCCCCACCGGGTTCGGCTGGTGTCTCGGGGAGCAGAGAGGTCACCTGCCAGCCTCTGCCCCTCCCTGGGGAGTGAGAGCAGCAGGAGTCATCCCACCACCACGGGAGAGACCGTGGGAGGGAGTGACAGAGGAAACACCTCGGGTTATCCCGGCAATCTGCAGCAGGAGCAGAGGAAGAGAGAGGGTGGGCAGAGGTGCGAGCTGGCAGCCGGTGGGTCCAGAAAACTGCACTGGCAGAGGGCTCGTGGTCCCTCAGCCCCGTGGCACTTTCAGCTGGGGGGGCTGAATCCTGGCACACAACATGTGCCTACAGCTGGAGGCACTTCAGCCCCTCTCCCAGGCTCAGGGCTCTGGAGCAGAGCTGGAGGGGGCAGGAATGCAGCCAGAAGCATCCTTGGTGGTGTGGCCACAGCTCCGTGGATGTGCTCCGAGGCCAGAGGAACCAGGCAGGACCCAGGTGCCACCTTGGCTTCCCGGACACTTTGCAGCTGGAGTGTCCCCAGCCCTGTGCAGGGAGCACAGCTCCTGGGGCAGGGACACCTCCCCCAGACCCACGTGAAGCTCTAGCTCACGCTGGAGGGACTTCACGCTTCTCTCCTTCCCCAGTTTGACGCCCCTCTTTTCCCCAGTGCCCCAGGCTGGGCTGTGGGGAAGAGCCCTGTGCCCTCACCCAGACACACTGAGTGGGGACAGAAGCCCCCAGATGCTCAGGCTGGACCTGCCTGCTCTGCTCAAGGGCACCACAGCCAGGAGAGGAGTCCCTAAAGAGGCTCCAGGATGTGCATCCACGAGCGTTTCTCACGTTGCAGGAGCAAGGGCTCATCTCAGCCCAGGTCCACCATACCTGGGAGGCTCCAGGCTCAGCTGGCTGCTGGCACTGCAGCCCTTCGCACCCACCAGACCTCCAACACAGCTGGACTTGCTTCCAAAAGAGCCTGGAGCTGCCAGCACATCCTTCATGAGAGGGAACCACTGGTTTCCAGCACTGCCCAGGCTCCCCAGGGAGCCCCTCGCTGCCCACAACGAGCAGGGAGTCAAGTTCGAACTTCACCTTGAAAGCATCAAGGCAACATCTCCCCGAGGAGAAGGAAAGTTCCCGTGGCACAGCCTGGCTGCTGTGCTGCCCCAGCCCCTGTCTCTGGGCCTTTCTGGTTTTCTCTGTCTGTCAGAGGGACAGAGAGGAGGCACAAAGGTAGCCCAGCAGCCCCATGTGCCAGGGACACTGGGACATGGAGCTTTCCTCCACGGGACAGCTCTGCCCAGGCCTCCAGGAAAGGTGAGGGGCTGTGACCTCACTGCAGGGAGCTCTCCCTGCCCTGCACAGTCTGGGGCAAAAAACACCCTTTCAGGAAAAAAAAGAGAGTCAGGGAAAAATAGCTGATGTAAAAGGGATATTAAGAGAGAGATTCTCCTCCCCTTCTGTGCTGTGGGGCCAAGAGCTCCTGGTGAGGAGCACAGAGAGCTGGCACAGAGGGGTGCCAGCAGCCAAGGGGCCGTCGGGAAGAAAAGAGCAGCCAAAGAGCGAGACCAGAGAGGGTCTCGTGCAGAATGAGCCTTCCTGGGCACATCTCTGCCTGGGAACAGCATCCCAGCAGCGTCCAAGAGCAGCTCCAGTGCTGACCCACTGCATGACAGAGCCTGGGGGGCTCCATGGACACCCCACACCTTCCGAGCAGCCTCCTCTGCTGCACGAGGTGCCCAGCAGGGGCACGTCCAGCAGGACACCGTGCTCTGCATCAGAGCAGCAACCCCCCCCGAGATGTCCCCAAAGCCAGGCTGTCCTGGTTCCCCAACCAGGACAGACCCAGAAAGGCACAGGTGGTGGGAGAAGCCTGGCCCAGGAGGTGATGGCATCCTCCGGGCAGCAGCAGTCACCTCTTTCCAGAAAGATCCCGCGGAGGGAAAGGAGGAGAAAGAGAGAAGGAAGAGCCCCCCAGTCCCTGCTGCCCCCCTGTACCTGTGTCTGTATCCTGTTGAGACCCCTGAACCACAGGATCTGCCCACGCCGCAGCTCCATCTCGGCGTGGTCGATCTCATCCACGTCTTCAGGCAGCTCCTCCTCCGGGATCTCCTCCTTGGTGATGCCATGCCCGGCTTCCTTCAGGAACTTCAGGTGGCTGGTTGGGACAGTGCAGATCAGCTGGGGAGAGACAGGGAGGGCAGCTCCTTAGCCCGAGGCCACGGGAGCAGGAGCCCAGCAGCCAAGGGGAGCACGAGCTGCCCGGACCCAGCTGAGAGACACTGGGATGCAGCAGAGACATCAGGAGCGGATCAGCAACCTCCCCTCCTCACTGCTGGTGTGGGATGGAGCACCACCCCCTTCCAAAGCTGCCTCGAGTAAATCCTGGGGGGAACAAGGGCAGGGAGGCAGCGGCAGGGAAAGACATGGGGCGGGTTTTGGACACCGGCTCTTACCTGGCCCCACAGGAGCTCCCCAACTCCGATAAAAATACACCAGAACCACTGGCTCAGGGTGAGCCCAGAGCAGCTGAAAGGCTTCCCACCAAACTCCACAATGACGATCTACAGCACAGGAGAGAAGAGTCACACACCGGGGAGCTCCAAGGGCTGCAGGGCACAGCCATGGCACGAGAAGGTCCCCTCGGGCCACACAGCTTTACCCTCCTTCCTGGGATTACAAGGGATAACAAGGACCTCATATCTAGGCTGGGAACTTTATGGGACACCAGAGGCACTGCCTGGCACCTCCCAACACACTCCAGACCCCAAATCATAGAATCACAGAACAGTCTGGTTTGAAAGGGATCTTAAAGCCCATCCAGTTTGAACCCCCTGCCACGGGCAGGGACACCTTCCCTAGACCAGCTCAGAGCTCCACCCAACCTGGCCTTAAACACTGCCAGGGATGGTTCAGGCTTTTGCGCCACCAAGAAGCAGCTGGAGAAGACTCAGGGGCCAGATGTGGGCATTGAACTGCAGCAGACACGGGTCCTGCCCGTGGGCCCAGCCCCTCCCAGCCCCTCCCTGCCACGCTGCCCCCGCAGCTTCACCTGGGCCGCGAAGGTGCCCAGCACCACGGTGCAGAAGATGGGGTTGCGGTAGATGGACTCGAAGACGTTCCTCTCGCCGTGGATCTTGCGGGCGTTGATCTCGTTGAAGAGCTGCATCATGACGAAGGTGTTGAAGACGATGGTGTAGTGCTCGGTGGGGGGCGAGTGCAGGGGGGCGTTCCGGCCGCTGTCGATGTCGAAGAACTTCTCCCCTGAGCACACAAGGGGGTTTGGGGAGGGGGAGAGAGGAGAGGGTGAGACCCTGCTCCTGGTGCAGGTGGAATTAGGATCCCTGGGTCACCGAAGATCCCCTGACCCAGCTGGAGCCCCCTGTGCCACCCCCGCTGCACCCCGAATTCCTGAGAAAGGCTGAAAAGCTAAAACTGTCTGTGCATCCAGAGGTTCTCCAGAGCCAAAATTCCTTTTCACATCATCCCTCTGCTTCCCATCCATCATTAAACAAGCCCCACCCTGGCCAACACAGGGTCACTCAGTGACAGCTGAGAACAAGGGTCCCCTCGGGGAGGAAGGGTGAACTGCAGGCAGGGCTGGGGCTCTGCCCCTTTCCCTTTTCCCCCCCACCATTCCTTGGGGCCCAAAGCCCACCTGCGAAGAGCAGTGTGAAGATGATGGTGAGCTGGTACACAGCGTGGCCCAGGATGTTCTTCATCATGGTGCGGGAGATGAGCGGCTTGTTGCGGCCGTAGGGCTTGCGCAGCAGCAGGGACTCAGATGGGGGCTCTGTGGCCAGGGCTAAGGAGGCGAAGGTGTCCATGATCAGGTTCACCCACAGCATCTGGACAGCCTTCAGGGGGGAGTCCTGCAGAGAGAAGAGTGGGGAGAACACGTCACACCACCACAAGCACCCTCTTCTCCCTCCTCCTCGCTTCGCAGGAGCCCCCGCCCTCCTCCTGAAACCCTCTCCAGGATTGCACTTGGACATTTAACACCCTTCTGAAAACACTCCTGAAACATTTCTCATCTGCTCAGAGCTCCCTACAAGGCTTCACCCAGCACCTGGCTCCGGATCACGGTCCACAGAAAAACCTGTTAAAGCCCCACCCTGTTTCCTGCGCTGTCCCCTCACCTGGGTGATGCAGGCGCCCGTGAAGGCCACGATGACGGCCACCACGTTGACAGTCAGCTGGAACTGCAGGAACTTGGAGATGCTGTCGTAGACGTTGCGGCCCCACATGACGGCCTTGACGATGCTGGTGAAGTTGTCGTCGGTGAGGATGATGTCCGAGGCCTCCTTGGCCACGTCCGTGCCCGCGATGCCCTTGGGGAGCGGGGAGAAGCGGTGGGGTGAGTCACGGAGCGAGCTCCACGCTCGCCCCGTCTGCCTGGCTCTGCTTCTTCCCAGAAACAGCCCCCAAAGGGAAAATCCGACGGAGCCCGCGCAGCCGGTGCCAAGGCGCTCGGCAGAGCGGAGCTCCAAAGCAGCAAAGCCTCCAAGGACAGGCACCGGCCCAGCTCCAGGGCTCGGAGTCAGCCCTGCCTCCCAGCCTGGGCCTGTGCACGTCCCAGACAGGGCCACGGTGCAGCAAAGCTGGAAAGCAGCTTCCCCCTCCTGCCAGGGAACACGGGCATCCCGGGCCGGGCAGCTCTGCTGCAAGCAAGGGTTGGGATCCCAAACGAGGGAGAGGTCAGCAGCTCGGAATTCCGGTGCCTTCTGCCCCAGCCGGGGTGACGGCAGTCCCATGGCCTCCCAAAAAGCACCGGCAGCGTGTCCAAGGACGCGGAGCCGGACGGGCGCTGGGCTCGCTGTGATTCCCACCACGGGCACACCGAGGCGCTCGTCTCGCAGTAATTAAATGCACCCAAGCCATGCCCATAATTGAGCCCATTCCCTGGTGCTTTCCCAGAGGAATTCTCTTGGGGTTTGCCAGATCCCATCCCATCTCAGATCAAGCTGTCGAAGGGCACAAGCTCCAGAGGCACAGTCCCCTGCTTTCTACTGCTCATCCAAAAGGCTCCAGAATTTCACTTGGGTATTTAACACATTCGTAAAAATACTCCCCCAAAATTTCTCACTTGTTCAAAGCTCCCTACACGGGCTCACAAGGCTCCACCCAGCACCTGGCTCCCGCTCACATCCCTAAACTTCAAACAATCCACAGCAAACCTGTTAAAAACAACAGGTTTGTTTTCCTGCTCCTTTCAGACGGGGAAAAAAGAAAAAAAAAAAAAAAGGCAGCAAACCATGGGATCAGAGCTCTCCACTGTAAATAAACCCCCCCAAAGCCAGTGCCAGCACTCTGCTTGGAGACGGGGTGAAAAACTGCAGGGATAAACTGGGCAGGTCCCTTCAGCCCAACAAGGTCCCTCCAGGTGGGACAGAGCCCAGCCCCAAGCCAGGCTCCCAGGGAATGCCTTCCCAATCTCTTGCTAACAGGCCAAGACAATACATGAAAATCAAATCAAACCTCCCAAGGAGGTTTCTTTGTTAGTTTTTAAGCCATCCTGTAGATTTGGAAAAGAGCTTCACCGGTCCGGAAATAATTTCAGTGCTGGGAATAACCAAACACGCCATCAGTTTTCTCATCCCAGGGAGCAAAGGAAAACCCACGGCCTGTCCGTACCATGGCAAACCCAACATCTGCTTTCTTCAAGGCTGGGCCATCGTTGGTCCCGTCCCCGGTCACGGCCACCACCTGCCTCTGGTCACCAACGGTGCTGTCGATAATTCCTGAGAGGGAGACGAGCAGTGCAGAGAAATTAAACCCCAGGGATGGGCTCCCGGCATTCCCAGCATGGACTGTGCTGGAAAAGCACCCGGGAAGAGCAGGATGAGCTCACCTTTCACCAGAGTGTGCTTGTCAGTGGGGGAGGAGCGGGCCAGCACCCGCAGCTTGGGCCAGATCTTGTCCAGCTGCTCCTGTTCCACCTGCGGGACAAGCAGAGGTGAGGAAGGGAAGCGATCCCTCTGGAATGTTGTGCCCCACCGGAGAGCAAACTCCAGCTGGGACAGGACAGCACCTTCACCCCCAAACACCCTGTGTCTGGCCGGGTGAGCACCCCAGAAGCTACAATGATCCAGGGAGAGGAGGGAATCCCACCGGGGCTCAGGCCACCCGCACCCTCTGCAGAGCAGCGCCCAGGGCTGTTCCCCCACCTCTCCCTTCTCGTTGCGGATGAGCCGGTTGAACTCCTTCCCCTCCAGGCACAGGAAGTCCTCCCCTGGCAGCAGGATGCCACACTTGGTGGCGATGGCACGGGCAGTGTTGATGTTGTCCCCTGTCACCATCCGGACGGTGATCCCCGCACGCTGGCACTTCTGGATGGCATCTGGCACCTGGGGGACAAGGACAGGGTTTGGCACGGGGGGGGACACAGGCAGGGTGCTCAGCTTGGCACTGGGTATCCCGGGAGCCAGGCAGCTCCTCTCCCAGCCTCCCTGAAAGGATCTGGGAAGGGGCTCTGGCGGGGTGAGGGGGAAGGGAACCTCGCTGCCACCTCCCTGTCACACCACGGCGCTGGGTGCCAAGGCACTGCCAGGCCATCATAAAAACGGGCATTTACCCCCCTCCCCACCCCACTCCAGCAGCACTAATGGGTTTATCCATTATGGAGCGGTGGGGGAAGAGGATATTAGTGAGGAATTAGCAAAATTGAATCAAGGGCCTCCAGAGCCGGCGCAGACGGGGCATCTGTAATGCAATTCCCAGAGCCAGATGCTTGGACATCTAATCAGGAAAAGATCCAGGCAAGGCAGGAGCACGGGGGCAAGATCCAAATTGGAATCCAGAGGCAGGAATGGGGGGGTTATTGCATTAGCCCAGCTGCCTGCTCGGCACCCCCACAGTGGGGGCAGCAGCTGAGAGGGGCAAACCAGCCCCACCAGCCCTGTCCTTCTCCAACACCCCCCATCACTCCCCCGTGATGTTTCCATCCACCTTTCACGCATGTGGAACCAGCCTGGCTTGTGCACAGAGCCCTGGAGCAACTGGGGTGGAAAGTTTGGGTGGAAACACCCTGTCACCAGGTCATTTTGTCCAGGGATGGGAGAGAAATGCCAGCAGCTGGGAGCTGGTGGCGTGGGGCACTCCAGGGGCGGACACAGAGGAGATGTCTGGGCTTCCTAAAGGGCTCGTGGTCCTGAGCAGCCGGGAAGGGGGTCCCTGGTGCCGGAATGGTGCCGGACAGCCGGGGCAGGGCGGGGTCAGTACCTCTGGCCGCACAGGGTCCTCTATGCCCACCACGGCGATGCAGGTCAGGTCAGACAGGATCTCGTTCTCGCTGTCCCAGTCCGGCTCAGCGTCCCCAGGGAAGTCCCGGAACGCCAGGCAGATGGTCCTCAGCCCGTGGCAGGCCATGGGCTCGATCACCTTCTTCACCATCTCGTCCCGGTCCTTCACCTTGAACACCCGGGGGTCGCCGTTCTTGTCCAGGATCTTGGTGCACCTAAGGACCGGGGGGAGGGCGAGGGTGACCACCGGTGGCACGGTCCCCTGTCCCCCCCCGCCCGCAAAACGGGGGCATCCCCCAACCCGCAACTCCCCCCAGCCTTTCCAAAGCCCCCCAACAACCAGCTGAACACTCGGCAGGGCAGCACCTCCCGGCTGTCACCTCCCCTCTCCACCCCTCACCCCGCAGCCCCCCCGAGCAGCGAGAGCCCAAAGGCGGCGGGACGGGGCGCGGGGGGACAGTTACTTGCGGAGGATGATCTCGGAGGCGCCCTTGCTGTACATGCGGAAGCCGCCGCCGCTGCTCTTCAGCACCGTGCTCATGGACTTGCGCACGGAGTTGAAGGTGTAGACCTTGTAGAGCTTCTCCTCGGGCACCTCGTTGCGCACGGCCTGGTAGTCCTGCTTCAGGTCCAGCACGAAGCCCAGCAGGGCGCACTCCGTCTTGTTCCCCACCTGCCGGGGCAGCCCCCCTTCCTTCTCGGGCGGCTGGAGAGGGGAGAGGAAGGGAAAAAGCGATGCCAAACCTGGGGACGGGGCTGCAGGACGGCCAGAGGACGCACGAGGGGGCGGTTCTCCAGCTCACCAGGATCTTGGACGTGTAGGCCGAGTTGATGGCGACGCCGTGGACGATGAGGTCCAGGATCTTGGGCAGGATGGCCTCGGGGTCGGGGATCTGGCGGTAGTGGGTGTCCCCCACGTAGGCCTGCACCACGGTCATGCGGTTCATGGTCAGCGTGCCCGTCTTGTCCGAGCAGATGGCGGTGGCGTTGCCCATGGTCTCGCACGCATCCAAGTGCCTCACGAGGTTGTTGTCCTTCATCATTTTCTGCAACGGGCACCGCGACCGGGGAGGTCAGAGCCGGCAGCCCCAATTTCCTCGCCGCGCCCCCGGCGACCCCGCGGGCTCACCTTCACGGAGTAGGCCAGGGAGATGGTGACGGCCAGCGGGAGCCCCTCGGGCACGGCCACCACCAGCACGGTGACCCCGATGATGAAGAACTTGACGAAGTACTGGATGTAGATGGGGGTGCACTCGGCCAGCCAGGGCCGCTTCTGCACCCCGAACGTGTCGATCACGAAGTACAGCACCAGGATGATGACGGTGATGGCTGACATGATCAGCCCTGGGGACACACGGGGCAGAGTGAGGGCATGCAGGGGACACGGGGGACAGGGACGGCCTTTCTCCACCAGCTCTGCTGTGGTGGCTCGTGCCAGGCCACCGCCACTCACCTGCCTTCCCGATCTGCACTGCCAGGCGCGTGAGCTTCCCTTGCAGCACAGACTTCTCCTTCTTGGGCACCTTCACCTTCTTCTTCTCCTTCTCCTCATTTTCCACCCCTTCCTGGCTCTTCAGGGGCTGAATTTCTAAGGCCACACCATCCTGAGTTTTAGCTACAGCCCAAGGGCAAAATAAGACACCACGTGTGAATAGGAGAGAGAGCGGGAAACCCTGGAGGACACCACTGAGAAAGATGGTGGTGGGAGAGAGAGAGGAAACCCAGACCAAGAACCATTCCCGACGACACACGCATCCGAGCACATGGAATCTCCGTGTCCCGGGGCCCTGCCACCTCTCTACGGGGCAGTTTCGTGTCCTCTACCCCAGCCCACAGATAAGGGATCCTCAGAGGTGACACTGGCACCAGTCACAACTCTAAGGCAGCGCTGCAAGAAACCCTCTGGCCAGGTTTTGGGGTGGAGACCGGACTCACCCAGCCTCTAACCCTGCAGCAGACTGCGAGCACTTTGGGCTGACCCCAGAGATGCTCCAGTCCCCTCAGTCCCTCGATGATCATCCCCACTCCCTCCCAGTGCCACCTCTGCAGTGCCCTGTGGGCAGCTCAGCAGGAATCACTTGCCAGGGAAGTGACTGAGGGGGTGAGATGGAGGGGACGGTTAGAAATTGGGATGGAGACTGAAGAGGAGGGAGCCAGTTCCTTGAATCCCAGCCCTGAGCCATCCGCCACACGTTTAGGACCCGAGACAGCCAGGCTTCCCGTGCCTACGATTGCTCTAGTCCAGCTGAAAGTCTGCACTGGGGGAACCCGAGCCTGGACGCTTTGGAGAGGGATGGGAAGAGGGCGGGAATCCCCCTGAGAGGCTCCTCCTCAGCTGTTGGAGCTGGAGGAGCAGCACTGGCCCCATTGCTGTCCTGGGACCTGTCCCCTCCTGGCTGCTGCTGCTCGATGGCTCGAGACACCCCGGAGCTCACGGCAGCTCCACATCGGACACCTCCACGTTACAACAGACCCCACACGGACAGAACAAGCACCCGGACACAGTCTGACGGGAAGGAGGGAAACTCAAACTGCTGAGAGGAGAGAGAAAGAGAGAGAGAGAGAGGTGGAGAGAGGTGCAGAAATGGGCTTCCTCCACAGCCTGCAAAGAACAGTGTGAGAAACACTGGTGAGGAGACGCTCACGGAGTCGAGGCCATGGGAGGAGAGGGTGCAACCATCACGTTGGCCAGGCCCTGTGGGATATGTCACCTGGGAACACCAGGAAGGGACCTACATCTCTCCTCCAGCCGTGTCCAAACACAAACCCTGGGAAGGGACAGCATCTGATGGGCCCAAGGGCTTCAGAGCCATATGAAGTCACTGATGCAACTCAAGGACGGAGTCTGTCCCGAGAAAGGGATGCTCTGCCAAAGGTCCAGGCTGCTGGAAGAGCCCTGTCCTCCCTGCACAAGGGCTCTTCCCCACGCAGGGACGCCGTGGCCGTGGGGGAGGCCGGTCAGGGTCACCCCAGGCTGCACAGCCCCACGCTGGGGTGCCGGGGGGCACCGCGATGCTGCGCCAGGGCCACCGGCCACGGGACCATTGCACCCTCTCCCAGGACAACGAGGCGAGAGTCCCGCCGGAGCAGCAAAGAGCACAGACTGATGAGAAGAAGGAAGGAAGGAAGGAAGGAAGGAGGAATGCTCAGTAGTTAGTGTGGTGCTGGTTCAAAGGATGGAGAGGCTGGTTACCTTTGTTGCGGTTTTCGGGGGCTCCGCTTTTTTTACCTGTTCAAAGAGAGAAAGGGTGGGGGGCTGAGCACGTGGACCCCACGCTCACCATCCGGCTGGTGGGGCAGCCTGGGATGGGCCCTGCTCCGAGGGGCCGCTCCAGTGGCATCCGTGCCCTGGGCTCAGAGCCCACAGTCACCCTCCGGACACGGCGCGTGCCTCGGTCCACAGCTCGCGGCCCTGCGGAGGCTCCGGAGCTCCCCGGCTCCCCCAGGCACCCCAAACCCGAGGATTCGGACTTCCCCACCTGCGGAGCACCCGCCACGACCCCCGTCGGTGCCTCGGAGGGTGCCAGGGGTGCCTCAGACCTTTGAGGAGAAGAAACCCCACAGCAGAGCTGGAGCCCCTGCAGCTCCAGGTCCCCTCCTGTCCCGCTGCCGTCGGGGGCAGGTGGATCCATATGGGAGGAGCGGACTTGTCTCCCACCACGGGCAGCACAAGACCCACGGCAGGGGGTTCTGACCCCCAGGTCTGTGGTGGGCAGGGTGTGCACATGGGGGTCCCCACTGGGGAGTACGGGGCGGCTGCAGCCTGAACGAGCCTCGAGTGACAAGGGGTTTGTACCCCCCACCATCCCCCAGTTCCACAGCGGGGAACCCCTGGCCCACTCTGCTCCCAAATCCGGGTTTGCTGGGGGGCCGAGTGACAGAGCTTGAAGGCTGGGAAAGCACCAAGCACTCCCTGGGGCCCGGGTGCCCAGCGAGCTGCTGCTCAGCTCCCGCCGCAGTGCCGTTCCCGTGTCACCTCGTCCGGCCACCTCCAAGTTGGCAGCTGAGCCCCAGGAGCTCCACGGCCCCCCAGGGCCGGCGAACCAAGCGGGCAGAGCTGGAGGAACCCAGCACACAGAGCCCCAAGCTGGAACGGCTGCCAGGAGAGCCCGGGAAGCCTCTCCCCGCCTGGCATCGCCTCCCGGGAAGGGCTCCCTGGCACAGGGATGCCTGAGCAGCCGGCAGTGGCAGCCAGCAGCTCCCTCCTGCCAGCTCCTTGTACCCCACGGCTGCTCCCGGTGAGCCCAGACCTGCTGAGCAGGGGATCAGGGACACGGCAGAGCAGGAGCTTCCCGAGCCTGGCTCGTCCCAGCGCTGGTACCGGAGCTGGCACCGAGCAGGGCAATAAGCAGCAGGAAAGCATTCGAGTCCCAGCACGATGAGGAACACCTCAGCCTGCCTGGCTGCTCTCCCACCCCAGCACACAACCCCTCCTGCCATCCTCTGCCTCATCTCCTTCCCCAGGGAGCTCAGGGAATGCCAGCGGAGATCCTCAGCCAAGTCCTCAAGGTTCTGGATGGGCCACCAACACCCTGCAGACAACCAGGACTCACCTTCCCCCAGAAATGAGCACCGTGGGGCAGCACTACCGGCCACCTTTCCCTCTGATCCTCCATCCCCCCACCCCACAGCTCCAGGCTGGATCCTGCTGGAGAAGGGAGAGAGCTGGAGCCGCGCCCAAAAGAGCCAGGGAGCAGAGCCTGGGTGCACGGGGGGCTTTCCTCAGGCAGCTCCAGCCCCCCACTGTGGGTGATGGGCACAGGGAGGGACCCCCCACCTTGAGAGCTCACCATACCTGCCTGGGCCACGGGCACTACCACACCAGTGCAGCCCACGGCTGTGGGAGCAGCTTGGGGCACGCTGGTGGTACTTCCCAGGGAAGGGAGAGAGGCCAAAGGAGGGAACAGGCAGGTTCAGGGGACCTCCTTACCTTTCTTCACTTTCTTCTCCTCGTCTCCTTCTCCCGCCCCCAGGAGGGTGAAGATGATTCCCGTCTGGGAGTTGATACCCACGGCAGTCACCACCATCCTGCCAGAGCCCTCCATCACGTGGGTACCTGGCACAGCAGGAAGGGCACGGTGAGACAGGTGGGATGGCTGGGACAGCAGCCCCCATCTCACACAGGGACACTTCCAATAGACCAGGCTGCTCCAAGCCCCGTCCAACCTGGCCTTGGACACCTCCCCAGCATCAGGACCAGAGACCAACCATCCCTCACCTGACAGCAGCATGGGGTCTTTGTCCATGGATTTCTTGACCTGGTCTGACTCCCCAGTCAGCGAACTCTCGTCTATTTTCAGGTCATTGCCCTGGATCAGGATCCCGTCCGCTGGCAAGAGATCACCTGGGAGAGGAGCAGAGAGGGGGATCAGCCTGCTCTGGGCAGCCACTGCTCACTCCTGCCTGCCCCATCCCATGGGGAGGCTTCAAAAGGACCAAAAACGCAGCCCCAGACAAAATCCAGAGGGAGGGGAAGCAGCAGGTGGGGTTTGTAAGACAGACAAGTACAATAGGATAATATCCAATAGCTCCAAAACCCTCACTGCTGCATGGAAAGATGAGGATTTTACTCAATCAGAGAGTGCTCCCCCATCCAGTTTTAATAAATCAACACCAAATCCTTCCCAAAGCTCCTGATATATCCAAACCATTTTCCCATGGGAAAAAGCCCCATGGGAAAATAAACTTGATGTCGGATCAGTCTCCTTCCAGACAGGAGCTGCACGGGGTGAACATTCCCCTGGTAAACAGGGAGCAGGACCTAATTTACCCCAAAGGCTGCATCTCCTGGCTAAGGAAACAATCACCAACAAGGACATGGTTGGGAAAATGGATCAGTTTTGAGACCAGCAGGTCCCCAAAGCAGCCCAAAGCTGTGCACAGAGCCTGGCTTAGCTCTGCCAGCCCGAGTCCAGCTGGGCCAGAGACAAGGTGAGTGGAGCTCCCATCACCTCCACGGGAGCATCTCCCATCACCACGGGGGCTGCGAGGGAGAGTAACGGGAGGAGCCAGAGGGGCAGAAGGGCTGGAGAAGCAGAGGAGGAATTAATTGCTGGGCTCCTGCTGGGGAGGACACAGCCCAGCCAGCCCCGAGGGGAAGGGCAGCCCCCCACTCACCGTACTTGATCTGCGCGATGTCTCCCACCACGATCTCGGCCACCGGGATCTGGATCACCTGCCCTTTGCGGATCACCGTGAACTTCTGCTCCTGCTCGATGCGGCTCTGGAGGCCCCGGAATTGCTTCTCCTTGCTCCAGTCATTGAAGGCGGTCACCAGCACCACGATGATCACGGAGAACAGGATGGCTGCCCCCTCGATCCAGCCGGCCTGCGACTCGCCCTCGTCCTCCACGCCGCCCGTCGACTGCCCGCACACTGCTCGGGGGAGAGCTCTTGTTTGCACACCCAGGCATGCTCATCTGCACACCCAGGCACGCTCTTCTGCACACCCCAGGC
>VXAY01007146.1:35748-60226 GCA_013399855.1 Oxyruncus cristatus | reverse complement strand
CACACCCAGGCACTCACTGCACACCCAGGCACTCACTGCACACACCCAGGCACACTCGTTTGCACACCCAGACACACTCAACTGCACACCCAGGCACTCACTGCACACCCGACACCTGCCTAGAGCTACGCTGAGCCTTTTGGAAAACAGTTACTCCTCCCTCCTCCTCCCTGAGCTGCCTGGGCTTCCCCTGCTCTCAGGAGAGGGTTTTTACATCCCTCAAGGCATTTGTTGGGTTTGCTTCTCCCCCCGCCGCCCTTTTATCACTTTTCCTTTTTGGCAGAAGTTGGGCTGAGCTGGGACAACTGGCTTCTATTTCCAGCTGCAGCACCCAGCCCTCCCTGCGCTGCGTGACCCTCGAGTGAGTCACATCTCCCTGTATCTCCAGAGCCCTGTGCCTGCCCGACTCCTCCAACAACACTGAGATCCAGGGCCAGGATGACAAACTCACCCGGCACAGTCCTCAGCCACCCATGGGGTGTCACAGCACTCCCTGGGCAGGGGGACACACCAGGAGACAGACAGCCTTGTCCCTCCCTCCCCAAAGCAAAACGAAGCCCTGTGGGATGTAGGAAGACACTGGATCACATGGACCCCTTGGATTTGGAGCATCTTTCGGGGAGCAGCAAGGAGCAGCTCTGAGCCCGTGGTGCCCAGACATCCATCAGTGCGGGTCCCTGGGTGGGGAGCCACGCCAAAGACCCCAAGGATGGGGAGCTGCCAACACCTAAAGGGTGAACAGATGTAAGTCCATCTGAACGGCCTTCCAGAGACATCACCTGTCCCAAATCCCTGCTCCCACAGGGCTGGGCACGGCGGCTCCCGGGAGTCCCCCACCAAACCACAGGGACCCCGGGCACTCACGTTCATTGTCCCCACCCGGGGGGTGGTAGAAGGACAGGCCCAAGGAGATTATGGCTGCGATTTCCAAGATGATCAGCGTGACGTCCTGGAGTGCCTCCCACACTAACTGCAGGAACGTCTTGGCCTTTTTGGGAGGAATGAAGTTCTGGCCGAAGACCTGCCGCCTCTTCTCCAGGTCGGTCGGGTTCCCAGACAGGCCTGGAGAGGGGAGAGACAGGGATGAGGGCAAATCCCACTGCTGCCCCCCCAGCAGCACCAGTGGGACCCCTGGGAGCAGCTCCCTGCCTGCACGGGGGGCACGAGGTGCCAGCAGCCAAGGCAGGGCTTGGCCCCTGTCACCCACGGGGGCAGGGGACACGCAGGAACCGGGGCGAGCACGCCCAGCCACCCTCCCAGTGCTGCAGCCTCAAGTGCCAGTCGATGCCAGTTGGCACTGGCCGGCTTGTTTACATGCTGCATCAAATTAGCCGTAAATCTGGCACCGGGAGCGGCGCTCGGAGCTGCCGGAGCCACCTGATCCCTGTGTCCTGCCAGCTCCGAGGAGCAGCGGCTGCAGAGAGCGACCGGGCACAGCAGGAGCGTCTCCGAGCTCAGCTCAGCCCCACGGCCACGGCCAAGCTGGGCCTGCCCAGAGCTGGTGGAGGAGACACGGGCTGGTCCTGCTGGAATGGGGTGGTGGGAAAGAAGAGGGAAGGAGCAGGACAGCCCCGAGCTGGGGTGCTGCTGAGAGAGGGGGAAGCACCTGGGGGCAAAAGGGGAGCAAATGAGGAGCCTGAGCCTCTTCAGAGCCCTCCCACCAAGGCCACGAGCCAGGGGTGGGAGACACAACGTGCCCCGGTCACCCCTCCTTACAGCCACTAAGAGCCCATGGGGTCCCAGGCGAGAGCAGCCCCCTCGCCCAGCACCACCTTAACCGAGCCCCCCATTTCTCCTCCACCTTAAGATGGCCCGTGGGGTTGCTGCCAGCTCCCGGGATGCACCGGGAAGCAGCGGCGTAAGTGGCCCTGGACACATGGTGGTGCCTGGAGCAGCCTGGCAGCGATGCTCCCCCGGGGGGACCCAGCCCTTGTGCTCAGGGGACACCTCCCTGCTGGCTCCGTGTCATTCCAGGGGACACCTCCCCGCCGGCTCGGTGTCATCCCAGGGGACACCCTGGTGTCATTCCGGCCAGGAGGAAGCAGCAGGACGAATGCCGTTCCCACAGCCCCCCCGCACCCCCCCTTTGCGCCGCGACTCCACCCCAGCTGCAGGGAGGGGACGCGCTGGCACAGCAGCCCCGGCGTCCCCACCCAGCCCTGACGAGGCAGCAGGATCCTGGGATCTCCCGGCCTCAATTCCCGCCCAGCGTCTCCGGCGGAACGGATGGAAAATGTGGCTAAACTGCCGTGGGCTGAGCCCGTGGAGCCAGGGCTGTGCCAGGGGCACACACGTGCTCCTCCATGCGGGCACAGCACGCTCCCACGGGGCAGGGGAGGGCGCGGGCTTGGGCTCCTCCAAAGCGCATCCCGCCCACGGGTGTGATCCCAGGGCTGCCCCCCACCCTCCTGGGGCAATTAGGGGGGGTCAGTGTCTGTGCTGACACAGGGAGGGTGGCAAAGAGCGGTGGCCACGGGCGTGTGGCACCACTCTGGGGTACCAGCAAATCCCCCTGCAGGGCCTGAGGGTCCGGTTATGTTGGGTAGAGGCCACAAGAGACAGCAGAGAACAAACCCCCCTATACGGTCACCAGTCCCTGATTATCCCAGGAAAGCTGCTGTTGGGTGGCAAAGCTTTGGCACAAGGAGCCCCCACGCAGGATCCTCAGCCTGGATTGGGAGGGAGGTGGCAGCTGCTCTGCCAGCGGGTGAGTCAGGGCGGGGTGTGCTGGCACTGGGCACCCAGGGGACACCGGGGACGCTCGGTGGGTGACTCACTGAGCCACCCCCCGCTCGGGGACCGGGGTGTGGAGGAGGAAAGACAGTGCCTGGCAGAGAGACACCCCCCTCCATCCCAATGCCCCTCCGGGAGCAGCCCCAAGGGATTGGGGTCCACTGACAGCTCTTGTGGGGAGAGTCAGAGACCCAGCTGATCCCAGTAGATCCCCATCCCGATGCTGGGGAGACCCTCACTGCACAGTCACGTGTGGGGGTCCCACCCTATGAGGATGAACAAGCCAAGGGCCTCTCGGGGTGCAGGCAGGCTCTGGGGGGACCCTGGTCACCGTCTGCCCCACGAGGACAGTGCCAGGCTGGAGTGGGGAGTGCCAGCAGCATGGAGCAGGAGTCACACAGACCCAGGTGGGATCAAACCACTCCAGACACTGCCCACCACAGGCTGATGGGTGCAGAGGGGCAGGGGGTCTGGAGGGACACCCCAGGCAGGCTCTGCTGTGCCAGCAGCTTCCTCTGGTGACACACAGAAAGAGGACAGAGCCCTGCATTCCCCGCCCAGACCTCTGTGTCAGTGGGGTGAGGAGCAGAGGGATAATGAGCACAAGGATGGGCACAAACATCCACACAGGGAGCTGGGACATGCACCCAGTGTCCCCACTCTGACGGGATCAGACAGAGCTGCCTCAGCCTTTGCTCTTCCCAAAAATCCCAGCTTGTTGGAAATAACCTTTCTATGCTGTTTGGGCTCAACAGGACGGGGTTTGGGACAGGCAGCAAAGCTCAGCTCAAGAGCAAGAGGGTAAGGGAGGGATGTGCTGGGGGCACGAGATGCAGTACTGATGACCAGCAGCAGCTGGGATGGAAGGGCCGCCCTTCACCTCCCCACAAAGAGCCTTTCGGGTCTGCTTCCCCCCTCCCCTCTCCTCCCGCCCCCAAAGGAGCGTGTTCCCACTTTGGCAGGACCAAACACATTGTTTTGTGACCTGGACTTGGTATTTCCACCGGGACTCCCCCCCCTTCTCTAATGACATCCCGATATTGTCTCCCCTTCCCGGTCCCACTCACAGCTGGGAACACACTAATCCCCACCTCTCGGCACTAAGAATAACCCACAAGTTTTCAGAGCTGAGGCGCAGCCACATCCCCCATCCCACAGCCACCCAGGGGCCACATCCTGCCCCCAGCTCCGGGTAAACCCTCGGTGCTGTGATCAGGGGGTCTCTCACCCCGATACCCCTTTAGTGCCAGGGGAGGGGTCCATCACCATGCAAAGGCACCCGCAGCTCCCCAGTGCCCGCAGCCTCACTGATAAGGGGGATCCCAAAAGCCAGCCCAGCCCATGGGAAGGAGAGGTGACATCCTGATATCCTTCCACAAAGCCTCCCAGGGGTGAGCTGGTACCCACAGGCATCACTGCCACCACTGGTGATGCCCGGAGGCACCAATCCAGGTTCTGCCTCGAGATTCCCCCAGATGGGGGGTGACCTGAGTGCCCCTCCCCATCCTCCTTGGGCACGTGCTGCCCATCCCTCGTCTGAGATGCCCCAAACAGCTCCAGCCACCTCCCCAGTACCATGCAACCTTTACGCTCTCCCTCCCACCGCCCCCCAGCCCCGCCACCGGCTCTGCAAACCACTGAACAGGGGAAAAGCTGGCACGGAGCAGCGGCCGGGCTGCGGCGATGAGCCCCCTGTGCCCCTCCGACAGCTCCTCACCCCTGACCTCATCCCGCCTCCGCTCCACCCTCCCAGGGGACGTGGGGCTCCGGGCTACACCTCGGGGAACCCCCCTGGCACGATGCTTCTCCTTCTTCTTCCTCCTTTTCTGCCTTAAGTGATCGTTTCATGAGACCCGGGGAGCGCCTCCCGCGACGGACACGGGGCGCGATGGCTCCAGCTGAGCTCAGCCACGGGACGCGCCTCGGAGCCACCACCCTCCGGGGTCACCCTCCAGCCCAGAGGTGACAACCCCACCGGGCAGGCCACGGGGCGGCCGCTCACCTTCGACGGGCGACGTCTTCAGCCTCTTGCAGACGTTGTGCACGCCGCCGTAGGAGTCGTTGAGCCGGGCCACGGCCTCGGCGCTCCGCAGCTCCATGAGGTTCCTGAGCTCCACCATGGAGCACCCAAAGTCCCCCTCATGGTTGCCTTCGGCGACCGAGTTCCCGGGGTGGTGGTCGGCCACGTTGTTCGTCATGGTGCCGGCGGCTCACGGCTGCCTCAAGGGTCCGGCGGGGGGACGCTCCGTGCGGCCCCTTCCCTGGGGGAGCAGGTGCCTCTAACGGAGCCCAACTTCTCCGGATAGAGGTGTAAACAGGATGTGCATGTTACCGCGGAGGCGACCTTAGCAACGACCAGCGTGCATCTCCTGCAGAAGGAGGAGGGCTCCCTGGATACCACAGCAACTGGAGCTGCGAAAACAAGGGATGGGGGAAACAAAAATCCCGGCGTGAGGAGGCCTGCGGACGAGTGCGCGCGCCCCGCGGCCCGGGGGAGCGGGGGCGACGGCGCCCCGGGCTGGGCACCTGCCAGGGATAACGTGGCTCCAGCGTGATTTGACCCAAACGCCCGGGTGAGGAGCCGGCCCGGGTGAGGAGCCGGCAGGCTCGGCGTGCACACGCTGCGGGGAAAACCGGCAGCGGCAGCTCCGGGGCCGGGCAGGAAGGGCGCCCAGGTGGTTCTTCACTCAAACCCAGCTGCCCGGCCCAGAAAAATGACCCATTCACTCTGGGTTAAAAATACACCTCGGCAGTGGAAAACAGCTGCTTCCTGCGCGGGCAGGCGCCGGGGCCGGAGCGCCGCTCCCCGCCCTGCCAGCAGGTAAGGCGGCATCCCACACCCACGGAGACGGGCTCACTGCACCCAGCAGGCTTTGGTCCAGCTGAGAGGCGCAGCAGAGACCAGGGAAGGCACTAAAATCTGTGAGTTCCTCTAAAACAGAGGCTTTTCCATCCATGACCCTTTCAGAGAAGCCCTCGAAGGCAGCGAGCGGCTCTTGGCCTCGGCCCTCAGCACCTGCCAGCCAGGTTACAACCCCCCAGCCCTGCCAGCGAGCACAGAGGAGTCCCAAAAATGCCTGAACCAAGTGCTGTGGCCAGGCAGGCACAGCATCCAGCAGCTCCCATGTTCCCCGGGGATCTGGGGTCCCCCTCTGGCATTCCAGACAGAGAGGATGGGTGCTAGGGACAAACAGGGACATGGAGGAAGCAGGCAGAGCAGCACTGGCCAGAGGGGAAAAGTGTTGTTTGTCAGCCAGGGTGCCCTCCAGCTCTGTACCCAAGCTCCAGCGCCAGCAGCGATGCTCCTGGCACTCCAGAGGCAAAGAGCCTGCAAGGGAGGCTCTTATGGAGAGAAAATGAAGCCTTTCCTAGAGCAATATAAATGAATAACAAAAGGAATGGCCACTACAGCAGCAGCAGCAGCCTGAGACAGGGTCAGGAGGTGGCAGAGCAAGCGGACAGGGCAGACAAGCAGCCAGACAAGAACGGGAGGGAGGAGGCAGAACGTCTATCACCAAATCCCAGGGGCCCACGGGATGCACCAGCCCTCACAAACCCAACAGGCAGGCACCACACCATCGTGGGGCTGTCCCAGCTCACCCCACAGCACGTGACCCCAGCTGCAGTCACATGGACTCTGCAACCCCGGGGGCAACCAGAGCCCAGAGAGCAAACCCCTCCCTGCCTGGCCCCCGGGAGCGGCTCCCTGACAGCAGCACCCAGGGCAGCTCTCGGCATTATCAGGACAGAACAGGCACCAACTGAACCTCAGGGACACCAGCGATGCCACTGCCTTGGGAGGGTCCTGTCCACCAGCTGCAGGCACTGAAGGGACGGGGAGCACAAGGGGCTCAGGGATGGGGAGCACTGCAGCTCCCGGGACACCCAAACCTGCACCCTTGGGGCAGAGCGTTGCTGCTGCCCCACAAAGCAGAGATCAACTCCAGCGTTCCCACCCTAGCATCCCTGCCCATTCCCAGCCCAGTTACCCCACAGCTCCTCGTGGAGCTGAGCTCATCCATCATTTAAAGGCACGCTGGCTCCTAGCAGTGGGAAGCGGGAGGTGGCAGGCCCAATTAAGCAGACTCCTGCTGATTAAGAGAAAAAAAGATAATTCCCTCACCCCAACACGCTAATTTTTTCCTCTTTCATAGCAACCAACCTTGTCTGAGGAGAGCTCAGAGGTTAAGAGAAAGACAGTTAATTAGTGCTGTAACGGCCTAGTCCATAATTACCCCTGGAGGAGCTCACAGCACCATCAGCACCAGCCCCTGTCCCACCGTGCGGCTCCGGCCCTGGGACTGCCCGTCCGGAAAGGAGGGGCTGTGGTGGGGGAAAGACTCCTGTGTCTGCTCTGAGCACCCTCCTCCAGCCCATCTGGGGTCACAGACCCAATTCCTGGCCTGTCTCTGCCCCATCCCACCAATCCACAGCACACGGGACGGATCCGTCCAGAGAGCTGCACTCAGGCTTCCCTAAGAGCCATCATCCTAACGAGCTCCTAATGACTCCAGCAGCGTTCAGCAGGCTGCCCTTCATCCAGTAATTCATTTCCAGAGCCCCCAGGCACTGGAGATGAACAAGTGCTCCCCGAGGGCCTCCTTGGGAAGAAAACAAGGAGCGGGAGCCCGAGCGCCCTGTTCGGACATGGGACCCCCGGAGCCGCCACGGGAGCTGTGTCAGCTCCCAAACGACATCCCTGGGCAGGACAAGGGTTGCTGTGGAGTTTGGGATGAGGGACACGGGCTGTCTGGACCCAGGAGCCAAGGGTGGGCTGGGGGAGGCGCGTGCTCCGGGCAGGAGGGAGCGGCTGGCGAGGAGCGGCGGAGCCGATGCCGGAGCCGGTGCCGTGCTGCAGGCGAACCTGCCCGGAATAATAAACGGCTGCACGACACCTCTGTCCTGGCAGGGAGAGCAGCCACGGCCAGAGCCAGCACCAGAGCACCCGCTGGGCCCACCCCGGCCCCCGGCACGGCGAAAGGGACCCGCTGGCTTTTAAGCTCGGGAAGAGAAAAGTGGTCGGAGAGGGACAAGAAAAATTAAACCAGCTGGACATGTCACACGTGACGCCTTCAGCCAAGCCACGAGTGGGCTCGCTGTGACACCGATGGCACCAGCAGCTGGCACATGCTGGCAGCAGCCATCACTGGGTCCCTGGGCAAGGCCATGGATCCTCCTGGCTCAGCACATCGGAGCAGACCCCGGCACTGCTCCGTCCTCCCCGCAGGTGACTAGAGATGGAGCAAGCCCTGACCAAGCTCAGCTGGTGGTTTTTCCTCTATCCATGAAGGAGGATGAAATCCATCCCCCAGCTCAGCTGCCCCCCAGCCTGAACATCTCCCACCATCCAGGGCAGAAAGCACCGTGCCGAGGAAGAGCAAAAGCAGCCACCACATCCCCTGCCCAGAGCCACGACCCCCAGCTTGGATCAGGTCCATGAGCAACCCTCAGGCCACGTGGATCACGGTGGATCACCTTCCCCAGGCACCTGCCCCATGCCACCAGCATCCCAGCCCCACACACTGCCCTTCAGCAGCACCCACTGGGGTTCATCTCCTCTCCCACTTTGGGAATGGGGTGATGGAAACACTTGGCTGCCGTAGGTTGCCATGGCAAACTCGATGTAAAGCTGTCAGGGATGCTGTTTATGTTGCCAAGTGGGGATGGAAAGAAAAAGAAAAAAACCTCAACTCCCCCAAAATTACCCTTCTTGGCTTGGGTTTCAGATTTTTCTCTTTGGGCATTAAAAAGCTGAGCTGCATCCCCAGCGGAACGAGAGAGGCTGCACTGGGCCCCAGAGCACAGAGCACGGACAGACCCCCTCTCCAGACGGACACATGGCTTCCAAAAGCCAAAACAGCCAATTAAAGGAGGAAAACACACCTAAACCACCTTTCCCTGCCTGCTCTCTGGGAGATGTCCCAGGAGAAACTGCACAGCTCTCCTGGATCTCCTTCCCACCTCACAGACCCCACCAGCACTGAGCACCCACCGTGGGCTGCTGGGAGCCACAGTCCCACGTGGGAGCAACGCTGGAAGGGCTGCATTTGCTGAGGACATCGCTGGGAGAGACACGTTTTGGTGCCATCATCAGTGGAAGGTGTTTTGGGAGGGCAAGAGACCCCCCTTGCAGCGGGGAGGGACACGCCAGGGGACGTGTGGTGCTCCCTGCACGGGGAGGGGGTCTGCGCTGGCACCTTTGCCCGGCACGACCCCCACGCTGGTGCCCGCTGGGGCTGAGTCAGGTCCACCTCCCGCGGTGCAGGGACGCGGACACGTGGAGCAGATGCTCAGACCACGGCAACACCAACTCTCGGGGCGTTTTGAGGGCCCCCCACCTCCCACGCGGCTCCGCAGCGGAGCCCCCACCTCTCCCCGGGAAACGGGGGGGCCCCAGCACCCCAGGGGCCGGAGCAGGGCCCCTCCCCTGCACACTCACCAAATCGAAATGTGCAGATGGCAGCCTCTCCTCGCTGCCTGTTCCCAGCAACACCCCTGGCGAGGGAAGCCTTCCCTCCTTAACCCATCCCGTGCCGGGCGCCCCAGGAGGGCACCCACAGGGGACACCGGGGTGTTGTCACCTCCTCCGGTGGCAGGAGCCAACGCAGTGACTCACAGTGACAAACCACATGATCTGCAGGGGCAGGGCCGGCTCCAGGGGCCATCCTAGGCAGGATTGTCACCCTCGGGACCAAGAGCTTCCCGGGCAGCCCCCAAGGGCAGGAGGCGCGGGATCGCAGAGGTCGGAGCGGGCAGCGAAGGTCACGGTGCCGGAAACTGGTCCTGCACCCCAACACCCTCGTGGCAAAGGCACAGGGGGACCAGGCCAGGCCAAAACACCCCAGACAGACCCCCCTGACCCCCTGTGACAGCACGAGTCAGCGTGGGTGCAGGAGCTGGTCCCCATTCCCCAGTCACGCTGGTGTCGCCCCTCCCTGCTCCTTCCCCTGGGCTCTGGGTGACAAAACCAGGCAGGTCCCCGGTCAGGGCTCCCCGGGGCAGCACCTGTGACACCCACGGGATGTTCCCTCCTCCCACCGCAGCATCCGCTTCCCTTGCCGGAGCGCGCTCGCCGTGGGCGGGGGACGGTGGCACTTCCCTCCCCCGTGGGGCCACCCCAGCACCCGACAGCGGGAAACCCCCCGGTGACACCCGCCCCACACGCGGGGCACGTGGGAAAACACAAGAGCCAAACGCCTGGGGTGGGGCGCTGCAAGAGCTGCGGGAAGCCCTCACTTTTCCCGTGCAGTGCTGAGAGGGAAGAAGCTCCCAGCCTTCATCCTGCAAGAGCGGGGGGAATAAACGTGCCCCCAACTCCGCCGGGGCACCGCAGCTGGGAAAGGACCAGCAAAACACCCAGGAAGTGCTGGGGCCTCGCCGAGCTCAGCGGCAGCAACGCCGTGCCAGGGAAACCGAGTCACGGAGCAGCACAGGGCTGATGCCGCAGCCCAGGAACTCCAACCCCAGCGGAAACCTGTTGTGAGACCAGAAGGAGCTCCGGGCTTCTCCTTCGCCAGCCCACCAGCAGCCCCCCAGGACCGGCAGCGTCTCCTCCTCCCGCATCCCCGCGGTTCCCACCGGCGCAGCGGCAGCTCCGAGTTAAAATTCCCCAACTCCCACGCGGCGCCGACTCCTCCTCACCTCACCAACCCCTCCTCACCTCACCCGTCTGCGAGCTGGGACGCCGGAGGTGTCAGCGGGGTGGGGAAGGGGCGGGGAGACACACCGAAAGCACCCGGGTACTGTAGGCAGCAATGGAACTGCTGCTCGGGGCGCCACGTGCTGCCAGAGGCGCAGGATGGAGCCGCCAGCCCAGGATGTCACCCCAGCTCCAGCCCCAGCTCCCCGGCGGAGCGGAGCATGAATCGCGGCAGCCCACGGGCGGCACAGCCCGTAGTAGTTCTCCCACACGCCGTGCCAGGCACACGCTTCCCGCTGCCGGAGCGGGCCGAGCGCCCGCCCGGTGCCAGGAGCGCGGCCGGCGCTTCCCTCGCGCGCGGCCACCGCCAGCACGCGCGCCCGGGGGCTGCCACGTGCAGGGCACGAGGCAGGGATCCTGTCCCCGGACAGGTCGTCACCTCCCTGGCCCGGTTTGGACGCCCGTCCCCGCGCAGCTGCGGACACCAGGGATGGGGAAGCAACCAGAGCATCGTCGCACCATCACACCACCCTCCTCTTCCTCCTCCTCCTCCTCTCCTGCCAGGCCGTAGGACAAAAAGGTCAGATGGCAGCTCTGAGCCACACACCAGGGCCAAGGTCACGGGGAAACCACAAGGAAAAGGCAGGAAGAGGCGACCTTCCCCAAAAATGCATCTCTTCGCCGGCCACTCCGCAGGGAGCACGAGCGGCTGCCACCAGCCCACTAATTACAGCTGCCTTGGCTCTGTTTTTCCGCTCCTATTTTGCCTCCCGTTAATGAAGGCTGAAAAACTGCTGGGTTTTTGCATACCCAAGGCAGCAATTAGCAGTAGCAAAGGGCAAGGGAGAGGCTGGAGGCAGGAGAGCACCGGGCGCTGCGGTCGCACGGATGCGGCGATCCATGACGTGGGCTGCCCAAAACCTGCCGCCCCGAGCCCCAAAACCTGGCGTCCCAAGCCCCAAAACCTGCTGCCCCGAGCCCGGGGGCCACGACGGCCCCAGCTGCTGCTGTCCAAGCCCCGCATCCACGTGCCAAGGCACCGGCGCAGCTGCCGGAGCCTCAGTGCCGGGCTCAGGAATCCACCCGCGCCCCCGGCCGGGCTTCCCCGCGCCCCAGGGTGCAGCGGCCCAGGAATTTCAGGGGGGGTGGAAGAAAAGAAAAAGCAGGGAGCCTCCAGGCGAGCTGTCAAGGGGAATGTTTCCATCTAAGGCCTTGGTATTTCTCTCCCTGGCGCCTGCACTAAATCACCCCAGTTTCTCTCATTATTCTTTTGTGCTTTACAAGGTAGCACAGCCGGTGGAGGAATGCAGGAGTGTGGGGAGCAAATCCAGCCTCTCCTGCACCAGGAAATGCCTGCAGCCCCCCCAGCCTTCAGAGGGGCACAGCATCCCCTCCTGCCCTCCTACACCAGCACCAGGTACCTGGTGAGGGGCACATGGCAGAGCCCAGGGTGTTGCCAGACTGGGAGGATTGCCCTGGATCTCAGTATGAGGCTTTGTCCACTCCTCCTCCATCCCATTTAGCACTGGGAAAGAGGTTCCTCCCAGCCTGGGAGCACAGCAGGCACTGGGCACTGGGTGATACGGCACCAGCTGGGACACACTGGGCAACTCTGTACTCCAGCTCTTCCTTTCCCTCCAGGTGACTGCTGTGCAGTGCCCTGGCAAAGGTGTCCAGGGCAGGCAGCTCCCACCCGGCTGCCCTCACAGCCTCTCCATCCCACCCTCCAGTCCCACCACAAGCCCATCCTGGGCTTGGCTCAGTGCTGGTTTACAGCTCAGAGCAAACAAGCGAGTCCAAAGCCAGGCAGGCAAAAGGTCTGGGAATTAGCCTGCACTGACAGGCCCCCAGGATGGCACTGCAATGGTCACAGCCCAGCCCCGCGCTCAGGCCAACCCGGACCCTCCCAGTTCCTGGGACACCTGGACACCCCCCGGTCCCACCACCCCCAGCAGAAGGGAGATGACACCAACAATCCCGCCGGGATGGGCAGCTGGGGGTCCTATTCCCAGGCAGACACTCCATCCCCCCAGCACACGGGTGCTGGGACTCCCCCAGTGGAGCAGAAGTGCTGGTGCCCAGAGCAAGGCTGGGAGCAGCATCCAGGCAGCTGGAGGAGAGGGCACAGGCCACGGGGCCACCGGGCCAGGATCCAAACCCAGGACGGCACAGAGGGCAGGGCGGGAGGAGCCCGGAGCTCTGCCTCGAGGGACGGGCGCTCCCTGCTCCACAGACCTCGGGAGCCATTCCCGGGGCAGAGGCACAGCCAGAGGACACTGGGACCTTGGCAGGAGCTCGGGCAGAGCGGAGCCCGACCCAGCTCACCCCCAGCCCTCACTGCCAGCCTCAGGGAGAGGCAGGGATGCTCCAGGCAGCTCAGCCATTCCCACCTCTCCTGTGGGATCCCCATGGGATGGGGCAGCCCACGAGCAGCGGGTGCAGTTTGGTCTGACTCAGCTCCCCACACATCCCTCCAGCTCACACAGCCAGGGAAACTGAGGCAGCCACACACCCGAGCACAGCATCATCCCTCCGCCAGCCCCAGGCAGCAGGGAAATCCCAGCAATCCTGACTCCCACCTTTCTACAACCCATTCAGAAAGCAGAGGAACAGCTTGGCTTAAAATGAAGTAAAAACCAGCAGGTAAGTACTGACCCAGAGCACAGGGGATTTCACAGGCAAAACAACACCCAGGGAACGGGAGAGCCACCGGCCAGGACACGGGGGCACAGCCACGGTATTTTTAGCAGGATTACAGAGGGACAGGGGATTCCTACCCTGAAAATCCCTGGGGGCTTAAAATAGGCCCCGTCACTTCCTCCCAGCAGCAGCCAGGAGAAGCATCTGCTTCTTCTGGAAGTCAGGAGGAGGAGAGGTTGAGCCCTTGGGGTGCCACAGGGCACCCTGAGGCACCTGGGTGAGCACAGCACTCACCTTGCACACGAGCTGAGCTGCTTCCTCCTCCCGGCTCAGCGAGGAGAAGAATCCCGTGCGAAAACCAAACCAGCAGCAATCACAACAAAACACTCCTCTGGGTCCCAGCGGGGGAAACTGAGGCAGGAGACGGGGAGCTGGTTTGACACCACAGGGAAAGTCGGGGGCTCCTGGGCTGCCCGGAGAGCAGGGGCTCCCCCAAAGCCAGGATGCACCGGGGGAACCCCAGAGAGTCCCCCCAGCAGCCCCAGGGCTGGGCTGGGACAGCAGGAGGGGTGATCCAGCGCTCAGATCCCGATCCCGAGGCTGGAAGCAGGCCTGGGGACACGGGGAAGGGCTGGGGACAGAAATGCCCCTCCTGCCACCCTCACCACGCGGGCCAGGGGCACGGCGGGGGTGCCCCCGGTCCGGTACCCGCCGCTCCCGGCCGGCCGTGCTCCGAGGGCTCCTGCGCAGTCCCGCTCCAGGTCACGGCCCCTTCGGACGCCGGGTAACTCCTCCGATCCCAACTAGCTCGTATCCCCCACGCCAGACCGCTCCAGCGGCAAATCCATATTTTTCCATTGAAAAGTCCAAGCAGAGAGAGAGAGAGAGAGAGAGAGGATTTTTCCAGGCGAAAGGGAAGAGCCAGCAGCAAGGTGGGGTGGCGGTGGTGGTGGGGGGAGGCTCCGAGCCCCCTCCCTGCCCCGAAAAGGGTTAAAAATCGAAGTCGGGAAAAGTGTGTCTGCGATAGGAAAAACACACGCGCTCCCAGGGAGAGCGCGCCGGCTGCTCCCGTTTCCCTTCCCGACATGCCCTGCTCCTGGGAAAGTGTAGGCTGTTTTCCATATATAACTGCAAACTGTTCCATGCAGTAAGAAGTCTAATTAAAGGGAGGGAGGGAGAGCAGGAGAGACGCAGGAGAGCGAAAGGCAATATTTATACGAGGGAAGAGAAGCTGCATCCCGGGCAGCAAATTAGACCCTGGCGGAGCAAAGCCCGGGATATCATCGGGACATCAAACCCGGGCAGAGGAGGCAAATCAGAGCCTGGAAAATACGGAGCAGTAAATAGGAGGAGAGAGCCAGATGGGCCAGGAGAGCACGAGGAGGGACAGGGGAAAGACAAGCTCCTCTGAGCCAGTGGGTGGGATGAGGCCAAGTGCTGTGGGAGGGGGCACATACACCCCCGGCCCCCTGGGAGCCTCCTGGGGTCCCCACTGCTCATCCCTCACAGCAGGAGAGCCAAGCATTTAAGTGACCAGCAGGAATCTGCTTGAAAAATAAATATTGAAGTAAAACTACACAGGCAGGAACAGGGCAGGGGGGTGTGAAATGCCAGGAGGAGTGGGATTGCACGGTGTGGGATGCCGTGGGCGGCAGGAGAGGCTGAAGGGGAAGGGACACCCATCCACATTCAGTCCTCACCCCACTTAGACACACCAGCTTTGCCTCTCCCACCCACCCTCAGCTAAATCTCACCACCCCAATGCTTCGGGGGCACCCTCTTCCCACCATCCCAGCCCAGGTAGGGCAGGAGGGGTCCAGGGGGACAGGAAAAAAAAACCAGATCTGCTCTTCAGAGCCTCATTGTTCACACTGTGCTTCCCACCAGCACCAGCCACAGCCCCGAGGTGATGCAGAGCAGCCAACACCTTCCCAGTTATAGGGGCCTGTGCCTACCCCGGCTGTCAGTGTGTTTCAAACCCATTAACGTGCTTTAATTAAGTGCTGATCTATTTAAAACTTGCCCTACCTGGGCTGGTGACAACAGCACCATCCTCCTCCTCCTCATGGGCACCGTGTGCTCCGTTCCCAGCAGGCTGGGACTGTCCCCTCCACTCCCCAAAACGGACTCGATCCGCTGCTCTGGCGACGGAGCCGTGGTGTGCTGGACACTGCCATTCCCAGTTCTGCCATTCCCAGTTCCACCATTCCCAGCACTGCCATTCCCAGCACTGCCATTCCCAGCCCCGTCCCCACCTCCAGGCACACGTGCCCCGGTGTCCCAGGTGCTCAGCCCTGTCCTGACCTGCCATCCTGTTTATGCAGCATCATCTCCAACCCCACGAGCTCCCCACCCTGCACTTCAGGAGACGCCCCGGAGGCTCCCAGCTGCACCAGTGAACCAGGGAAACTGGGATATCCCTTCTCCTCAAGTGCCAGCATGCAGCTGCTGGCACAGCTCCCACCTCCTGCATCCCTGCAGGTGGGACGGTGCCTCCCAGCCCCTCTGGCGCTGACCCAACCCAGGCTCTGCCCCCACACGTGTCCTCTGTGCCATAAAACACAGCTCACGGTGCTGCAGGTCGTCCCCCCCCCACCAAAGAACCCGCTGTTGAAGCTGCAACAGAGCTGAGAGTCAGAATCACAGAATCTCAGGCTGGTTTGGGGTGGAAGGGACTTTAAAGCTCACCCAGTTCCACCCCCTGCAGGGACACCTTCCACTAGCCCAGGTTGCTCCAAGCCCCGTCCAACCTGGCCTTGGACATCAAGCTCTACTTCAAACCGCAGAGACAGGACAAGACACAACAGGGGCAAGGACACGGCGCTTGGGGTGTCCCCACCCGAGCAGCAACGCCCCCCCAAAGCCCTGCAGCCTCTGCCCAGCCTCCAAACAAGAGCAACAAACCAGCCCCGGGGTCAGCCGAGGTGACAGCTGGACACCGGCCACTTTGTCCCGGCTGGACCCGGAGCCGCAGGAGCCACGGGAGGCTTTGGCACAGCCCCTGCCTATCCCAGGCACTTACCCAGGTGGGTCTCTAAGCACCAGCACTAATCCAGGGATAATTGCGGCTTTAACAGCGATAGGGCCCAGATTACCGGCGCGATCCGGGTGTTAGGGGTGCTGTGCTGGCAGGAAGCAGACGGAGCAAGGGCGATCCACAGGGAACACGGTGAGTGGCGGCACCCAACCCAGCTCCCCAGGACACCAGAGCCCAGCACGGGGTGGTACCGTGGGAGGGAGGCAGGTGGGCTGCCTGTGGCTGGGTGTCGTTGATTCCTGCTCTCCATCCCTCTGCAAAAATGCAAAACCCACCCAGGGCCTGGGGCTTGCACGGACAGGATTCCCCCTCCTGCCCCAGGTATCCTACCCAGGATTGTTCCACACGCTGGAATCTCCTCCACTGCCAAGGCTCTGGCTCCTCTTCTCTGCCCTCTCATTTTCCCAGCTGCCTGCAGCATCGGGGTCCTTCCTCACCCTCTCGCTCCATCCTCGGAGCCCAGGCAGGGGCTGAGCAGGTGGGTTTGCTCTCTGCTTAACAAGGATAGTGGGAATGCAAAGAGCAAGGGACGCTGCCAGGGCAGCAGCTGCTTTGGGGTCCCCCAGCACCATTTGGGGTCCCCCAGCACCATCTGGACTTGTCCTGTTCCCTGCTCCCACACAGCCCCTCGAGGGGAAGCAGCCAGACAGGGTCCCAGGCAAGGAGGCTGAGATTCAGGGAGGCTCTCTGCCAGCTTTCCTGGGTCCCTTCCCAAGGATTCTCTTCCCAGAGGATCACTCCAGCGGGGCTGGAGCGCAGCGAGCTCTCGGGGGCTGAGGAACAGCAAGGCCGCTCTGCACACGCAGCTGCGTCCGGGGGAGTGGGAGGAGGAAGGGAGGATCCCTCATTGTCCTTTCCAAAGGGAAAAGGGACAGTCCCCTGCACGGAGGTGCCAGGCAGGGCAGGAAGCACTTCCAGTCTCCTTGCTGCAGGCTGTGTCTGCCCACGGAGAGCAGAGGACACCTACACCCGGCACAGGTCTGCCCGCGCCGCACAAACACCATCTGCAACAGCTTCCCAGGATTCGATGCATTTCACGTTCAACTGCAGGAGCCAGAGGATCCCCCGGCTGCTGACCTGCCCAGAAACACCCAGCTGCTGTGGGGGAGGCATGGAAAGGAGGAGGAAGGGCTGCTCCTGCACCGAGCTCCGGGTGTGTGTGCCCGAGCGGGTGCCCAGCGAGGTGAGACCGGGCACACGGACAAAGAACGCGTCCACAGACGGGCAGAGGTGGGAAGAGCGGGAAAACAACGCCAAGGAGGGAAGCAATGAATGGAAAGAGATGAAAGGCAGCGGGTCAGGAGCTAGAACAACAGAATTCAGTGGCAGACACAGAGCTGGAGCACGATGTGGAAGGATTTCGGCTCACTGGGGCCTGGCCCAGGGCTGTACCCAGCTCTGGAGTATCCACTGGACACCAAGCCAGCCACCTCTCCCTCGCCCCTGGATGGGCCTCTCCCAAAACAGGCACCTACAGAGCAACACCTCAGCATCCTGACCCACAGCTCCAGCCTTCCCCCCAGGAGGCAAAGCCACCTCCTCGGGGAGCCCCCGTCAGCTGCGTTTGGCACCCAGCACACGCCGAGCAATCCAAGCTGCCCCTGGGAAGAGCAGCCCGTGGGTTTAATACCCCGAGGAGCACCCGGGCCAGCTCCCGGGGGCACAGCACACCCCGGGGATGCCGAGGCAGGGAGCAGGATGAGGTTATCCAGCTGGTTTTCCCCCACGGGGAGGCGAGCGGGGCCTGGCTGTTTGCTTTCTCCTTCCCCCAGGAGATCTCCTGCTGACTCGAGAAACACCCTGGGGTGCAGCTCTGCGGGGAGGAGACGCTTCCCAGACACAGGCAGCAGCTTCAGTCCTTCCCTTCGGTTTTGGCCAGTCCAGCTGGGGTCAGATTTAAGAGCAATTCGTCACTTGGGAAATAACACCACTCCAGGCCTCCTCCCTCAAATAAACCTCAAAAGACATCATTTAGGCGAGCTTAATTTGGACAACTAAAAATAGCCAGCACTAGTCACACTGGAAAATGCAGGCTGTGGAGCTTCAGCCTTTCACAGCTCCAGCCGGGACATGGGGGTTTCTGGCCCCCAGCCCCACAGAAGTGTCCCTAGGGAGGAGCACAGCCTCGCTCCCATAGGGAATCAGTGGGTACAACAGGACCCTCCAAGGACCCATCCCAGTGCCCCGCCCGCCTGCTCCGATGAAAGTTTTGGGTCCCCACACTTTCCCAGGCAGGATGCGGTGACTCACAGCCACGTCTGCACCAGGACACCCAGGAAAGATCAGCCACGCTTCCAGCTCCTCCCAGCCCAGCCAAGTTTTTGGTCCTGGCTCCCTGCAGCTGATTCAGCCCCGTGGCCCCAGGCAGAGGCAGCCAGGCCTGTGCCACTCAGGATAAATCCCCACCGCTGAGCAATGCGGGCTGTCATTCCAGCTTTCCTCCCATTCCACAGCAACGGGGCTGCCACAGGCATTGTGACCCTCACCAGGCACAATCCCAGCCTTGCTCCGGCCCATCCCACCGGCAGCTCGGGCTCCTCCACCACCAGCCTGGCATTGCCAGCTGTCGGCATCACCAGCCTCCAGCAGAGCCACAAATCCAGCCTGCCCTCATTTCCCTGCAATCCCCCTCCTTGCACCAATCTCTCCCTCCTTGCACTAATCCCTCCCTTTTCCAGAGGCAGGAATAATATTTAACTCAGGTTCACGCTGGAGCACAAGCTCCCTCCCAGCCCTGGGTCAGCCCCGGGCTGTCCCCACCACCGAGGCCGCCCTGGATCCGAGCTCCAGGCACAGCCACGTGCCCGTGGCAGAGCCCGGCTCCGGCAGGAAGCCCCCCTGGAGCGGGCAGCCCTGGGAAGCCCGGGAAGCTCGTGCTGCCGGCTGCCAGCTGCAGGGATATGTCACGGAGGGATTTGTATGCAGCCGGCGCGCGGGACCGGCAGACGGGCTGGGCTGTCCAGGTGCCACGCGGCTCCCAGAGCAAACCAGACACCCTGCCCTGGATTCCACAGCCAGCAGATCCCGCCTGGAGCCGTCCTCGTCCCCTGGGATACACCCCAGCTCAGCCCCATGGGGAGGTGGGGGCTTCAGCCCCTGCAGAGCAGAGAGGAAAGGGGACAATGCTCAAGGACTGAGCCATCTTCTCGCTCACCCCTGTGTCCCTTGGCTGCCTGTGGGATGGCACGAGCAGGAAAAGCAGTTTTCCCCCTGCCAGCTACGGAGAATCCGTGTAATCTGGGATCGAGCAGCGCTCGAGCAACCCGGGGTTATTTTTAAGTGGCTGGTGAGAAGGTAGGAAGGGAGATGAAGGGCTGGAATGCTGCGATGCTGTGCCACTAAGCCTCTGGAAAGGCTGGAGCACAGAGAGGCGAAGCATCAGCGTTCCCAAGCAGGAACAAAAGGCGAGAAGCGAAAAGCCGAGGGCATTCCGTGGGGTTGGCCGGAGCCGTCAGCACCTCCCGGGCGAGCGAGGGGTGGCAAAGGGACAGTAAAGCTCCAGCTGCTGCAGCAGGGTCCTTAATTAGCATCTTGGGAATCGGCGCTGAAAATCAGACACCTTCTGCCCGAAATCCGAGCCTAGACCTGAAAATCTGATCCTTGAATCTGATGCTCAAAGAGCAAAGGTCACGTCAAATCCCAGACAGGCCCTGCCACCGTTCCGCAGGGCTGAGCTCCCCCGTGGTCCCCCGTGCCCGGCTTTGCCCCCTGCCCACCCCCAGCCCCCCCAGGCTGAGCAGAGGTAGCACCGTGAGGGCCAGCGGCTTATTTTTAGCCCGGGGAAGGCAGGAGCCGGGAGCTGCCATCCCACAGCTCTTGCCCTTGGCATGGGACACGCTGCTTTCACTGCTGCAGCGAGTGCCTCGGGCCTCAGCCCACCCCGCTGCCCCCCAGGCTCCGCGGCGCTGGCTGCGCCCCCCGGCTGGCATCACCTCCCCTGGCACAAATCCTTCGCCCAGGGAGGAGGAGGAGGAGGAGGAGGAGAAGAAGGAGGAGGATGCTCAGCTCAGGAGCCGGCGGCTGCCGCGGCCCCGCGGCAGAAGGATCCGGATTATTTACAGCTCCTTAACGGAGTCCGGCGGGGCTGCGCTCGGCAGGGCTGACCTTTCGGCGCTGGAGACAAAGGCAGCTGCCAGCCGGCGCAGGATCGCTGCTGCGGGACCCTCCCGAGCCAGCCGGGACGGAGCAGGAGGCCAGACCCCGGCCGGGGGCTCGGCAGCGGCGGGGGCCGGCCAAGGCCACGGAGAGCCAAGCGCGCCGGGATCCCAGCCTGGGAAAAGGAGGGATCGGATTCCTCCCTCCCTGCCCGGCCCCGCCGGACAAACTCTTCCGGGTGGGGACTCCTCCGCGCCGCTCTCTGCCCGGGCGCACCGGCCGCTCCCCGCAGCCCCCCGGCCGCTCCGGCGGCAGGAAAACGCCGGGATACGGCACGGAACAAAAGCGGGCGGGCCGGAGACTCGCCCCCGGCACCCCGGCGGCTGCGCTCGGCTCCTCTGCCGCCTCAGCCCAGCTGCCGACTCATCCCTGCCATGGAAGCGCAGAGGGAAAAGTTTCCCCGTCAGCACAAAACACCGACAACTGGCCAAACCTTGGGCTTGGCTTCTGCCGCCCTGGCCAGGAGTTCACCCCGCTGGGGACCCGCCAGCTCTCGGCTCGGGGGGCGCGGGGGACGGGCCCACTCCCTGCGTTAGGGGACTGGGGTGTCCGAGGGGCTCCCACAGACCCTCGCCCTGCAGGGAAGGAAAGGCCTGCTGAGACCAGGAGCTCTGCCCCTTGGCACTGCCCAACGGGAGATCCTTCCCGTGCCCCTTCCCTCGCTCCAAAGAGATCTAGCTGCGGGATTTGGGCAGAGGAATGCGTGCAGGGCTGGTGTCCCCTCCCCAGCACGGACCCTCCTGGTCCCTACAGGATGTTTAGGACTGGATGCCATGATCCAGAAGCCCAGACATCCCAGGGAAGCAGCCCAGGAGTACCTGGCATCCCACCAGGATCCCCACATCCCTCACCACCTTCCTGGGCAGCAGTGACCCCTCCACCCTTGCCAGCCCCTCGCTCCCTGCTGAGGTGCTACAGGCAGAGGGATTCTCCTGCCCAGGATTCCCACAGCTCCAGTTCCTGACCCCCTCTGGGGCACATCGCTGTGCATCAGCTTCCCACATTTAGATCCAAGACCTCTCCCAGAAGCTCACAAATGCAGGAGGACAGGGAACTCATCTGTTACTCACAGAGAGCTCTCCCAGGATTTAAGTTGCTTAATTAGTGCTTTAAGAGAGTCACCAGCTGAGTGGGTGATACCCCAGCGGGAAGTCATGTGCTCCACAGCGCTCAAGCTTCGCTTTCCTTCTTTCCTACCCAGGGTTACCCTGTTTTTTTTTTTTCCCCTTTCCATTTTCTAATGAACAAACAGAGGGGCAGGTTTTATAAGTCCATGGAAAGTCTATTATCCCTCTGCATTAAAGCCAAAAGCAACTAATTAAAACATCAAAGTCAGAGGTTTCATTAGTTCGGCCTCGGCGCTGGCAGGAGGTGACAGGGAACGTGGCTCCCACAGTCAACTGCTCCAAGGGACCCCAAGGCTGGACCCGCACCCTGAAACACATTCCCTGTCCCAGTGCCACCCTTTCCCATCAAAGCTGCTTCCCCCAAGAACATCCCCGTCACCTGCACCATGAGATGGGTCTTTATTCCCACCCGGTACAACACCAGGGTGAGAGGAATGGGCTCAAATTTCCAGCTCACCCTCACCAACCTACTTCCTCCTCTGCACACGGGATCCCCACCTACATGACAGAACATCTCTGCCTCCATCCATCCTGAGCAGGAATGCTCCAGGCAGCCAGAAGGCATCCAACAGCATCCCTCACCCTTCCAGGATCCGCTCCTAGAAGTCGCCAGCGAGCCACAGGAATTGGGGAGCACCAAGGAGGAGTCACCTCTTTGCACTGCAGTGGCCGCCTCCCCATCCAGGGACCTGCATCCCATTGCCATGGTCACACTGAGCATCAGCCACCTCCCCATCCAGGGACCTGCATCCCATTGCCATGGTCACACCGAGCATCAGCCACCTCCCCATCCAGGGACCTGCATCCCATTGCCATGGTCACACCGAGCATCAGCCACCTGCCCATCCAGGGACCTGCATCCCATTGCCATGGTCACAGGGAGTATTGGCCCCTTCCCATCCAAGGATCCACATCCCTTGCCACGGTCACGCCAAGCATCGCCACATCCCTCCCCGGGCTCCTGGTCCCTGCCACAGCTGCACTCGGAGCCAAGCAGGATCCCCGGGGCTTTAACCTGGGTTTTCTCCGGCTCCTCTCCCAGGCACACAGCCCAGGTGTCCCCGGCAGGGAGGAGCCGTGGGCGAGGAAGAAGCCAGAGCTGCCGGCCCTTCCCTGGGCCCTGCCGGGGGAGCAGCGGATGCAGGGAGCAGCATCAGCAAACAGGCGCCGGCAGCGAGTCCCCGCTGCAGAGATTTGGGTCCCCCCAGTCCCTGCAGGCTCCATCCTGTGCTGCCGGAACAGGCGTGTGTGACCACTGTGGGAAAACGCCGCTCGCTCATGGCCTAGCGGGGAGGAGAAACAGGAAAAGGGGGGAAAAAAACCGACCCCAGAGAGGAGCAGGGAGCGTGCGGAGAATCCGCAGCCCTGGCGAGGGGCAGGTACGGAAGGAGCAGGCTCGTCTCCCAGGGCAGGCAGGGGAGGAGCAGGCTCGTCTCCCAGGGCAGGGAGCCTTGGGGACAAGGGGAAACTCCAGGCTCAGCTCCACCCCGGCGCTTTCGACTGCAAAACAATAGTGGAGAGGAGCAGCCGTCCCTCCCTGCTCTTACTCATCCTGCCCAAGGACCTGTGCCACCCTTCGGCTCACCCCTCCCTGCCCCTCCTCTGCCCGGGGGCTCCGGAATGGCGGATCCCGGCTCCAGAGGCGCAGGCGACGGCAACAGATCCCCCGGGAACGGATCCGGACCCACGGCACGCGAGCGGCGAGCCGGCAGCGCAGGGAATTCCCTCCGTCATCATCTCAGCCGAAAAAAAAAAAACAAAAAAAACCCAACACCCAACAACACCCTTCGCCCTCTCCAGCCTCTACCTGCAGAGCTCGCACCACGTCCCAGCGCCAGCAATCCCCTTTCCAGCCGGGAAGGAGCCGAGGGTTCGCGGAGGGCTCGCACGGGGCTGCTCCGGGCGCAGCCCCCGCGGTGACCGTGGGACGGGGATGGAGCCAGAACCCCGAGGGGCCGCTCTGGGGGTCGGGGAAGCTCTGCCTCCATGCCCTGGGCGCTTCCCAGCTTCACCTGCACCATCCCGGCACTGGCACCTACCCCGGCCAGGGATCCCCATATCCGAGTCCCTCCAGCCTGGCCGTGGGGAGTCACAGGACACGCAGGGGTCGGGAGGCCTCCGAGACCACCCAGCAGCCACCATTCAGCCCGGGAGGGCCTCGCTACCCGGACACGAGGGGCACCTGCACCCCCTGACCCACCACCCAGCCCAGCCACCCCAGGGCACGGGTGGGATTTCCCGGGGGGGGGTCATCCAAGGGGGCAGCCGGGGAGGGATCCCCATGGCGCGGCGGGGTGGGGCCGGCGGAGAGCGGGGGCGTCAGCCTCTCTCGCTCCTGATTTAATAATTTAGGTGCGTTTCAGTGCTCAGGGAAGCGAAAGATTGAGGGCAGTGTCTGGAGCCTGGCAGGGCGCAGGCAGCGGCACAGCCCCTGCCCGCCCGCGCAGCCCATGGCTGTGGCACCGCGGCCCTCCGGAGTGGGGGCACAGCTCGGTGTCCCCCAGCCCCAGGGCAGCTCTGGATGCCGCACGGGGTGCTCCGAGCACTCACCTCCACCCCAATTCGCTGCCCCCGGGTCCTGCCCGTCCACCCACGTCCAGGGCTGCCTGTCCACGTCCACGGGCAGAAACTGGCTGCACTGGTTTGAGCTTCGCAATCCAAACCCCCACCCAAGCTCAGGTCTCCAGAGATAAGAGCACAATAACCTATTGTCCCTCCTCCCCTCCCAACATCTCCACTTGCCTCTGGCAAAGCAGGGAGGGACCACCCAGCTCCACAGAGTCCCCCACCCCCAGTGCCGGGGACCCCACGGGAGGCACAGCCCCACCGAGCCAGGCCAGGGATGCTGGGAGGCTCCAGAGCCGGGATGGATGCAGGGAGAGGGCTGGGGGCAGAGGCAGGAGGAGGTGGACGAGGCCAGAGCCCGGTTGGGCTTCTAATTTATTTCCTTATTTATTTTTTTTTTTTTTTCCTCCCCACTCCTGTTTTCTGCCGTGGATCTGACCAGCTGGATTGGTGCAGGCAGGAGCGAGGACGTGCCCAGCCCTGGCGTGGGCAGCCTCCCCACTGCATCCCACCGTCCCTGCGTCCCACCCTGCACCCGCACGCCCCACTGCAGGCAAGGGAGCAGCCCCCCCCCGCCCCCTG
>VXAY01007146.1:18251-34647 GCA_013399855.1 Oxyruncus cristatus | reverse complement strand
GACCCCCCCTGGGCGGCACAATGATCCCCCCACTGCTAGAGGGAGGAGAACACCCCCGGGCAATGTGGGGACCCCCCCGGGCAGTGCGTGCACCCCTGGGCAAAGTGGGGGCACCACAACGTGTTCCCCCCCGCCCCGGGGAGCTCGGGCACTACCCGTGGCACTGAGGTGTGGGTGCTCCCAAGGGCGGGCACCCCAAGGAGCGAGGGCCCATCCTCACACCCCGACCCCTCCCCAGCCCCGACCCCTCCCCAGCCCAGGCACGGGGAAAGCAGGAGCAGCGCCGTGACCTGTGGCAAAATCGGGGCTCCCTGTGGGTTCAGGTGGCTTCGGGGTTCCTCACGGGCACCGTGGTGGGTGCCCGGGGGTCGGGGTGTGCCCGTCGGACAGCCCCTGAGAGCGACTGTCCCCCCGCGGGGCAGCATCACTGGGCAGGGTACGCACAGAGCGTCCAACATGAAGAACCCCCCCGGGCAGATCCGCCTATCTTCAAAGGAACCGGGACAAAAATCCTCATGGAATCATTCCTGAGGATTGATTCCACGGCCGTGCTGGCTGTGCGTGGTGGCATCGGGGCACGGGGCAGCGGTGCCGGCTGTGGGCACCTTAACTCGGCACTCGCCCTGCCCGCAGCCCCACGTCCGGGCACGCCGCGGGTTCGAGTTAAACCAGTGGAACATCTGTGCACGCACAAGCCCTAATTAGCGCTCGGAACGGTTTTTTCCCCCCTTGAGGGCCTGCACCTCGAGAATTTCGCATTCCTGAGCGCTCCCAGGCGGTGCTGCAGAGGCCGGGAGAGCCGAGCCCCGTGTGGATCCGGAATTCCCTCCGCTCGGCTGATCGCGGCACTGACCTGCCCCTGTGCTTTGCAGCAGGGGTGAAGAAAGTGCCCTGGGATGGGAATGGCCCCCACCTCAAGGTGGGGTCCTTGGCATCTTCCTGGGGAGTTGATGGGGTCACTCCCTCTGAACCCTCCAGGGCTGGAGACTCCCATGACGAGGGCAAACCTTGTGTCTCAAAAAACAAGCTCAGGCACCTTCAACTTAACGGCTCCACACTCGCCCGACACAGAAAGTGGGAATAAACACGCGGATTTAAGCTGGTGTCCGGCTCCCCCTCCACCAGAATCAGCCAGCACTGACCAGATTGTGTCTCGGTGACCACAGAACAGCTTGGAAAAGAGCTAGTGGAGCAGCCTGCAGGCAGCGCTTCCAACGGGCCTGGGCCGGGATGCAAAACTGCTATTGAGACATAATGGCCTTTTAAAACAGGTTTTCTGGGCTTGGAAGGAGTCTCTGACCATCTGGATTTGGACTCCTGAAAGGAAATCAGCCTTCCTGCCTCAGGGAAGCTGTTGTTAACAGGGCAGTTCAGCAATGCTGAGAATTTGCAGCCTCCTTGGACTCCTGGACTTGGGCTGAAATGGGGAAAGGCAGGTTTTACAGCTGGGGCACTTGCTGTCGAGGGAACCAGCCAAAATCCATTTGGAGAACGTGCTTCCCACCCAGTGGCAGGCGGCAATTACAGAGCTGGTGCTCAGCAGCTCCTGCCTGGTGTGTTCCCATTACATGGAGAACCATAAACAGCCGGAGAGCCCCTTCCATTTTACAGCTAAGGAGAAGCACATGGAGGAAAAGTGAAAATCCTGGCTGGAGCAGGAGCAGGAGCATCACCTCCAAACAAGCACCGACCTGTCTCCACGCACGTCAGCAAAGAGGGGGAGAACACGGGAAAAATTCCTTCATGGAGTATTTTGGGGTCTCCCCTGAAGACCCTCCACATCCCCCTGTTTCCCAGGATGCTGCCCCTGGTGCTTGCTGGTGCCACCCCTCGTGCTCCATCCCCTGCAGCCTCGGGTCACCTGCTCCTGCTCCGGGAGAGGGGCAGGAGGGTTTGCCCTCCCCAGAGGGTGACAGGGGTGTCCCCACTGCTGCCCTGCCAGACACACCCGGAAAAGGAAGGAGAAGGGCACAACCCTTGAGCCAGCAAAGCTCCCACTTGTCCAGCCCCGAGCTGCAGGGAGGGACCTCCCAGGACTAGCAGGGCTCTGGCTGCCACAACCACAGGGGTGGCAGTGGGGACAGGCTGAGTTTTGGGTGGCAGTGGGGACAGGCTGCTCCTTTGGCTCTTGGCAGCTGCTCCCAGGTGAGCTCCGAGGGAGACACCCGTTGCAGGCCCCTCTGGAAGGGCAGCGGGTTCCCCATGCCAGGAGGAGTTTTCCTCCCACACCTCCCTGCAGGCAATTCCTGCTGCTTGGAAAAGGAGCCAAACTGCTGCAGTGACCAGCAGCACCTGGGCCCACCATCCGGGGCAGCCCTGCCTGGATGGGAATTTCAGCTGTTGTCCATATTTTGGCACCTCTTTTCTTTTCCAAATGCTTTTCTGCTGGATGCTCTGGAGGCAGAGCAGAGCAGTCCCCGGCCTGGGCAGCGTCTGGCCTCAGGGAGACCAGCAGCAACATAAAATAAATAACCCCAAAATAGAAAACATCACTCCACCAGGTTCTTCCATAAAAAAGAAAAAGAAAACCCAAATCAGGACTAGCTGATGAGCTCCCTTTAAACCCAGTATATAATATTTGTATTAATTTGCCTTTAATGCCTCCCAGGCTGGGAACTTGTAGGTGGTTTTAGCCCAAAATGAATTAAATCAGCCGAGTTGTATCAGCCAAGTTACAAACCCATCAAAACCCGAGGCCAGATCCTGATCTCATCCCCGGGGTTGGGGGGGGGGGGATAAATCCAGCGTCGCTCCACTGGAAGCAACGGGGAGGATTTTTGTCCCGGTGCCGGCGAGCGGAGCGGGATTGGACCCCCGGGGTTTCTCATGGAAACACTGACTGCCTCTTGAGCACAAGGCAGAGTCGGGCGTCTGTGAAATCTCTCTCCATCCCAGGGCTAAATATAGGGAGAGAGAGCGCCAGCGACGCGCCTCGCGGCGCTCAGGGAGGAACAAACCCCGGAGAGGCTTTGTCGGGAACGCCGGGGGCTCACGGGGGTCCTGCTGCTCCGAGGTCCCGCCCCATGGGACAGGGCAGGGGGACCACAGGGCCCCTGCAGGGTGGCAGAGCTGGCTGAGATGCCCCCAGGGGATGCCTGCAGCCTGCAAGGCGGGTGAAAACGGGGGTTTGGGGGCTTTTTCCTTGCCTCTTCTCCCCCTTTTCCCTCCCCCTGCTCATCCCTGAGCTGTGGCACCCACAGGTGCCTGTTTGTAGGGCTCGGATTCCTGCTCAGAGCCCACGTGATGCCGTGGGAAGGGTCCCATTGTGGCCACACTGATTCCCCTCTCAGTTCTGGGCTCTCCCCTCGCTCTGGGGCAGCTCCCCATGGCTTTGGAGCACCAGGAAAACCCCCCAGCCGTGGGATTGCTAATAAACCATCAGCACACTCCTGCTAATAAACCTCTCCTAGCCTGTTCCTGCTCCCAATTACTCTAACAACCCTGTTAATTTCTAATTAAGCAGCTCCTTCATTGGGGAAAGGGGCTTGACATGAAAAGCAAAACATGAGAGGAGGAATCTGGGCCCAGCTTTGCTTTATGGGTGTAATTAGGAGACAAAATTGTTCGCTCACCTAAGGAATTCATCACCCGAGTGCCTGCGAGCCGACAGCCACGCTGGGTTTTCCCCGGGAGCCCCGTGACTGACGGCACTTTTCCCTTCCCCACCCCTCCACATTCCCACTGGGAGCCACGACAGGCTCCAAATCTACCAGTGCCTGTTATTGAGCCCCCAATATTTGCAACAGCTGAGGAGGAGCCCCTTGGCTGCTCCGGCTGCTCCGTCCCAAAGCACCCACGGGCAGGATGAGGGGGAATTCCGTGCCGTGGGGACGTGATGACACCTCAGCAGCGACCTTGGTGTCCTTCCTTCTCCATGGAGCCCCCCGGCAGAGCACCCTGTGCTCAGGGAGATGCACATTCGGAAATTCTCAGGGAAATTGCCCCCTCGAGACCTGCAGGACACCCCACTCTCCTCCCGAGGAAGTCGCAGGGAAACAGCTGCGGGGAAAGAGGGAGATCCTCAGCTCCACCTCGAAATGAACATTTTTCCCTCCAGTTCCGACCTCGTTTCATTCCTCACATCAAGGAGGAACCTTGTACTCGGTGTTTGCATCACGGTAACAGCTCGGGGACCTTCGTGGGCCTGAGGAAAGTCCCTGCTGCCGGGAGTGACAACGCGGTGGGTGGTGCTGAAAGGGAGGAGAGAGAAGTGGCAGCGCGGGAGAAAAACGCGCTCCTGTCGCTCCCGAGCTGTCAGGCCCGAGCTGGGGAGGAGGGCGAGCTCCTGAGTCCTACTTTGGAGCCTTCCTGCCAGAGATGGGGGGGCCAGAGGGGCTGGAGATGGTCCCAGCCTGGACCCTGGGGGTCCCTGGGGGGTGATGCTGCGGAGCCCCTGGATGGAGAGGGCGCAGCAAGGGCAGGGGTAATCCCAGCAGGTCCCTTTCTGGGGGGAGCATCCCTGGGATGTTTTGGGGTCGGGACCAGCCCTCCAAGAGGACGGTATTGCAGCTCACCCTGCTGCTCCCAGAAAGCACCAGTGAAGGCCCAGGAGAGCAGCCACGTGTGGAGCCCACACAGGGCTGGGATCGCCCCAGCAAAGCCACCCTGAGCCTGCAGACAGTCACCCCCTCCAGCATCCAGCTGCCAAAAAGGCTAAACCCCCTCCAACCCAACCTGAAGGTGCCTGGGGGGCTCTGGGCAGTGTTGAGGGGCATCACTGGTATTTTGCTGGTGTTGATGCCACGGGGCAAAGCTGGGGTGAGCTCGGCCCCTGCAGCACCCTCACGAGGGGTGAGAGTGGGTGGAAAGAATATCAGACGCAAAGGTGACCTCTTCCCAAAATGGGGAGGGGAGGGAGAAGGGAAAACCATAAACGCCGCCAAGCGCGTCCGCGGGAAAACAAAACAGAAATGACTCCTTTATTTGAATAATAACCATCAATAATACATTGCTGAGAAGCTGCAGATGACTGCAATTAAAAAAAAGAAAAGCATTTCATTCCCTGAGCAAAACCTAAATTATTCCTCGCAGCTTCTCCGCTCGCCCAGATATATGAAAATGAAGCGGCTCCTGGAGCTCTGCAGAGCCAGGGAGCCCGGGTGGAAGGCAGGAGAGAAGGAAAAAAGGCAAGAAGAGAGAAGAAGAGCCCTAAAATGTGGGGGGTTATAAATATTTCGCAGCCGAGGAGGAGTGGGGAGCCATGGATATAGATGCGATTGCAGGCGTCCGTGGTGGGAGGAAGGAATTAATCACGTAAACGGAGGAGAAACTTTCCTCGAGGACCATGTGCCAACACCCACAGGGAGCCGGGGATGGGCAGCCTGGGCTTTGCTCTGGAGGGTGCAAGTGTGGCTGGGTGGTGATGCCCCACCTCTGCCAGGTGCCGCTGGCAGCACGTCAGGTCCAGTGCGGGCACCGGCAATTCCTCGGGAAACGCGGAGCGCAAATATTTGCCGGGAAAAACCTCAAGGAACCCCACAGATAAGGCTGGAAAAGCTCCCTCCTCCGTGCTGGGGCTGCGGGAGGGGGGGACCTGTGACTGTCTGAGTCATGCAGGAACCCTGCACCCCACAAACTCTCCTGCCAGCAGCTGGTGGGCAGGATGGTGGGGCAGGAGAGGAGATCTCAGGGAACAGGATAACGCCGGCACACCTCGTGCCCCGGCATTCCCGAAGCCAGCAGACAGAGCAAACACCCCTCCTATCGCTGTCCAAACAGCAGCTCCGTTATCCAGAGGAGCAGAGAGGCCCAGGAGCTGGGCTGGCAGCTCTCCCTCACCTCCTGCCCCTCCCCAGCCCGGCGCTGGCTCCTCAGAGCTCCTTGACCGTCCCCAGCCATCCCCTTGCGTGCGCCCCCCCACACCGCCTGGAAAAGCTCAGTGGCACCCGCTGGGAGCCTCAGCAGGTATTAAACCCTCTGTGCCTCCAAGTGCTTCTTTAAAAATTAAAGCCTCGGTGAGAAAGAAATGAGTCATGACAGGGAGAGAGGGAGCTCACGGCATCTGAAATGGCTGAGGACAGGAGGGCCAGCGGCACGTCCAGCACCGGCTGCAGCCGGGACCGACACACCGGGAGAGAGGACGGAGATGAAGCGGAGAGCAGCCAAGGCACGGGACACCCACCGGAGGTGGATATTTGGGTGGCAGCCACTGTGTGGGTGAGGGCACCTTCCCTGGCCCTGCCTCGTGCGTCCCCGCCAAGCCGAGGGCAGAACTTCCCCCCACAGCCCCGCAGATACCAAGCCCTGGCTTGGAAAGACAGATCCCTGTCTCCTTTGGAAAGGGACCGGGGATTCCCACCCACTTGCCCCGACGCACAGCGCTGGTGATGGGCAGCATCCAAAAGCCTCACCTGGATCCAGGCCAGTTGTCCTTGCTGGACCCTGAGCTCCATCCCCAGGCTCCCATGTGTGTGAGTGGCACGGTCAGGGCGGCACCACAGCCACAGCGATGGGGTCCCCAGAGCCAGGGGGATGCTGAAGGCTCTGCGCCCCCAAAACCAGACCCAACCTGCCGGCCCCAAACTCTTCCTGCCCCACAACACTTAGGGGGCTCAGCCTGGAGAAAAGGAGGCTTGGGGGGACCTTCCTGCTCTCTACAACTCCCTAAAAAAAGGTTGTAGCCAAAGGGGGTCAGGCTCTTCTCCCAGCAACCAGTGACAGAACAAGAGGAAAAGGCTTCAAGCTGCTCCAGAGGAGACTCAGGAGGAATTCCCATTAGGAAGGGAGGACATCAGGAGGAATTTCTCCATGGAAAGGGTGCTCAGGCATTGGAAGGGGCTGCCCAGGGAGGTTTGGAGTCCCCACCCCTGGAGGTGTCCAGGGAAGGCCTGGCCGTGGCACTCAGTGCTCTGGGCTGGGGGACAAGGTGGGGATGGGGCACAGGGAGGACTTGGTGGTCCTGGAGGTCTTTTCCAAATTCAACGAGTCCGTGACCCTGTGAACACGTCTGGCTGCAGGAATTACATCAAATCCCGAATACCAGCAAGCCTGACACCGCAGTGCCTCACACTAATACACAAGCTGGAAGAGCCTGTGCTGCAGATCTGGCACAGATGTATCTCCCCTGCAAGACGTGCCTGTGTCTCACATCACTGGTGACGCCAGCAACTTATTTCCCCGCTGACTGCTGAGGCAGCCGATCCGCTCCCCAGCTCTGACGTGGGAACCTGCCCTTAATTTCCAGTGGCACCAATATGTTTCCTCCCTTCTCCTTTTTTTTTTTTCCTCTGCCAAGCCCCAGTTTGCTCCATATAGGACATGACAGGCGGTGATGAAGCACCCTGGGTGATGCTGGGAGGCCCAAGGGCTGGCACACCCCGGGCTCCCGAGGAGCAGTTAGCTGACAGAGGGCACGGGCCGGGCTGGCAGCGTCCCTGGCAGCTCCCAGTGAACCCGGGTCACGCATGGCACATTGCATACAGAAAGGATGGGAATGGAGAAGAGATCCCAGGAAAAAAAAAAGCAACCAGCCTTGGCTTTGGGAAGGGAAACCAAGAGGGTGTGAAGGCAGGAGGTGGGTGAGCGTCGCTCCCGCTGCTCCCAGGGAAGGGGGTGCTGCAGCTGATGGGATGAAGCTGCATCTCTGCAGGGCTGGGACGCTGCACGTGGGTGTTCAAAGGTGCAAATATCCAGGGCAGGTGTTAGAGGCAGGGATACAGACCCGTGTCCAGGATGCTGCGTGCTTGGCTGGCTGATCCCAGAGAAGCTGTGGCTGCCCCTGGATCCCTAGAAGTGTCCAAGGCTGGGTTGGACGGGGCTTGGAGCAACCTGGGCTGGTGGAAGGTGTCCCTGCCTGTGGCAGGGGGTGGAACTGGGTGAGCTTTAAGGTCCTTTCCAACCCAAAGCTTCCCAGGACTCTCTGAGTGGTGCAGAGCCCCGGGGCTGTGTGTGCTGTGTGGTCTGGCAGCCCTGGAGCTCCTTCCCCTGTTTGTAAACACGCAGAGCCCCTGCTTTGCAGAGGAGGACACGAGCCAAGTGCCTGTGATGGCTCTTGGGAGCAGAACCTTTGGGGAGAGCAGCCTTTGCTCTCTTTACCGAGCTCAACAGAAATTGTTCTGCTCTGCCGAGCCGGTAATTGGCTGCAGATCCCACTCGCGGGCCCCGGGGCTGGGAACAGACTCTCCTTTCAGTCCTTAGCTGTGGGCAGCGCCGCGAGCAGATGGGGAGGGGGAGGAGGAGGAGGAGGCTGGTGCCGTCCCTCGGGAGCACCAGGGCGGCAGGTGTGGGCTCAGCTCTCCCCACCACCCCAGGCAAGGAGGAAACCGGGCAGGGAGATGTCTGCAGCAGGGAGAGCAGGCAGAGGTGCCCCTGTGCCACTGAGGAGGGGCTGCCAGAGCTCGGGCCCTCCAACCCTGCCCCATGCGCAGCCCCTCCACTTACCCTTTGTCCTGGTCCCCCTCTGACTAATATCCTTCCTCCTATTCATCCTGTTCTGCTTCCACCCCTGCCTGCAACCCCCGCTGAGCTGAGCAGGGACCGAGAACGTGGCTTTCCACCCCAACCCCAGAGCTAGGCAAGAGGAGACAGAGCAGCTGCAGGACCAATGTGACTCCCTCAGGCAGCCCAGCGGATCAGTGTCCAGCTTTTGGACAGATCAGATGCTTTTTGTCATTCATTATCAGCTGAGGAACAGCCCTGCAGTGCTGGGACACGGAGCCAGCGGAGCGGCGTTCCAGCAGTGCCTGTGGAGGGAGAGGGGATCCGGGGGGGCTGGGGGAGAGGCAGCACTCTCTGCCCACGATGACTAACTCCCTCCCTCACAGGAACCACTATCAGAAAGCAGAAGCTGCTTCCTTCCCTCTTGCTCCCCACTAAGATTTTCCAGTGACCCGTCGTTCCGCGGCGCCGATGGAAACTCGCCCGGGCTCCGGCCGTCCCTTCTCCAGGGCACTGCTTGGGGTGGGGTTTTTGCCTTCCCAGATGTCTCTCGGCATCATCAGCCCCTCACAGTCGGAGCATCACCCCTGGCACTGCGCCGCTGCCTCCCAGCTCGGGGCTCACTTGGCTCTGCTCCGACCCACAAGGAAAAGCACCTCGTTCCCCTGCACCCACCTCCCACATGGATCATCGGGGGCTCCCAGCAAAGGAGGCCCAGCCCTGGGCACAGCAGGGCACGAACCACAGCCCACCATAGCACGGGGTTTGGTCCCAGCCTTACCAGGCACAGCTCTGCTGAGGACAGGCAGGTGCCAGAGGGCAGGGAGGGAGGGGGATGCAGCACCCCCCTTTCCCTGGGATTTGTCAGGGAGAGCCAGGAGCAGCAGTCTGAGCTGCCAGAGGAGAAGCTGCCACCCAAGGGCAGATCTCCAGCACCCCAGCCTGAAGCACCCAAACATCCAAAAGGGACAGACCTGATTCCTCCCAGGTACCAGCCTGATAACACGGTGGAAAATCCAGACATTTAAGCATATTTTGGGAATCTGAAAGCAGCTGGCAAAAGGCTCACACCCACGGGAGCTTTGCTGCAGCTCCCAGCATAGCTGGGCACCCCACAGCTCCCAGCCACCTTCACACCTGCTTTCCTGGCAGCAAAACAACTCCCAGCCAGGCTGGGCTCCCCAGCCAACTCTGCCAAAAGGAACCACAGCATCATCTCCTGCTCCTTAGCTCCACTTCCCCCCAGTGCACGAGCTCTGGCTTAATCAACTCCTCAATTATTAATTAAAAAGCCCCACAGACTGTAATCCCCAGCCCATGCTCAACCAGAGGCAACCAACAGCCGAAGAACTCTCCTAGTGCTCATTCCCTAAATCTGTTCCTAATTAGGAGTGGACTCACCCCTGCAATTCATTGTTGGAGCCGTTCATTAGCGCCTGGATATCCAGCTCTGTTTGGAAGAGGAGGCAGCAGAGTGGATACTCAGTTTGGAACTAACAGGGAGAGTGTCCAAACCTGTGGCAAAGTCCCTGCACCTGGCAGGGGGACAGCGAGGGCTGGTGGCTTCCAGCACAGAGCGCCTGGCTCTGGGACAAGCGGGATTTGGGGATTTTTTATTTTTTCCCCCGGGGCTCTGGGAGTGCTGCAGAGCTGACGCTCTGGTGGGTGCTGCCAGCCCCAGGGGCTGCCGCTGCAGCCCGAGGAGCTGCACTTGGCGTGAGGCAGAGCCCGTGTCCCCGCTCGGCCCAGCCCCGTGTCCCCGCCTGCCCGCTCCTTGTCAGCGCAGCCAAGCCCCGAGGCAGCTGGGGCTGGAACAGCCCTTCCAAAGCCAGCACTCAGAACCGACTCCTCTCCGGGTGCCACGAGCCTTTGGGAGAGCGCCGTGCCCAGGGTTTGGGAGCAGGGCCCCGCTTTCTCCAGGCTGCCCACAGGACACGGGGGTTTTCCCTGAGTTCTGGGCGCTCCACGGGCCTGGTCAGTCAGCGGGGGCAGCTCGTGGGAGGACAGGGAATGTCCCCCGTCATGTGGCACCACCACCCTCTGAGCGGGCAGGGCGTGAGAGGAGCACAACCCCTTCCCAAACCCCCTCAAATCACGGGAAGCTCTCCCATGCCTCCGTTTCCCCAGGTCCCCACCTCCGCAGGGAGCACGAGGCACAGGACACCAGCTGGCTGCGGTGACCCTGAAAGCATCGGGTGCTATTCTTAGCTTTAAGGGAAGTGAGAGTCCTTCTGTGCCTCAGCATTTAATTTTCCCTCCTAATATACTCTGCATGGAAAGAAATAACCCCCCTACACCCACACCCCCCAGCCGGCAGGTGAAGCCACAGGGTCATCCCCGGGGCTGGGGAGCAGCACCTCCAGGCTCCAGGCAGGTCAGGGATGCTCCTATGGCTGTTTTCCAGCAGTTTTGCCATAATTGGGCTGTTCTGGTGATGCTCAAGCCCCCATTATCCCCCCACCTCTGCCAGGTCACGGGGAGGGTCCCGAACCCTTGAGGCCTTTGCCACCAAAGCAGCTCCACAGCTCTCAAATGGAGATATTTAGGGGGGAAAAAAAGCGTGCTAAGTGAGGGAGGAGCCGAGCCCTGTTCTGGGCTAATGGCTGGTGAAATTACATTAAAAACTGGAGCAAAGCAAACCCTGCAAGGCAGATCAATGTAAACAGCACGGGAAACTGGGACGCAACTCCTAAGCCGGCATAGCTGTTTATGGCTGGATGTCAGGGAGAGCTGGGGTGACTCACACTGGGGACGGGGGGACTGGTGCCAGCTCTCCTGGGGACTGGTTCCCCTCAGGGCTGGGTCACCAGTCCCCCAGTGACGGGGACCCTGCTCTCGGTGGGGACAGATTTCTGCATATTCTCACAAAAACTGCATTTTCCCTGCAGCTCGTCGACATCCACGTGTTTTCCAGGCAGGCTGGGGCTGAGCCGATTGCCTGGGGCAGAGGTGCTTTGCAGACCATCACCAGGTCCTTGGGCAGCTCCAACGGAGGGATATTCACTGATCCTGTCTGAGCGAGGAGGGCGGGGATACCCTGGAGAAAGAGAGGGATCCCCTAAACATCCCTTTCCCAAACATCCCTAAGCCAGCGCCTGGGTAGGCAGACTGGGGGCAAGTGAGGTGGATAAATAGGTGCTGAGAGGAAAGAGGCGGATAATGGAGTCAGCGGGGCACGGACAGGCAGGAGTGGGCAGTGATGGATGTGGAGGGAGCAGAGAGAGCAGCGGGTGCCCTGTGGAGGACGGGCAGGGGCAGCGTGCGAGGGGCACCTGTACCTGTGCTCCCTCTGAAGAGCCACCTGATGAATGACAGCCGTGAACTGGGACAATGAACAAGCTTTGGGGCCCGGCCGTGCTGGGCTGAGGGAACAAGGTCGGCTGCAGCCCCGGCCTCCCGCCGCCTTCCCTGGCCCTGTGCCAGCGCCAGCCCCGAGGCCAACCGGGACATTAACCTGCTTTTCCACCAGCGCCTGCCGGCCACGTCAGCCGGCTTTTCATTAGATGGAGCACTTCCGAGCATTCCCTGCAGCCCGGCCGGGAAGATCCGGGGGCTGGCAGAGCTGGACCCGAGCAAAGGCAACGCTCGGGACCCGTGGAGGGTTTCCAGTGGAGCTCCGCGCTCTGCCCGCCCCTGCCATCCCTGTCCCCCTTCCCAGGATATCCACTGGGAATGGGCTTTTAAGGGCATCCTCTCCCAACTGCTGCCTCACTGGTGCTCCGGAGCCCTCGCTGCTCCCCCACTCCAAGGAGCAGCCAGGCTGTGAGGAAATCTGCTGCCTCTCCCAAATCTCCACTCCCAGAGCTCTCTAATTACAGGGATTTGTCTTCCCTTTCCTACACTTTCATTTGCAGCCTCTGTGGTTGCTCCTCCCAGGAGCAGCAGGTCCCTGGGACGGGGTAAAGGCATCCCACGGACCTTGATGGTGCAGAGCATCAACTGCCTCCCCAAACTCATCCCCCGTGGCACTGGGCCACCCTCACCCAGCCTCGTGTGCTTCTCAGGGGAACTTGGCAGCAGGTGCCCACTCCTCACCCACTAATCCTGCTCCGTGCCACCCGCCAAGGGCTGACAGGAATAAACACATCCCGCTCCCACATGCCTTTCCATAAGGGGAGCGAACCTGCTGGCCGAGGTGCCGCCATCCCGGCTCCTTTCCAGGCCAGCGGTCACCGGGGGCCAGGCAGGGAAGGGGCAGCAGATGCTCCCTCAAAACCCAAAGCCCAGGGTCTGCTGGGCACCCCTTGCCCACCCACAGCCCCCCAGACCACCCCCCAGGAGCACCTCCACTCCCCACCCTGAACGCAGCAGCAAGGACTGACCTGCAGGTCAGGGCTCCGTGTGAGCTGAATGCAGAGAGGCTCTCCAATGGGTTAATTACTGGCTGTTAATTAGCCATGAGAAGGCTCTGGGAGGGCAGGTGGGGAGGAGAGGAGCTGGCTGGCCTGTGCCCCCCACCCCCAGCAGAAGGGCAGCCCTGCCTGGGGGACCCCCTCGTGGGGTGCTCCCACCACAGAGGGGCCACGGTGAGGACAAAGCAGGGGGTGGCTGAGACCCCCGCGTGCCACGGCGGGTTCCAGGTGCCACCTCACCCATCAACAGGGATTCCCCTGTGAAGAGTGTTCAAAGCATCACTTCCAATTCCCGTCTGTTTTCCCATCCTGCCATGGAGACGCCTCCTTATGTAAACCCTGCTAAGTAGGACGGCCTTTTATATCTCCTTCTGCCATCGCTGACAGTGGCTGGGGAGGCTCTGGGCCCCCAGGCCATCCCCTCTGCCTGCCTGGGGAGAGCTGGGCTGCCCTCGTGCCCATGCCCATGCCACGTCCATGCCAGCTCTGCATGGGGCTGCACCCAGCCCAGGAACCAGCCACCAGCACCTTCGGGGTGCATCCAACACCGTGTTGGGTCCTGGAGGGGCCTGGGATGGCTTTGAGCCATGAAAATGGGGCTGGGATTTAATGGAAGTGGCTGAGTCCATGCAGAGCCCTCCCCAGGGCAGGGGATGCTGCAGCAGAGCAGATGGAGGGGCTGAGCATGAGTTGGTGGCACCACCACACTCGGATGCCTTTTGACCTCCTCGTGCTCAGCAAGGAGGGTCCCATTACCAGGACATCCCCCTGCCCAGGCCAGCAGCTGCCCACAGGACCGTGGCATCCCTAATTCCCCACCCTTTATGGCTCCCTCTGGCCAGGGCACCCTCTCCTTGCCGTGCCCTCTGTGCCTCCCCTCTGCCTCCGCTCCAGCCGTCAGACAACTCAAACGTCAGCTTTAACAGGGGTAAATTTTTGATGAACAGGTTATTAAATATTTGTGGCTGTTGCATGAGCTTTCAATTATTCAGCAGGAAAGTGCAGTCAAGGTGCAGGCAGCTCCAGGAGCCGTGTCTGGGCTCTCCAAGTGGCACTGAAGGACACGGTGGCCACGTGGGACACGGATCTGCTGGGGCTGGCCGGGAATCCTGCGCAGAGCCAGCAAAAGACCAGAGGGAAAAGCCTCCAGGAACAAAGCTGTTTCACTGGCAAAATCATTGCAATTCCCATGCAAACTCTCACGTGTGGCCATCCAGTGTCACCTGCCGGGAGGGCACCAGGAGATCCCCGTGGGAACACCCCCGGCCACCCTCGTGCTGTCGGCAGCTCTGCTGGCTCCCAGCTGGGATCAAACCCGGGGCACTTGGACCAAAATGGACCCAAATGAACATTTTCAAGCCCCAGTCTGGCTGCAGTGCTGGGGAGCTCACGGTTGTGCTGGGGCTCCATCGGGATCCTGGTTCCATCAGGATCCCGGTTCCTGAGCCAGCATCGGGTGCACGGACACCACCCAAACCTGCACCCCTACCCCCATGGCAGAGCTGCTCTTGGTCAGGGCTTCACCTTCCTGGAACATACCTGGGGGGAGCAGCCAAGAGGCATAAAATTCCAGTTGAACCTCAGCCAGCAGCGGCAATTAAAACAAAATGATTAATCACAAACAGAGAGCGGCCATAAAACTTTCCAGTAATGGGAGGGAGAGCGGGATGAGCAGCTCGGGAGCTGAAGAGGCTCCTGCTGGAGCAGGGGAGCAGGGCTGTGTTCCCAGCAGGGTTTAGGAAGGCAAGGATGGTCCCTGGTTGCTCTCAAAGTCCTGAGTTCCCTTTTGACTTGGGACAGAGAAGAGCTCTTGGCTGGAGGTGTGTCCTTGGCAGGGATGATGGGAATGCTCTCCAGGCTGGATACTCCTCTCCATGGCACGCAGGACACCCCTCTGCTCATTCTGGGGCTGCTCTCCTTGGGCTGTGGAGAGGGGGAGAGTCAGGGGCAGGATTTGCCCAGGCCCTGCTTTCCACCTTTAATGGATATATTCTGGATCCTCTTCCCCCAAGCATCCCATCGGCTGCACCCACCCCCAAGCTGCATCCCTGTCCACGGTCAGCTCAGAGCCCAGGGGAGCATCCAGGGCTTCATCCCGGTGCTGCCCCGGACAATGGGAAAGGCAGGAACACGGATGGGGGACCAAATGAAACACCCAGTGATCCCAAAGGAGAGGACTGGCCTTGCAATCCCACGCGGCTGGACCTCCCAGCGCCTCGTGGAAACGAGGAGCAGGAGCGAGGGGCTCTCCCGCTCCTCCTCGGGACGGATTTGGTGTGCGTTTGCTCCGCCGTGCGTGTGTTTGTGTCTCCGCGTGTCCCCGGGAGCGCCCACGCGTGGGAGCGCCGGCAGCGCCGAGCCCGAGCGTCCCACAGCGCGCTCCCGCCCGCGGGCAGGTACACAAACTTCCTTCCCTTTGAAGAAAGGAAACCCAAGGCTCAGCCAGGCTCTTTCATTGCCATGGCAACCCGCAAACATTCATCAGAGATAATTGCCGAGAGGCCGGATCCTGCTCCACGCCGGGCACGGCACAGGTTGTCTCTGCCCCCACCGCCCCCCTGCACCTCCCGAGCATCTCCATCCCGGTGCAGCCGGGCTGGGAACTGCAGCAGAGGCCGAGGACACTGTCCCCAACACCCTCCTGTGCCCGGGAGGAGCTGGGAGAGCCAGGAAAGGCTCCCATTTGACACGCTGGTTCTACATGAGGGGTATCCATCCATCCGTCCCCCACCCGAGCCTGCCCGCGGGTATTGAGCGGCATCGCCGTGGCAGGAAGGAGAATCCATTCCCAACACTATTACTCTTATTAATAATAATTTTAAGAATTGACTTCAGAAGGTGCTGCTGACCTTGGCACAAAGCGTGTGCTGGGGCTAAGCACCAGTTGGGGTAAATGGGATTTCTGGACTCATGTCAAGTCATTAACTCCTCCCAGCCAGTCATTAATCCCCAGGAAATGCCCTTTGACTTGGATCATCGATGCTTAATTAATACAAGTTCCCATCCCTGCAAGCCCGGGGCCAAATCCTGAAGTCATTCTGTGCAAAGCTTCCCCTTGGCTGTGGGAGCTGCTGCCCGAGCCCGGGGGGGTTGTGGTGGCAGCCAGAGCCAGGTGGGTGGTGAGGGATGTGGGTGCTGTGGGATGAGGGCACTGCAGGTTGCAGATACAACAGGATGTGGGTGCTGTGGGTGCTGGTGAGGCCAGCAGGTCATTACCCCCAGCCTGGGGCCAGGGATGACATTTTCTTGTGGATTTGGACCACACCAAGCACCAAACCATGGCCAGGAAAACCTCTCTGAGGTGAGCACGACCCGAGCAGTGCCATGGAGCAGCCTGATAACGCAGAGTCTCATGGAGAGCCCTCACCCCTGCTCGTGTTCCCTCCGTCCCCAGCAAGGGATACTCAGCAATCCCTCGTTTCTCCCCCCTCCCTCCCGACACCTCTCGTGCCATCAGCTTTATCCCCTAATTTGTCACCAGTGGAAAACGCACAACCTCCTCTTCCCCGCTCCCCCCTGCCCCTGGTCCTTCATGATCCTTCTTCTTCAAAGAGAAATAAAACCCCATTCATCACCATAATGATTTTTATTTCCGAGCTCTCCGGTGATTTATGGACCTGCTTCCCGAAGCCATTCCCTCCTGCAGCAGAGCAGATGAAGGTTTAGGG
>VXAY01007146.1:374-18193 GCA_013399855.1 Oxyruncus cristatus | reverse complement strand
TGCCGGGGGGGCGCGGGGAGGGAGACACGGAGACACCGTGGGCGAGCACGTACCGGCAGTGCCACAGCAGCACGAGCTGGGAAAAGGGCTTGAAATAAAAGAGGGGCTCTGGTAGGAAAGGGAGACGCCACCACCCCACACCTGAAAGCAGCCCCGGTGCCGCAGGGATGCAGGAGCATTGTGGAGCAGCCTGTGCCGTCCAGGACGTGCCCCGTGGCACCTGGCGCGGGCTGGCAGTGCCACCAAGCCCCGCTGGGATTTGGGGGGGGGGGGTGGTGACAAACCAACCTGTTAAAATCTGAGGGATTTGGGGCCATAAAGCCCCGCCGTGGATGCAGGTGGGAGCCGTGCACAGCATGCCCAGGAAGGTCACCCTGCCCAGCGGTCCCCACCGCCGTGGTGCCTGAGGGACGAAGGTGATGTAGGGCTTAAATACCACCAGGATTTCAGACGTGGTGCTGGGCAACGGGCAAAATCCCACCGCCCCCATCCCCCAGGCAGTGCCACCCCCATCCCTCAGCCCCCCAGGGCCCCTGGGAGCCTTTGGAGAAGCCCCTTCACCATCCCCGTTGCAGACACCTCCCAACCCAGACCCTTCCCAGCATCACCATCTCTCTGCCAATCCAGGCTGCCTGTGTGTTTATTTTTGCCTGCATTAATTTGCCCACATCTCTCCTCTTTTTTTCTCCCTTTTTTTTTTTTTTTTTTTTTTTTNNNTTTTTTTTTCTGTTTGTCTGAAGTTATGGCTCAATTTCAGGAGTCGAAGAAGACTCAGTTTATAAATAGTTTGCTCAAAGCACCACTTTCCTGAGGAGGGAGAGAAGGCAGCTCCCAGCGAGCGCCGTGTCCCCAGGGAGGGTCATCTCCAGGGGAGGGGGATTTTCATCTTCCCCTCATCATCTCTTCCAAAAACACCCAACCTTCCTGAGAAAGCTGCCCGAGTGTTTTGGGTGCTGCTCCCCAGTGCTGATGTCACAGCCAGGACATGTCCCTGCTCCCGTGGAGCTGGGGAGGTTGGGGGCAGCCCAAGCAGAGCAGCACCACCCCTGCTTTGGGCAGGGCGATGCCCCCAAGGCCTGTGTGAGATGCTGATGTTGGGGAAGAGATGGTGAAAGGAGGAAATTCTTGGGGAATTGCCACCGTTGGAGCATCCCAGCCCTGCTGCTCTTGTCACCCCTTTTAAGGCTGTCACTGCAGTCCCCAGAGCCGCCCCTGGAGCAGGGCTGGGACTCGCTCCAGGAGGCTGGAGGAGGGAGGTTTTGTGCCCACCGCTCCAGCTGAGCCTGGATATCCCCTGCAGATATCCAGGACTGCGCTTTCCAGGCAGCAGGGATGGCTGCAGGCATCCTACAGGGATCCTACAGGCACCCGGCCGCTCCCTGGCACCCCTGGGTGCCCTTCTGCCTCTGCTCAAGCAAAGGGTGCTGCAGAGCCAGCGTTCCCCAAAAAACCTGGCTCCAAACATCCCTTCTCCTCTGCAAGGCCTCCCACCACAGCTCTGCTGCTGCTCCCAGCCAACCCCAGGCCCAAGGCAGCACCTGGTGCCCGTCTCTCCTCAGTCAGGATGCAGCTCCCGGAATCCCGAGGCTTCACAGGGACCTTCAGCATTTAGAGCACCTCTCGGGCCCTCTGCCCCCTCTCCCACACACCAACAAACCCTCTCAAGCCCCCACATTTCGAGGGGCCCAAGGCACAGGACCCGGCGGTGCCAGGATGGCTCCCGGTGCCCCTCACACGACCGTCCTGCTCTGCAATAGAACAAACACCCAACTCCATTCGCTTCAATCTGTTTTCCATCTCCACGTCCTCCCCCCGGGGCTCAACTTGCCCCCCCCCGGCCCAAGAAAGGGGCTGCTCCTGCCTAAAGCTGCAAAGTCACTGCCCTCCCTTCCAAAAAGGAGGGACGTGGGGGAAAGGCAGCACTGGACTTTGCTGTCTTTTGGGGGTTTTTTGTTGTTTGGGGTTTTTTTTTTTTTGCTGCTTTTTTAATATTCTGTTAAAGAAATATTAAAGGAGGAAGGCTGGTTACTTCTCCCTCTCTCTTTCTGTTCCTGCTCAGGGTGGAAAGTTTTGCTTCAGCTCACCCTTGTGACTGGAAAAAGAGCCAGTTCAGCGCTGCAGAACAAGGGGGCTGTTTCTCCTTTCTTTTCTTTTTCTTTTTTTTTTTCTTTTTATGTCAGAGTTTTTAGGAAAGTGGTTTTGCAGGGAGCCTGCCGGGGAAAGGCAGGAGCAAAGTCCCTGGGGAACCCCCTGGAAACAACCTGGGCTGCAGAAATGATGAGGACCAAGATGTCAGGGGGATTTTGGGGGTACCTGGGGGAGAGAAGAACCTGAGAGAGGGGATGGAACAGCCACAGAGGGGATGGAGCCACCATGGAGGGGATGGAACAACCATGGAGGGGATGGAACCGCCATGGAGGGGAGCAGCATCCCACCAGGCATTGCCCTTCCCAGCAAAACCTGTGCTGGCATTTGGGGCTGGTCCCAGGGATGCTCCACCATGCAGGGACCTGGATCAGTCCTGCAGAGCAGATCCCATGTGAAAGTTTCAGGAGGGGATTGTGAGCATCCCTGGGTGGGTGTGAGGGCACTGGGAGCTCAGGGCAGGGAAAGGAATGGGATAGAATGGAATGGGATGGGATTTGCCCCCAGTCCTGCTGCTGTTGGGGCTGGAGCTGCTCCATCTGCTGAGACCTGCTCCAAGGTTTTCACCCCAGCTCCACGTGTCTCCCACAATTTCCCAGGATGGTTTGGGAAAGGCAACCTGGCCGAGTCCTTCTGCTCCCCTTCATTCCTCCCTTGCTCCGAGGAGAACCCGGCAAAACCCAGGGGTAGGCAAGCTCTGCCCAGGACCAAACCACGGTGCTTTGGCACCTGATTGCACACGGACGGGGGTGCCCGAGGGCTCAGCCTGAGCCAGCGTGTCCCCCTCGCCCCACCCCGTGCCCTGAGCCCCTCGGGGCCGGGCAGGGAATTTCGGGAGCACAGCCCTTCCCAGATCCGCGGCCAGCCCCCGCTGCGGGCACAGACGCTCCTGCCCCGGGTCCCCGCCGAGACAGGGACTGTCGCGCCGGCGGGAGCTGGCACGGGCCGGGCCGGGCCCCCGGGGGACGGTGACACATCTGCGTCACCGGTGACAACACTGAGCGGCCTCGGCATCGCTGCCCAGGCCCTTCCCGCCCCCGGAAAACACCCCAGCGGCCACCTGAGCCTTGTCCAGCTGCCAGCAACTCCCTGTGGAGGGAAGGGGGAAACAGGGAGCACAACGGGATGCTGTAAAACCCTGGGGGTTGTCCGTAATACTCTGCCCCTTCTTCCAGCTCTATCCCGAGGGCCGAGCATCTTCTCCCCACACCCGGGTTTATCCTCCAACATCAGACTCCTCTCCGTGCCCCCGAGGGTAGGGATGCATTAGCCCTCCTCTCCCAGCTGCAGGAGACCCCTCTTGCTGTGGGATCATGGAGCAAACAGTGCTTTTCCAGGGAGGAGGAGGAGGCAGCCAGCCCTGCTGCAGTTACCAAATCCGACAGAATGGCTGGAAAACAGCAGCAGGACGTGGCAGAGGCTGCCAGGGCTCTGCTCAGCGAAGCAGCCCCTCGCTTGTGCCCACTCCTCTTCCTTCCCCTGCAGCCCTTCCAGCATCACAGGGATTTCCCTGCACGGGGCAGGGCACGGGCTGCTCGTGTGCTCCCAGCAGCGCTGGCTCGGCTCCCTGGGAAGCATTTGGTGGCACTGGAGTTGGAGCAGCAGGAGGAAGGGGGTGGCACAGGGAGCTGAAATAGCTCCTGGCTCTTCCCTGCATCCCTCCACCCTCCTCACACCTTCCCCAGCTGGGAACTGGGTATCCCACTGCCAACCCATCCCAGGCTCCAAGGGATGCATTTATGGTGATAATTGCAGGGTTTTGGATTGCAAGGGAGGCATCAGACCCAAAACCACTGGAGTGCAGAGAAGCTGGGGCTGCCCCATTCCTGGGAGTGTCCAAGGCCAGGCTGGACGGGGCTTGGAGCAACCTGGGCTAGTGGGAGGTGTCCCTGCCCATGACAGGGGAATGGAATGAGATGAGCTTTAAGGTCCCTTCCAACACAAACCCTTCCATTTCTCTGGATCCTCCTGCATCCCTGTGGCTCCAGCTGCATCCTGCTGCAAACTCAGGGAGCCCTCGCTCTGCCCCAGCACATTTCCCAGGCAGGTGCAGCCCCCACAGGCTGGAAAACCTCCAGGAAACATAAAAATCTGGAGTCGTTAGTTTGGTTGATACTTAGGGTGAAAATCTATGGGGGTGCCAGTTTAATAAACAGGTTGCTCTGGGCTCCCAAGGAAAAATCACCAGTGGCTGCTTTTCCAACTGGCATTTGCAGGGTAAGGATGGAGGTGGTCCCTATCCAAAAGCCATCCCATGCCTCATTGAAGGGAATTATTGCTGGATTAGTGCAACAACAAGTGGTCTGGCCACAAAGCATCGCCCGTCGGCACGGGAGGAATAACTGCCCAGCATCCTCTCCCCGACCCAGGCCAACAAAAATCCTGCAGAAAAAGGGGGAATCACAGGAACCCAGCACAAAACCGAGCTGCTCTGCCCCCATGTAGGGTCCCCTGCCAGCCCTCAATACGTGGTGCCTGTACACGAAGCAATTTCCACACCAGGAAGGAACTGCTGAATTAACCATCCCGCAGCAGGACGGAAAACCACCCCGGAAAAGAAAGGGAAAAGGGCATTGTTCGAAACCCAGACCCCAGGCTGGAACGAGTTAATCCCAGTCTGTCGCCGAGATCCTCCCCGGCCGTTTCAGCAGGATTTCAGCCCCCTTTCAAAGGGGATTTTGCAACACATTTACTTGCGTTGCAAAAATGAAAAGCAATTTTGGAGCTGAGAAATGGATTATGCTCTGCCGAGAAAGTGTTCAACTGGGGTCTTTTGGCAATTTGGAAAGCTTTCCTTTCCCTCCCGGAAAAAAACCAACATGTTGACGCAGAAATCTGTTGAAACCAATGTTTTTTTACAAAAAAACCAAACCTCCGTTTTTCCCAGCAAAAACAATTTGTCTGAGAATTACCGCCTGGTTCTGCCTGGGCCTGGTCTCGTTCCCGCAGCACGTGGTTTGAAACTGCCCCTAAAACGTGCACGGCCCCCCTGAGCCCCATCCCACCATTCCCCACCACTGGAAGCACTTCCATGACGTGCAGCAGGGCTTGGCTGGCAGCTTTTTGGGTGTTGAAGGTGGTTTGTTTTTTTTTTTTTTTGCAGCTGGAAGGGACCAAGGAGATTCCACGGGCCAGGAGCATCGCTCCAGCAACTCGGGGAAGCCCTGGAGAAGCAATAACATCCCTCCTGTGAAGGATCCCTGTGGCTTCTCCAGTCCCTGCATCTGCTGCTCTATTTTGGTTCTATTTAAGGAAAAATTCCGTAGCTTTCACCTGAGGAGTGCTGGCATCATTCCATACCCGGAGCTGCCGGGACTCTCTCCTGCAGAAGCAGCGTGCCCACGGATCGATGGGGCCACGATTACATATTGATTTCTATTTTTTCCCGGGCAACTACTTAATAGCACTGGAGGTCCCTTCCCTCCTGACCCTGCCACGGTCAATCCCTGCAGGGTGGATCAGCAGGATGGGTCGGAGCAGGCATTACTCCCGCTCTTCCATAACCTGTCTGTACGTTTGCTTTCGGCTTTGGGGCAGGATAGGCAATTTTTTGTGAGCCCTGGCCCCGCTTGCAGGCCGGTGTCACCCTCAAACACATCCACAAAGAGCCATAAAGGAGTGATGCAAAGCCAGGGTTCCAACCTGGGGCTCAGCTGATGCCCGGGGCAGCAAACAGGGAGCGAGATGTGGCCCCTGCCGATCGAAGCAGATCCATGGCATCCCCACCCCAGAGCCCTTCACTCTCCCCCCCATTCATCACCCTAACAGGGGTTTTGATACTTGTTAGGGTCTCAGCAGCTGATGTTTAGGGATTTTGACACCGCAGGGTTTTAATCAGGGATCTGGAACACGCCAAAGGGTCATCGCTGTGCAGGCAGAGCCCCGAGGACGAGGGCAGGATGAACCCCCCCAGCTGAAGGTGCTGCTGGGTGCACGGGGGTGCCCCTGGCAGGGGGACAGCCAGGTGCCCCCGAGCCACGGCGGGGTGGTGGCACCGAGAGGGCAGCGAGCGGCGGGGGCCGGGGGAAGGTTTGCAAAGCGCGGAGCACCTGAGCACGGCCGATTTTCACACCTCAGGCGCTGCCTCGGAGCCGCTCCCCCCAAAGCCGGTGAGTCACCACGGCTTCTTATGCAATTGTGGGGAAAAAAAGCTCTAATTGCAGAGCTAATACAGGGAGTGACACACGCCAGCACCCGGAGCTGTGGTGTTCAATTAGAAATTACCCACATCCATATTTATAGAGCCTCCCTTCCCGCACGGAGCCATCGGCCCTTTCCTACGTCCCCCCCCCCCAAGAAGCAGCAGCACCCGCTGGGTCCTTTGGATGGGAATCACCTGCCCTCTGCCTGAAGTAGCTCCGGGGTCAAATGCAAAGTCAATACACTTAAAACACTAATAAATGGAGGTGCAGGAGGTGCCGCAGCGGCACCTCCCCGGCCCTCCCGCTGCTGGAGTTCATCAGGAATACAGCAGGCACAGGGAGCAGCATCGATCCGCCCAGGAATCATTAATTCATAAGCACAACTATTGATTTTTGTGCGTGCTCTCATGCGAGTCGGATCGGCACGGCCACGTGAGCCCCCTCCAGAGCCGGGCAGTGTGGAGCAGCTGGATGGGGAAGGGCAAATCTGGCTCTGCCACCCCTGGGGATCCTCCCAGACTAATTAACCTCTTGGCAAAGCCACCTAAAGACCTGCTGGAGACCAGCTCCCTCTGCTTCTCCTTCTCTGCTCACCTACCTGCAGGATGGGGGCTGCAGCCCATCTGTCCATCCCCGGTGTCGCTCTGTCCCCAGCACGTGTCCTCTGCCCCTTCAGCCAACCCTGGGCACTCTGGATCCAGGCAGGGAAAGGGAATGATTCCCATTTAGATGGACAAAAGAGCATTTAAGTTGCTGAGTGGGACCCTGACCCAAGTCACCCCATCCCTGCTCCACAGCCTCCACCGTTCCCATCCCATGGAGGTGTCCAGCACCTGGATGAAGTTGGGGAGAAAAGAAGCCACAGAGGTGTGAGGGACTGGTGTCCTCTTCCATGGCTCTCTGAATCCTTTGGAAATGCCCCTTTCAGCCCATGCCTCAGTTTCTCTCACCTTCAGAGATCTCATCCCTCTCTGCCACCAGCATTCTGAGCTGGGGGTGAGCAGGAGGGGCAGATCTGGGGGTGTGACTGGCACACTCAGAGCCCTTTTAGACCTTTCATTAATGAGGGGTCAATCAGAACAACCTGCTAATGGAGTTGGAGGAAACTCCCTTGAGAGAAAAACCCACCCCTGGGCGGTTCCCCCCAAAATCCACACACCCTTCTCCAAACACCTCGAGCTTCTGCTGCCACCGTGGCTGTCATTTGCCCTCCACAGACAGAGGTTCTGGGGGGTGACAGGGCCCTGGTCCTCACGGGAGGGACCATCTGGCATCTCCCAGGGAGTCAGTTGAGATGCAGAGCCCATCCCTGCCCTCCCTGGGGTCATTTTTTCCTCTCTGCTTGGCTGGTCCATGCAGACACTCGTCACCTGCTCCAGCCTGTCCTGCGAGTCCCCGGGGGCACAGCGAGGGGGTGATGCCTCCCTGGAGCTGCTGGTCCATCCTGGTGGGACAGGGGTGGGGACAGAGCTGTCTGCTGCAGCCCTGCACCGCGGGGGAACCATCCCTGGTGCCCCCCATCAGCTGGAGGGGGCAGAGCTGGCAGCCCTGGGGAAGGGACAGGCACAGAGACAGCCAGAGAGCACGGAAAGGTGGAGGAGAGAGAGCACAGGCAATCCATTTGCGATGTGCATCGATTCCTAATGTGCCCGGGAGCCTGGCTGGCTCTTCGGGAAGCGTCAGGAGCCGGTGCTTAGCGAAGCTGTCCACGGCCCACTGCAGTAAAACCCTCATTACCTCATCACCACGGAGCCCGGGGGGACAGGGACAGTGGCGGGGGCTGGATGTCCCCAGCAACCAGTGACCCTCCACCCTCCATCCAGGGTCACTCACCCCAGGGGTGGACACGGAGGGGGGGGAAAATCCCGTCCTGGCAGCACCAGGGGCTCTCCCGGGGGTCTCTCTGCTGCCCCCTCAGCAAGGGAAGTGTCCTGGGAAGTGACAGCTCGGGTCTGTGACACTTGCCTCTCTGGGTGCAAATGTGGTGGCACAAAGCAACATGCCCACAAAGCAGCCATGGAAAAAGCGGCCAAAGGGGAGCTCCTGTGCAGGGTTGGAATGGCAGCCAGCCCCAAAGCCTCGCAGGGAAGTGCATCCCCACGGACAGGGCTGGCACAGCCCTTCGGAGCCGCACGGTGGCTTTGGCTGTTCAGCAGAGCCAAACCTCCCCATTCAGCTGAAAGCGCCAGGGGAGGGACAGGTAGGCAGAAATAATTACTCAGGCAGCAATTTGGGGTAAGCATGTTCTGCGTTCCCACAATTTTCCCTGTGGGGAAGCCTTTTCCCAACCTCTCGAGAAAACAGATTTCTCATCGGCTGAACACCGGGTCCTTTCCCTGTAATCTTCCAGCTCAAACATATATTTCTCTGATCATAAATTAGCAATACTTGCGCTCGCTCGCTCAAAGCTGTTTCTCTCTTCCCCCACTCCAGGTTTTCCACGTCCTACAGAAATGGAAGATCCAGGCTCCGGGTGGTTATTTTAAAAGGCGCCGATCAATCAGAGCCGGGCTCGGCTCCCCTCCTCCCGCTCGGCTCCACAGCTCACCAACACACCGGCTGCTGCCTCGCCAACCCCTTCCCGAGGGGAGCAGCACCCCCAAAACCAACCTGTGGCCTCCCAAGTCACTCTTGGAAGAGCTTGGCTTCAGGTCAATTAAAAAAAAAAAATAAATAAATCTAAAGCCAGGAATGGGGAAACCCTGAGCTGGGGAGTGAATTCCCAGTGGGGGAGGGAGACCCTCATGCCCAGCAGGACACTGGTCCTTGTCCCAGCAGCTCTGGAGAAGCCTGGGTTGCAGCATGGAAAAGCCACTTCTTGGAATTTTCCTCCCTTTCATCATTTCTCCCTGGCCAGACTCTTGGCACACTCAGCCGAGGGAGACGGTGCAGGAACAGAGTCACCTTGGGAACGGTGCTGGAGAGATTGTTCCCTGTGCAGCAACAGGTCGGGATGCTCGGGGGCAGGATCCAGGATCTGGGATCACCCTCACTGGGGGGAGACAGACCCCCATCTTTCCCCCCCCCCCCAAGGAGGTGACACTCACTCCTGGCTGCAACAGGGACATCAGCTCCCACTCCAGGGGCATCCTGCAGCCCAACCCATCTCCATCCCTGGGAGAGGCACTTCCAACCGAGACTCCCCCTCCTCAGCTCCANAGCCGGGCCCCCCTCCCCAGGGACACGTGCTCCCGACACGGAGCCTTTCCCAGGCGTCAGGGCTCCTGTTGACAAGACCTAACGCGTCGCTGCCAATAATAGCAGTGTCGTGGTCACATCTCCCACCCTGGAGCCGCTCAGGGCACGGCTCTGGAGCAGGGTGGGGGAGAGCCAGGAGAGCTCCATCCCTTCAGAGACCCGGGGTGGGCTGCAGGGAGGGGGCTGATCTGGAGAAATCTGAATTTCCACGGATTATTTTTACACTAAACACTCACAATTTGGGGGAGGGGGAGGTTGTGAAAAGGCAAAAGAATGTGTTTTCTTCATTTTTGCTGCGTTTTTTTTTTTTCCTCCTTTTTTTTCCAGTGGTGAAGTGGAAAACGGGGAGAAGAAAAGCCCAAGCAGTTCCCCCCCGCTGCATTTCCATTGTTGAGCTCCCCTGGAGGGACCCAGGGAACTGTCTGCACCCCGCAGATAATTCATGGGCGGCGCTTTCATCTCCAGAGCCCTCGCAGCTCCCACCTAATGAATCCCAGCACTGGGATCCTTCAGAAAAAAAGAGAGAGATCTGGGATTGGAGCAGCAACACGGCCCTCCCGGGGTGGCCACTGTTCCCGACTCCAGCAGTGCTGGGGACAGGGGACCCCTCAGGCCCAGGGCACCCTTTGGGAGCCCTCCGGGTGCGACGCTTTAGGAGTATGGGCAGGAAAATGAGTTTCTGCTCAGTTCTGGGGGAGCCTGGTGCCAGTGCAGCTGCCTGGGATGAGGGCAGGGAGTGGGACACATGGAAGCCAGCCCTGGTGCAGGGTGCTGGGAGGTGGCTGAGGGCTCCGGTCCAGCCTGGAGCAGCACAAACAGCCGCCCCGAGCGATCGCACGCGGAGCACAAACCAGTGCCCGGAGCCAAGAGCCAGGGAAGGGCTATAAATAACGCTGTTATCATCCCTGCCTCGCTCCCTCGGCGAGCTGGGCCACAGCATTTCCTCCCCAGCAGCGTTTAAGGGTGATTTCTGGCCCGGAGGAGGCCAGGAGCTTGTCAGCATCCCCACTCCAGTGGCCCTTTTCCAGCCTGCCATTGATTTGGCACTTGGCTGATGAACCCACCAGTTGCCTGCCCGAGGCAAACACAGCCACTGTCCCAGACAGAGACCTGTGTTGTCCATGTGGCCTCTTCCCAGCTTGCCTGGGGCTCGGGAAGGCTAAAAGCCTCCATCCTCCTCCTCCTCCTGCTGCTCTGATTCCTGTCTCACATCCCTGACCCGGCCACCACTGCTCCATTCCCGACCCAGACCTCCCAGCCCTGTGCTGCCCTGGCTGAGGAGCTGCAAAGGGACAGGAGAGGATGGCTCTGTCCCCAGGTGGTGGCCAAGGGACACCAGGTTGCTCCCGGTCGTGCAGGTGGGAGGAAAACGGAGAAATTTGGTTGGGGAGCAGGGAGAGGGAGCTCCCTACACCCTGGGGGGATGAGAACCTGTGGGAGGAAGAGGACAGGAGGGGGTGAAGGCAGCTCACAAACAGACACAGCAGCACAGAGTCCCACAAGGATGTCACGTGCTGTCCCAGCTCCTGAATCAGCCCAAGGGAAGGAACGTGCTCCTGTCACGCTCCCCAGGAGACAGAGAGCCAGAGGAGGGAGAAGGATCCCGCTCTCCAGGCTCGGAGGTTTCCTTGTCTGTGCTTTGGTGCTGCTTCACGAGGCAGGGCTGGGGCTGGGAGGAGAGTGGGGCGGGGGAGGGCAGGATGGAGGAGGAGGGGGGCCCATATGGAGAAGCTGCTCCCAGAGAGAGGCAAGATGCTGAGCTGGCGTGAGATCGGGAGCTCTCGGAGACGCCACTGCGAGAGCCAAGCAATCAATATGTGAAAATCCAGCCCAGGCGAGGAAGGTGACCTTGAGAGGCAGAGAGAGGAGGGGGGAGGGAGCAGAGCTGCAGGAACTACACACGGAGATGCTCCCCGGGCCAGGGAGGAGGGACAGGCAGGATGCAGAGCCTCTCTGACACCCACTGCCAGCCCCAGCGCCAGGGAAGGCTCCAGGACAGGAGCCGGCCAGCCAGCCTGGGCTGCTGGGGGAGAGCCTGGGGACATCCCATTCCCATGGACTTTTCCCCCAGGAGAGGGCTGTGGGACCAGTGGCAGGAGGGGCTTGCTGATCCCTGCCCTGTGTTGCTGTTTCTCTCCTCCACCATGGCGGCAACAAGGGCACAAGGGCACAACCCATAACTACCCATCAATCTCTGCACAATCAATCACAGCAAACAGCGGGGCTGAGCCCCTCTCAGCCCTCTCCCCAAATCAGCCCCAGCTCAGCCCCCTCCAGGGCTCTGGGCAAAGGAAGACCTGCTGGCCCAGCCTGCTCCCTCCTCCCCTGAGGCTGAGGGGACCCAAAAGCCACACAAGGCAAGACAACCCCCCTGAATCTCAACTCTCCCCCAGCAGAGCCCCCCCAGAGCCCTCATTACTCTTAGAAAACTTGGGTTTCTGGAAATCCAGGAGCCCTACAGACACCTCTGCACCCACCTCACTCCCCTCCCCATGAAACCAGCCCTTCTCCCCTCTGCAGCTCCTTTTGATCCTTCCTCTGCCAGCTCCAATCACCTGGGCTGTTCCCAGGACCTGAGCTATTCCCAGCACCTGGGCATTCCTGAGAGATGCCAAGGCCACCCCGTGAGGGAGGGAACCAGCAGAGAAGGAGTTTGCAGTCCGAAGTTAAGGTCAGGCCTTCCCAAGCACTCTGCCTTGCCATCTAGTGGGACGAATGCGAAGGACCGGGACGTGCTGTTGGGAAAAGCTGGACAACCCCATCCCGCTGGAACCGAGCGGGGCTCGAGGCAATCCTTCATCCCACGGGAGCAGGTGACGTCACTGGGCTAAAGGATGGAGTGAAAGTGTGGGAAGGATGGATGGGGAAGGAGCAGAGCCGTGGGGATGGACAGGTCGGGAGGTGCAGCCGTTTCAAAGACGACGTGACAACGGGGGTAATAAATCCTGGCATTTTAGATCCAGCCTGAAAGGAAAAGCTGGATTAACTCCAAATTCCCATTTACCAAGGGCCTTGGCATCAACATAATCCATGTCCAAGTTGGGTTTTGCACGGGAAAGGAAGGCAAGGGGAGAGAGGGGGTGCCCACGCACGCTCTCTGTGCTGTGCCAGCGCCGCAGCCTCGCAGGCACCCGGTGCCCCCGGGTGAGGAGCTGGATCCTCCTCTGAGGTTTTTCTCCAGCCGCCTTCGTTTGCCTCCCCGGGCCTGGAGGACGTGGGCTGAGCTCAGTGGTTTGGGTTCAGGAGTTTGGAATCTCCAGGGATGTGTCATCCCTCTCACGGTGCGTGTTTGTTACATGTGTATAAAAATATAGAGGATGAATACATTAGATTTAAAATATCTCACCACTGGGCAGCTCTTTTTGGGTGTTGAAAGCTGGGTTGATATGAGATATTTTAACTCTCTTAAGAGAGTGATTTTCCTGCTGGTCCTGGGGCCATTTGACTCAAGACTCTGGTGCTGCTCGAGGTTTCTCTGCAGTCCCAAACCCAGGGACACTCTCCCTCCAGGCAGAGGCTCGTGCTGGAGATGCCTCTTAGTGCCAGGACAGTTCCAAACCCCAGTGTCCCTGGGGCCACGGGACTGCAGTGGGGCTGAGATGAGGTGATGGAGGATTCCAGATGCCCTTTGCTGGGTTTTCCCGTTGCATCCTCTTCGGGAGCACACGGGGACAGTCCAGCTCTGGCCACAGCTCACACCTGGACGTGCGACACCCCTCTGGAACTGCACCTGATGGACCTGGGGAGGGGTCAAACCTGATGTGGCCAAAACATCTCCTCCCTGGAGCAACGCAGCTCCCGACCCCTATATAGGAAACCCCAAAAGCTGACACAGAGGGGTCTTTCCAAGGCCCTGGGAGGGAACGGAAGAAATGGGACACATTTGCAAACCAGCACCCTTCCCAAAGCAGCTGCTGGGCTGGGGCTGGGCAAGGGCTCCCCGCTGCTCTCACTGTCAAGAACAAGACATTGAATGCATTTAAAAGTCCTCGTTTTATTATTATTTTATCATCCACGCTCTGCCCCAGGGCTGAGCTCACCCTGGGCTGAAACACATCAGCCTTAACTCACGTTCTCCACGGGCAGCAGGGGTCTGGGGTGGTCTGGGGTGGTCTGGGAACGTTCCCCGTGTTTCCCAGCACTGGGGCTCAGGAGAAGCGGCCCGTGGGCAGGCGGGGCAGGCAGAAGTAGGCGTCGGGGAAGAGGCTGAGGTTGATGGGGTTGCCGTCCAGGCGGACGTCCTCCAGCGCCCTGCGGACCTGGCTGTGGTCCTGGCTGTCGCAGAACGTGTCCTCGTGCATCGTCTGGATGTTGTTGTTCTGGGCAGGAAAGGGGACAAATCAAAGGGATGGGGAGGAGGAGGAGGGAAAGGTGGGCTCTGCTAGACTCAGGTGCGGGCAAACCCGGGTCCGGGCCCATCTCACCTGGAGGTGCAGGGAGCGCAGGCTCTCGGGAAGGGGCGCCGGGATAAAATCCAGCTGGTTATCGGAAAGGTGGAGAAACTGCAGCTGCTTCAGGTCCTGGGGCAAGAGGGGAGACGTGAACCTCCCTGCTCCCACCCCTGCTGGACCACCCCTTTTCACCCCTCGCCCTGGCAGGTTTGGGCTCAAAGCAGCCGGGATTCCCCCCCGGCACCCACCCGGAAAGCCTCGGGCCGCAGGCCGGCGCTGGGGATCCTGTTGAGCCGCGCGTCGAGGCGGACGATGCTGTGGGGCAGCTCGGGCAGGGCCGTCAGCCTGTTCTCGGGCAGGATGAGCTCCTGCAGGCTGGGCAGCAGGCGGAAGGCGTCCACGTCCGCCCAGGAGATGGAATTGCTGCTCAGGTCTATCCGCTTCAGCTTCTCTGAAGGGGGGAGCGGGGGGAGGAGATGAAGAGGGACGAAGGAGAGTTTATTCCCCGTGCCCCACTCGGGGCCTGGCCCCTCCCCGGCCCCTGCCTGGCCCCGGCGTACTCAGCCCCGTGAAGTCCCCGGCCCGCACGGCCCCGATGCGGTTGAAGCGGGCGTACAGGTACGTGGTGTCCGGGGGCAGGGCCGGGATGTGCTCCAGGTCGGCGTCGTCGCAGTACACGGAGGTGCCGAGGCACAGGCAGAGCAGGCAGCTGGGCAGCCCTGGGGGGGCAGAGGCACCCTGGGCACGGCACAGCTCCCCGGCCCCCCCCAAGGGGGAAGGGGGGACGCGCCCACCCCGCCCACGCTGTGGGTGCGCCAAGTTTTTAATCACCCAGAGCTGTCACAGTCCCAAAACCTTCACCGGGGGACCAGCCCAGGGCACCTCAGCCCGGGAAGGGCCAGACAGTCCCAACTGGAAGAGCTGCTAATGTAAGTGAGCTGTTCAGGGCCAAATCCCTCTCCTGGGAGGGGGCGAGGATGTCAAGCTGCCAAAGGCAGCAGCCTCACACCCAGGGCTCTCCCAGCCCCCTGAGTTTGGCCAGTGAAGGAATCAGAAGAAGAGAAAAGATTTTTGCATCGAGCAGAACATCTGTCTTGGCTGCCTGAGGGTCCCAGCACACCGGGCAGGGGGGGCAGGAGGGGCAAAGCCATGTCCCCCCCACACATGCTCCCTCTCCTCTGCCCCAGCTCCTATCCAAGTCTCCCACAAGACTCCGCATCCATTAGTGGGGGAGTTCAAAGCAGCAAGGCAACAATTTCCCTTTGCCTCCCACTTAATTTGCCCCAGTCCTGAGTGACAGAAAATGAATAAAGATATTTATCCCTCGCTACAGGATTTTAATTGTCACTAATCTAATTGCTACTCTGTCCGACTGTCGCAATGCCTCTGCTCATTAAAATGTTGCTGCTTTGCTGGAGCTCTTGTTTCCCAGAAATGCCTCTCTGCAGCCCTCCTGCCTGCTGTGTGAGAAGACTCACCCCCAACACCCCGTCTCCTCGCTGGCCTGGCAGAGCAAATAGCTGCTGCTGCCTGCTGGTGGCACAAGAACTCGCTCCTTTTTCTCCAGAGCCCCAGCCCTGCCACTCCCGGGACATGTGGATGCACCCCAGAGCTCCCCACTCACCCTGCACGGGGATGGGCGCTGGGTGGATGGGACCAGCGGTGCTTGGAGGCCGCAGTTTCGGGGTTTCAGCCGTGGCACCCAGGTTTGGGAGAGTTTCGGGGTCCTTGGGGCGAGGAGCCAAGGTGCCAACCTCGATCTGCAAACACAGCCCCGGCGAGAGGGGGAGAGGCCGGGCAAGTCCTGCCCTTCCCCCCTCCAGGGTGGGCAGCGCTGCTCGAGGGCACTGGGTAGGTCTCACTGAAAACACAGCTCCTCCTTGAAGAGCTGTCCCAGCTCTCCCCCATCCGACCCTTGGACCAAACCCCTTCCTTGGGATGCACCCAGGGAAGAGCTGACCCCGCTCCAGGGGCTCCCCTGCACCCCCCTCACCTTCGGAGCCAGGTCACCGTAGTCGTAGAGCTCCTCGTAGTTGCTCAGGTCAAGGATCTCCCCGTAGTTGTCCAAGGTCAGGTCGTAGTTGTCCAGGTCCAGGTTTTCATAGTGGGCCAGGTCAGCTTTCGGCTTCTCCACCTTCCTCCTGTCCTTGGCTGGGACAGCCCCGGCTGCCCCCAGGCACAGGCTGGCCATGCCCAGCCAGGCCAGAATCCACATCCTGCCCCCAGCCGGGGTCACTGCTGCTGGGGACTGTGGTCCTGGGGCCAGGTCGGGCTGGGGCCTGGTGTCCTGGAATGGCTGCTGTGAAAGCAGAGAGGGCCGGGATGCAGAGCCGGGATGTGGCTGGAGCCAGCCCTGCTCTGCAGCCGTGGGGGACAAACAGCCCCCGGCCCTGGGGACCCTCCAGGTCCCTTTTCTTTTCAGCCCATTTCACGCTCGGCTGGGTGGCTGTGCAGGGCAGGCCCCGTGGCCGTGCCAGGCCGGACCTGCTTCCTGGCCTTCCCAGCCCCACAGAGGCTGGGAGGGGGGCGGGAGGTGGTGAGGGGGTCACGATGTGATGAGGGGGTCGGGGTCCTGCTCTGGCCCCTTCAGGCCATGGGTGAAGATGGTCACTGGCCCAACAAACCCAGCAGCTGAGCAGAAATGGCCCCAGGAGCCCTGGAACTGCTGCTCCCCCCCTGCTCCCACCCCCAGGACTAAATTCCTGAGCCTCCACCATCCCGGGGGACCAGAGGCCACAGGGTCCCTGAGCCCAGGGGCTGCCTGAACAGGACCCCACATTCCTGGCAGCTCTGCATCCAAGCCCACCAGAGTCCATTTCCAAAGGATCTCTCTCCCTCCAAGGCTGCTCGTCCACAGGGTCCCCCACGGCAGGGCAGGAGGAGGGTCCCGGCACCCACCAGCCTCCCACGTGTCTCCCAAACAAAAAAGCAAAAGCAGCGACCCAGCCCAGAGCGTTTGCACCCCTGGCTGAGGGTGCTGCTCCCCAACTCCTGCCGTCTTCCCCCAGACCAAACCCTTACCGGTGCACTGAGCCCCCCAGCCCTGCCAGACCCCTCCGCTCACCCCAGCCCACGGGGGGCTCCGCTTGGCGCTGCAGGAGCCAAAGGAAGCCGGCATGGACGTACCCCCTGCTCCCTCCTCCTCGGTGTGCGAGAGCCCCGCTCGGCTCCACGGGCTGGTGCACTGGCTGGGGAAGGGCTGCCGGGCTTTTAATGCATGGAGGGGAGGAGGGGGGCTGCACCGACGGGTCTGGCATGGCCGCCGCCGAGGGGAGAGGCAGGATGCGGCCAATCAAGCCAGAACCCCCCTGCTGGGAACTTACATTGTCCCCAGGGGCAAGCCAGCCCCGATAGTGGCTGCCCTCCAACAGCCCAGGCGGGTGTCGGGGGCTGTGGGGGAAAGGGATGGGGTGGGAGGGATGGGGAATGTGCTCCCTGCCCTGGCGTCCCCATGAGCAATGGGACGCACAGCCCTGGGCAGAGGGGACAGAGCCAGCACCATCCCTGCCTCAGCCGGCCCAGGTCCTGCCAGCAGAGAGCGATTTGCAGCCGTGTCCGTCCCCAGGGATGCGGGAAGGGCCAGGCACCAGGCACTACCCCCCTTGCTGAGCCGGGTTTCAGCCGGGGGGGACCCCCGTGAGTATCCCAGCCCTGGGGAGGGTGTGGCACAGACCCATCCCAGCAGCCAGACAGTTGGGGACACCCGGCTCGTCCGCCCCAACTCACCTCCCGAGGGGCTCGGCACCCCCCACCCTTCACACAGTGGTGGCTTGGGGGCACTTTGGGGAAAGGGAGCTGGTGTGGATGCGGGGAGGGGATCAGATCCCCCACCTCCCTGTGTGCACCCACTTGCTCTGGGGCGGGGGGACTCCTTGAGAGGGGGACACCCACACCCCCCTAGGGCTCAGCTCGGGGGGGGCGAGGGGTGGGGGGCACGGCCCCA
>VXAY01007134.1:0-94613 GCA_013399855.1 Oxyruncus cristatus | reverse complement strand
ACGGGGGTGCCGCCCCGAGCCCTTACGGGGCGGGGCGCTGGTCCCGGCTCCGCGGGGTCGGAGCCGGGGTGGGTCCCGGCTTCCCTAGCCCGCTCGGGACTGGGGCGGAGCGGTTTCGGCTCCCGGGGGCCGGAGCGGGGAGTGCCGGGTTNGGGGACTCCGCACCGGCTGCCGCGGCTCGGCGTTTGCGTGCGGGGTGCGCGGGGCGGTGGAGTCGGGGGAGGAAAAGGCAGGAGAGGAGAGGAGGAAAAAGCCGGCGAAGAAGGAATGTTAGAAAGAAAGGGGTAAGGCTTCAGTCCTTACATGGGAAAATATGGGCTAATATCCTGATGGTGCGCGTGTGATAAGAACCGTGTGTCTGTCTGTGCATGCGAGCTGCTGATCCAGCATTTTGATCGCAACAGTTCGGGAGTTGGTCTACAGCGAGAGTCTGGATGGGGTGATGCCCGGGGAAAGCTGCTGGGCGAGAAATGTGACCACAGTACCTAGCAGCTCATCCCGGCTACGTTAGGTCAAGCGAAGACACAGGAGCTCCAGCCCTTTCCCAGAGTGTCTTAAGTGGGAAAGTTTTGGGGAGGAGTTGCCTCTGGGGAAAAGGGATACATCCTATTCTGGTTTTTCCTCTACGCCCAGAAACTTGAATAAATTCTTCAGATATAAGACATTTTTATGCCAGGTTTAAATTATGTCGGCACCAGACATGCAAAATCTTTTTGTTAATGTTTCTTTTACAGTCCTGAACATGGTGTGGGATTTAAATACCATTCATTAATATTATTAATGCTAAATGAAAGTGAGGTTTATTGCACTCAGTCTACATTTACGCTATTTAATAGTAACAACAGCCATGTTCAGAATTTAATTACAAAGCTACTTTATTGGATTTTTAAAATAAGACTGCTATTTTTTCCCCATAGTGCAAACTCTTAAAATCAGAACACTACTGAAAATGCATATTTTCTCAAAGGATAAGAAATGGATTGGAAAATATCTAGCATGATTAACTCTTCCATCCTAATATTTCAAGTATATTCTTTAAGGACATGGACTTCAAATCCAAGAAGTGGGTTAAATATAGGCTGAGTGCTATAATATATGCAGTAAAGTGCTTCCCAAGGAAGACAATAAAGGCATAACCCCAAACCAGCCATACCTGCAGCTGACACCTCTAGGCTATATCCACCTAGTATACTTTTATATAGCAAGTAATGTGGGTCAATCTGACCCGATCAGATGATGTTGAGAACCTAAATGATGTTTATGCATTTCTATAGTTTTTTCTTCAGGTTCCCTCCAGCCTGTGCCTATGGACTGAGAGCCCCATGAGTGCTCAGAACTCATCTGATGCACTGCTGGCACCTGTCTGCTGCTGTAGCGCCATCTGAATCCGCTTTGTGTAGTCATCACTGTTGGGTAAACAAAGCATGGTAAGTGAGGATGCTGTGGAGATTCACTTCAAAAGTAACCCTTGATCCACACCAAAACATGAATGTAGATGTGCCCATGGGGTATCTGACAAAAAAGGGAGCTGCTGTGACTTTCCCAAGTCTGAGAGCTGGAGCCTGCTCCACAGCATACCATTCTAGCATCCTTAAATCACCTTTTTGCCTGGTGCTAAGCCTCCACCCCTAAGCGTGCACTAGCTCTCAGGTCTCCACTTCTGCAAGGAGCTATGCACTTCTTGATGAGTGTAGATATACTCTTCGTTTCCCACTCTCATGCCTTCACTTGATTCAATCAGGTGTTTTACCACTTGCTATTCCTTTTACCAATACCTGAAATGACAGGGATACTAAGCTAATATTGTGTCATTTGAACTGTGCTTTTGGTATAAAGAAAGAGAAGAATTGAGTACTGTTATTAAGTCCACAATTGTTTAAAGACCCAGTCTGTCCTTCTTTCCATAGCCAAAGGCCTGGGTTATAAAGGAACTGTGATAAATATTCCTAAATTAGGCATGTGTTGGAGGGGATCAGACATGGGTAGATATTGCTTGGCATTAAAATGACTGTGGAAAAACTTCTGTTTCACACATGGAAACTGTTTCTCAGTTAAAACTGGCTTTGCAAACCTAGAGAGAAGCAAACAAGCATGCATTTATTTATGTGATTTATCTCTTCCATGGTATATGCCAAGGTCCCCAAGTCAGTGTTTGCTTTGCTAATGGCATCTCCATAGCAGTTCATTTACTTCCCTTATATGGCCTGTTCACTCCCTGAGCTGCTGCCATTCTGCTTTCCCTTATGCAAACTGTACATTGAATTCTGGATCTCTCCTGAAGCATCTTATCTTGCCAACTGTCTCTGAGTGCCCCCACAAGCTGGCTGCATGACTTAGTCACTTGCAGGGAAATAAACTTTATTTCACAATCCATTCTGTCAAAGAAGGAGTTTTGTTTTGATTAGAAACAAATTAAACACATCATACATATAAGTTAACATCCAAATTCTTGTTCCATTTTTTTCCTAATGTTTACAACTCAACATGCTTCAGCTGCATCAGCATTTGCTGCCCCTTTCAGGGATCACTGTGCTTACAAGTAATTTTGCTGAGAAAGTTAGCTGAAATATTTCTATCCACATCTAATCTATCCAAAAGAAAAAGAGAATTATCACATGGTGCTTCAGGATTTGCAATCTCTCTTCTAACCACAAAAGCAGAGAGACCTCCTTAGAGCAGAGCAATAACAAAATACATGATCCTCAGGGTGTTGTCTATACTGAAATAGCAGCTGGTTTTAAGATTGGTTCTGGTCTTTTGAATTTTAAGAGAATCTGCTTGTGAGAAAGCTTCATAGTTGGTCAAGGGAACCTGAGCTGTGGATTACCCACTGCTGGAACCACCTGAAGTCAGACTGAATCAAACACCCATGAATACATTGTCAGAAAACTACCCTAGTAGGGAGATGGGAAAATATGCTTATAGATTTGACCACTTTGCTTCTCCTCAATCCATTGACTAAGCTGCTGTTGCAGCTGGGGCCCTGCAGGTTTGATGGAGCTAATCAGCACAGCAGAATAAAGACAGAAAATCCCATCACTGTACCTAAATCAATCCTGACTAACATACACATCCCAGACTCAGCCACAGACTCTTTCATTACACTATGTCCTGTAAGACAACGTAAAATGCCATAGGAGAGTATGTATGTTCCTGAACCCCACGGAAAATGAAGCAGCTACCAAAGCTCCATCTCAGTCTTCAGTCTTTGACCAGAAGAAGAATCAAGAGGCTTTTATCTTTCAGGTCACCATCTGTTTTCTGTTGTGTGGTCTGCAGGAGAGTGATCACACCAACATGGTTCCGAGCATCTTACAAAACTGGATCTTCAGGTCATGTCTGTACTTGATTTTAAATGAAAAAAAAAAAAAAAAGGAGTAAGTGGAACAATAGACTTGAGGCTATGTACCGGGAGCAACAGAAAGCCAACCCAATTATTCAAATACAGTCACTAAAAACCAAACAGACAAGTACTGTTAGGGAAATAATCTGATAATTAATGTATTTGCTTGAAATTATGCCCAATCTGCAGCAGCTGGGGAAAAAAAAAAATCAGCTAAATGGGAAGAAAAAGAGAACCCTGACTCTAACACCTGCAAATTTCTCAAAGGAATGTAAGAAAACAAATTCAAGTGACCAGATCCTGATACATCCATGTAGTGTCCTTCCAAGTCAAACAAATTTCATGTTTTCTTTTGTGCGTGGAACTAGACTCCTGAGATTTTGACCTGTTACATCCAAACCTGAATCCTGGCCTGTAAAGCTAGCTCTAACCAAAAGATCCTTTCTCCACTTCTATTCTAGTACTATATTATGATTAATATTTATTTTTATGGTGGTTCTCATGGTGGTAATTTTTTTAAATTCTCTTACTGACAACTTATGAACAGAACTTGGCACATTTCTGAAGGACAGTTGTCTTACTAGATATAATGCTGTTGTTGCTAACATCAGTCTTTTAATCTCTGTATGCACATACAAATAACATGTCAATGTGAAATAAAAAAGGGAAACAACCTTTCTTACTTGCCATAAACCCTCCATATGTTCTTTCATCTTTATAAAGTTATTACTTATCATCTATTATATAAAAGCCACCAGGTGGTCTGCATTTTGCAAGGCTCTAAAATAGTAGCTACAGCAAATTAGGCTACTGATTATCTCTTCTGTGTCCTGTTACTGACAAGCCTGGTGGCTGCGGGAGTGTCCAGGGAGGTTTGTTCTGCACTGGCCCCATGGCTGAAGGGAGGAATGCCTGCTCTGCCCTCACAAACACTGCCAAGGTGACAGAGCTCTGGGATGACACGTCCCAGACCCGTTCTCTTTCACCAGGGAATTGTTTTAGTCCTGCACAAGCTCAGGAAAAACATGTGGATGGTTTCAATACGGAATTTCCAGTGTTCCCAAGTGGACTTTGAAAAATAAGGAACGTCTGGATGATGAACGAGCGATTTCCCAGCAAGAAATGCTCATCCTCCGGCAGGCTGTTTTCTAAGCTTGTACACCCAATACAAATAATTTAATAGCGTCATCTTATTTACGAGGGGAACATCTGTCTATCTTTCCTAGATGCTGTTGAAGAAGATGCGGGGAATGTACAAAGAGCAGGTCTTGCCGCGGTCTTCTCTTGCGCTTCGTGGCATGTGCGTTTGAGACCCGAGTTTGTTTAACGACGCGTGCACAACTAAGAAGATTTTTTTTCTTTTACTTTAAAGCCTCAGTCAGGGATCGGCTTTCAGCAGAAGGTCCCAGTTTACGAGCAGGGGCCAAGCCGTGGCTGTGCTCCGGCTGTCGGGGGGGGTACCCGGGGCGGCGGGCGCGGCTCTGCGCTGCTCGACAGTGACACTCGGTGGGCGGCGGGGCCGGGAGCGGGCGTGGGGCGGACGGGACGGGCGAGCCCGGGGCACGGGGAGCCTCGCACCTCCCGGCCCCGCGGCGTTGGCACGGGCTCTGCCCTTGTCCCCCCGGAGCGTTTGATGCGGCTGCGGACGGGGAAGGGCGTGTGTGTGAAAAGCGGGGGCAGAGAGCAGAACTTGCTTCTGTTCTCCACAAAACTTGTGGGATTCTTAATTGCCCTGGGACACTGTCCTGAGGCTCTTAAGGTGCCTTTGCAGAAACCAACGGTGACTTCAGCAGGACGGTTTGCTTAAAGTTGGTGTATCTGAGAACAGCGTGCAAGGGAGCGTTCTGTTCCTCCCCCGGCCTTTTTCTGTAGAAACGGAGTTGAACTCCCTCTCTCCCTGAGCTCCAGCAATCACTTGCATCTAGGTCACCCTATTAGATCACATTCCCAAGGATAAGGCTAATGATTTCAGGGGTTTTTAGAAAGGAAAGCTGAAAATCCTTTCACTGGGGACAAAGGCCAATTCATTTTCCAAGTGGAAGCTCATTTCCTCCCCTCCCCATCATGCCCTGAGTGTCATACAGATCTCAGGGACTCTGGGAAGCTGGAACTTCTGAAGTCTTGCACAGATTCATTCAAACAAAAATTGTAATGCCAACTCTTGTCAGAAACCCATGTAGAACCCACTTTCCAGTGTATCGATTCTGAAACACTCTCAGTAGTGAAAGAACCAAGGTCATTTTTTTAAAGGTCTCTAAAAGGCTTGTCAATAGGAAATCCAGTATGTACATAGCATTCATACACCTACATGGGTGTGCATTTATTAGATATATCTGTATTTATAATAAGGATATATGGATTATATATGTATACTCATAATACATATGTAAGTATAGGTGTATTATGTACCTCCTCATAATAACAATACTGCACAAGAAGTATCTGAGACACAGACTGAACTGTAGAGCCCAGACTACCTGCCCTGCACAGGGCCCTTTGGTGAGTAGTAGGCACCTATTCACACTTAGTGGGTTGAATCATGTTCAGGCCATACCTTGTGTTCACAGGGAAGCTGCAGCAAGCTGAAGAGAGATGTATCTTGGTCTGTGTGTCAGTCTTTTGCTCTAGCCCCTTCTAAATTACAAAACGTTTTCCTATGCCATTCAATTGCATTGTTTCCTGTTTCCATCAAAAGCTTCACAGAATCATAGAATCTTCAAGATTGGAAGAGACCATTAAGATCATCAAGCCCAAAACCATCAACCCAGCACTACCACTGTGTCCCCTAAAGCACTAAACCATATCACCCAGCACCAGATCCAGACGCCTCTTGAACACCTCCAGGGATGGTGATTCCACCACCTCCCTGGGCAACCTATTCCAATGCCTGATCACCCTAAGAGTGAAAAAAATTTTCTTATATCTAATCTGAATCTCCCATGTCTCAGCTTAAGGCCATTTACTCTCATCCTCTCAACTGCAGGCACGGTTGCCGACCTCAATACAGCCTCCTGTCAGGGAGTTGTAAAGAGTGATGAGGTCCCCACCTGAGCCTCCTCAGGACTAAACAAATGCGGCTCCCTCACCCATTCCTCGTAAGACATGTTCTCTAGTCCTTTCACTAGTCGTACTGCCCTTCACTGGACATGCTCCAGCCCCTCAATATCCTTTTTAAAGTGAGGGATCCAGAAGTGAATATAGCACTTGAGGTGCAAGCTCACTAGTGCCGAATACAGAGGGAATGATCATCTCCTTAGTTCTGCTGGCTACACTATTCATGATTCAGGCCAAGATGCCATTGGCCTTCTGGGTCACCTAGGCACACTGCTGGCTCACATTGAGCCGGCTGTCAACCAGCACCTCCAGGTTTCTTTCTGCTGAACAGCTCTCAAGCCACTTCTGCCCCAGCCTGTATCATTGCATAGGGTTGCTGTGACCCAAGTGCAGGATCTGGCACTTGGCTTTTTTGAACCTCATGCAGTTGTCCTTAGCCCATGGATCAAGACTGTACAGATCTCTCTGTAGAGCCTTCCTATCCTTGAGCAGATAAACACTCCCACCCAGCTTGGTGTAATCTGCAAATTTACAGAGAGTGCATTCAATTCCCATGTCCAAATCATCATCAAAGATCTCAAACAGCAGTCCCCAAAACTGGGGGATGCCACTAGGACTGGCTGCCAACTGCGTTCAGCTCCATTCACTGTCACTCTCTCACTCACTCACTCACTGACCAGCCATCCATCCACATCAAAGAGTCCATCCATCCAAAACACAAGCAGTTTTTTTAAGAGGATGCTGTGGGAGATGGCAACAAACATTTTACTGGAGTCTAGATAGACAACATCCACAGCCTCCCCCTCATCTGCGAAGCAGGTCGCTTTGTCATAGAAGAAGATCAGGTTGGTCAAGCAGGGCCTGCCTTCCAAAAATCCATGTTGGTTGGGCTTGATTCCCTCGTTGTCCTGCCTATGCCACGCAATGGCACTCAGGATGATCTGTCTCTTCCATAACCTTGCTGGCAGCTGAGGTTAGCCTGGCAGGCCTGTAGTTCCCCGGATCATCCTTCGGACTCTTCCTGTAGATGGGCGTTACACCTCCGAATTTTCCAGTCAGCTAGAATTTCTCCAGTTAATCAGGACTCCTGGTAGATGATTGAGAGTGGTTGGGCAAATTCTTTTACCAGTTTCCTCAATACTTCAGGGTGGATCCCATCAGGGCCCATAGACTTGTGCATGTCTAACTGGCGTAGCAGATCACTAACCATCTTCTCCTGGATTATGTGGTTTTAACTCATCTCCCATTCATTCTCTGGGAAGAGCTCTTAACCCTCTCTGGAAAGAGCAAGTTCTCTCCATATTATGTTGTAACAAAATAACCTAGTCATAGATTGTGCTTTTGCAATAAAACTGCATATTTCACTCTTCCTTTTCCCAATGAAAAAGCTAATTAGCAAGGTCGTTACAGTTGCCACTTGTAAGGGGGAAGATAGTAATTCCATTAATGTGCTCACAGGAACTTCATTTATATTACCTCTTAACCTTTACAAGGATATTATAATTTCAATAATTAATTGCTTTTTGCCATTTAATTTGCAGTTTACCATTTTCAAGGGAAATTACCCATTAAACTGAGGACTCTTTTTTTTTTTTTTTTAAAGAAAAAGTTTTTCACTCATATATACACCATAAGCTGGCCTTAGAGAAGCTAGATATTTGCTATGCCACTTTCATGTTTGAGTAGAGAGGACTCTGTGCTAGTTCTGCTTATTAAGGGACTGCCTGTTGCTTGAGTCTTTAGCCATTTGGAGAAAAATGAGGCAGAATGGCACTGAGGCAGTGACCAAAAGGAAATTAATTCTTGTTCTCTTCCTTCAAATTCTGGAAGGTAATGAATCCTTCCTCTCTTATTGATGCAATGAGAATTGACTTCCTTCTTTCTTCGCAACAGTATTATTTTTTCAACTGAAGTTAATTTATGCTGCAATACCCATCCAGGAGGGCTTCTGTTAACTTCAGTGACTGAAAAAAAAATAAAGGAACTTTGGCTCAGCCTTGTAAAACACAGAAACTCTCTCCATGGATCACCAAGCACTTTAGCACATTCTCAAGCCAGTGCCTGACACTTTTGAGAATAACACATGTATTCCTGCTCACACTCGAGCCTCTTGTAAAACAACTATTCATTTCAATGAATTAGACACAAGCTGATGTCCCTTTGGTAGTATGCTGGCATATCTCTACTACTGATAATAGAAATTGTGTCCAAATCCCATCACACTAAAAGAAATTTAGATAAATATGGGTATCTGAGAAGGTGAGTAATGCATTCCAAGTAGGCATATTTGTGATAGAGTGAAACACATACTTTTGAGAGATGGATTTGCATGGGAAGATGGAGAGGAGGTGAAAAAATTAATGAAGCAAGGAGACACAGGAGAAGACTGAACAGAAGAAGCAGGTATCAACTAGACTGCACCATTGATTTATGAATGAAAACGTAAAAGTTTTTCTGATTCAGGTGAAAAAATTAACCTAGCCCTTGGGCAGTTCTACCTTTGCAACTGGCAAGTCCATGATATGTCACCTAAAATGACATACATCTGGATGGTATGTCACATGCCTACAGGCACCAACTACATCACTTTGCTGTGAAACTAAGGCATTTAATTTTTTAACTGTAAAACCTCACGGGGTTTTTTTACCCCCTCCCCCATGAGTATAAGGAGAACCTGGTGTTACACTGGGATTCAAACACAGTATTTCAGTTCAGCAGCACCGAAGCTGGGGCATACTCTTAGAATTATTTGTAGAGAAGTCAAAAGTCACAGTCAGACCAATAGGAGTAGAAACAATGAAGTGTCTAGTCAACAGTCTGTCACACAACTTTTCTGTGCAGTCATTGGAGAGGACTAGGTAGGAATCTTAGGATGGATTGTCTTCTGGAAGTGCCTTTCTTTTCATTCTCTGATAGGATGTTAAGCTACTGCCTTTTCCCCCTTACTTTTAGGTGTTAGAAGATTGGCAAGATCTATTCTACCAGAAATACTTAATTTGTCAAGTCTTTGGATATCCAAGTTGAAGAGAGCAAGAAGAGACTCAGGCCACTTAATATTAAGAGCTCCCTATATCAGCAGTGGATCAGCAATCACACCACAGCAAAATAGTCTGCTTTTTCACCAGTAAAAGGACAGTTTAGCTCCATGCCAGCAGGGGCACTTCTTGACATAAGCTTTTTGCAGTGAGGCACATTTATTGCTTAAAGACAATGTGCTAATTTTACCAGTTGGAACTGTAATCTGCAATCTGGTTAGAGCACCTGATTCTTCTCTTTGAGATATTACTGTGGCTATATTATTAGGACCCTAGACTTTATCATATAAAAGGACATGTATGGGACAGAAGTAGAAAGAATCATCAAAATTAACATAAAAATATCCTTTCAAAACCTCCATATTGGCAGTTCACTCAACATGACATTTGCTTTTTGAAAGGCATGTGTTCTGCATGCGTAACAATATTTTAAGATGGCATTGTTTAAGGAAAGTTGACGGTGATGGGTGATGTAAATTCAGAGTTATGATATTCTGAACAGAGCTTTACCTATGTGGACAAGAAAGTCCTTGCTACTTTGCATGCCAAGGAAGCTTGGGGCCTATTCTGGGGAACTTGATAATCTCTTGTAATTAATACTGTAATTAGAGGTTGCTGGAAATGCTCCTTGAGCTCCTGCCAGGGAATGTGAGTGCTTCACAAAGCTGTTGACACCATTTTGTACACCAGCTGAACCAACCTACTCAGCTGCAGTAGACGCCAACAGAGAACTCCTGCATTGTCAAAGCTCTCATCTGAGGAGCAAAAGCACCGCGGTTTTTCTGTCCAGTGTAATCGCAGAGCGACACCGGCACTACCCAGCCCATCAATGCGCTCCCTCCTGCTGGTGGGCCCGGGACAGCCTAGGTCACTACCAGTCTGCCCATTCTTGGCAGAACTGCCTAGACTCCTTCAACCCTCACTATTTTAGATTGCAAATGGACAAAATATGCACAACAGATACCAAAGTTTAAAAATGAGGTTGCTTCCTACAATCATTGCCTTCCCTTGGGGACATAATTATTTGCTTCCAGTGCACCAGACATGGGGATGCCAGTCCTGTAATAATGCCATGAAGACAGAAATAACCACCAGAAAGGGATACCTGATAATTTCAGCAAGAAACTGCAGGTTTAAATCTATTTCTTCTGGAGGTGAGCAGATCTTTGCAAAAAATTCTTTGCAACTCATCTGCAGTGACTGCAACCAGTGTCAGCCATTAGGTAATAAGTTATTTTTATCCACAGCAGCTCCCCAGCATCTCGGAGGCTGATGGCATCTCGCCAATGCTTTGGAAGAGCTGCATGAGCTCACACACAAAGATGAATGGTTGAGGCAAACCCAGGTGACATTTCTGAGTCAACTTTACAGAAAGAATCAAATCCAAAGGTATCAGGTAACTCCACATTGGAGTTGCTGAGAAGTTGTTTTGCTACCCTGCTGACAGATGTCAGAGAGTGTGACTTCTGGCATTTTTAAAACTTTTACCTTTCCTGAAGTAGCAATAAAGTTCCATTAAATTCACCCAAACAGAATTGTTATGACCACTAGGAGAAGGTATTTATGAGACCCATGCCTGCAAAATGATGTTGATGTTGTAATACTGCTACGAAAATTGCCATGATCGTCAATATGTTTTTTGTAACTTTTACGAGCAAGATCCCTAAAAGTGCTCTTTCACAGGACAATGGATTTTGTGGTGAAGCTGTCCCATTTTTGCACCATGCCATACCACTACTTGTCCCCTCAAGAGTTCTTTGTGCACTCATGGCTCCAGATTCACTTTTGCCTGACAAAATTGTTAGTTGTAATTTAAAAGGGAGTTTCTACCTGCCAGATGTCTTTGACCGTATACTCTTGTCCATTCTGTACCAATACACACATTCATGCAGGATTTGCTGGGTTAGCAAGGTGAGAAATCTATCGTTGTGTGCAATTGCATCCCAATCAACAGCTACCATATCCAGTATAACAGGTATTAACACTAAGGACTGTACCTTTGATACTGACTGGGGTAAAGAAATAGGCAGGAGCTGAGAGAAGCCAGTCATACTACCCTGCCTGCGTGCAGAAGTGTGAGTGTGTGTAGATGCAAAAAGGGCAAGAGGGCAAAAGTTATCTAACAGGAGTTTAAAAGGAGCTTTGGAAAAGTCAAGTAGGCTTCAAAACAGAGAACAGCCAGTCAATGTAACAGAGAAAATTAAAAAGAAAGGGTTGCAAAAATGCAGTTCATTCTACATTTATACATCTCTTGTCCTGCCATGTGGAGTTATACTATCTGGGAGTCCTCTATGGATCCTGAGGGACAGCAAGGTATGATACATTTATCATGTGTCTTCAGTGACTTGAACTGTAAACACAAAGTGACCACAGTGGTTGTGTGCTGGAAATAAAAAGAACACCTCAGTGAGGAACAGTCAGGGTTCAAGCCCCCCTCAAGCTGTAGGGGCTTGAGGCAGTGTCTGGATTTCCATTAAGGGATCGCAATGAGCAGTCTGTTCACAAGAAACATGCCAGAAAAGTTGAGGGCATTAAAAACTATGCGATTTGACTGAGAACCATAAACATAGACATTTGACCCCCAGGGTCAAATTATAGTCCAAATGCTGGATTATAACACAGCAGTTAGAGGAGCTGTTAGAAAAGGGAACTCTGCCAAGTTTGCAGCGCTTATGGTCTTTGTTAAAACTTGTATTGCTGATGAACTTATTCAAAAGGCATTTTTCTAATGCCATCATTCTTATGGTTTGTTAGATCTACCTTTGGCTTGTCATGATCCATGTCATGGCCATGTCATGATTCCATAGACAGCCTTGTGTTCATCAGCTGATATGAAGGTACTGCTCAGTAATTTATATATCATTCTCTAGATTTTCTCTCCTAGAGACTGACTTCAGCTGAGATCAGGATGGAGTCAAGGGTACTGTTTCTTTGAATAGTTGTAATTTTTGTTCAGTTGTTTGGGTAACTTTTACTTCATCTGTAAACCAGAACACATTTCAGAGACTTTTTTTGCCAGCAGGACATAGGCAGTCATTGCTTGAAGAAAAAGGGTATCAGGACTGACATAAATCATTAGAATGTGTTACTTTTGTCCTGCTTCTACTTTTCTTTTCTGGCAAAAATATTCCTCCTTCCTCCTGTATTGTTATTGTAATGGTAATGATAAGAGTAATCTTCTATATTACAGATCTCATCAGCATACTAATGAGTATATGCAAAGGAAGATAAGCTTTATACCTCAGCCACAGAGACACCTCAGTCACTGAGGTGATGCAGTTAGTCAGCCACAAGCAGATATTAATTCTCCTGGCTCCACAACCTGAACAATTTGTTTCTTTATTTTATGTGAAATTAGGGCCCTCACTGACTGAGCGAGCAATGCTATTGGCCTTGCTGAGAATGTGGCCACATTGTTTAGACAACATGTGGCCACATTGTTTAGACAACCACTTCCTTAGAGAAGTCCTGTATTCTGTAGCATTCTAGAGATATATTTAGATATATTTAATATATTTTTATATATTATATATATATTCTAGAGAAATATATTTAGACTAAACCCTATTAGTTTTGCTGACATAATACTTCTCTTGACATCAATGTCTGGGATTTTTAGCAGGAGACGAACAGGAAGGTTTCATGGGTTTGCTATGCATTAAAGTGCATAGTGTACTGCTAGTGTTATCTTTTCAGTGAGTTACAACAAACAGGAGTTTTGCAGCTCCTCAACCAGGTGGCTGATTCAACATCACATAGATTATAACCACTACTGCTGACTGTGAGGCACAACAATAAATCCTCAAGTGAGATAGTGTGAGCTAACCGAAAACTTCAGCACTGTACATTCCTCTGGACCTTCAAGGGACACAGACAGGTTTCTCTACATGACTACAGGTTGTTGTCAGGGTGACCTTTGGCCAAATCACTCACAGTCATACCTTAATTTGCAGAATGGGTCAACACTGTCTAAGCTTTTGAAAAATTGAAGGAATGGGTTGATTTCATCTGGTCAAAAATATCTACAACATTAACTTCTCAGAAAATAATTCATTAAAAAATACAGCTCTAACTGACCCAAAGACACAGAACATTTTTCCTGTGCTTCTGCCTATCAGCTGAATTTTCTATCCCAACCATAGCACAAAAAGACATCAAAATACTGGAGAAAACTGATGAATAATTTCATGGCAGAGAACCAGTGAAGAACATAAGGCAGTGGTGGATTTTTTGGGGGCATGCTGTGTGCAGTAGAGAGCCCAGCAGAGCCAAGTTCTACTCACCTGATCCTCAATAGGGGCTGCAGCATAGAGGGCTATTATCATTTTCACAGGCATGGCATAGTTATTATTAGAGCCAGCTTCCTGCAGATACTCTTCTTCACAGCATCTGAAAGCATCAGGACTTGTCAACTGTATCCAAAGAAGCATTGTCAAATTCCTTTTATCTATTACACTGTAGAAAATACAACTAATTATAGGCATTTGTTATTCCCTCCCTGGCTTCATAATCTTCCCTGTTCCTCTGTCCTCTGTGCATATTGAGCCAAGCTCTGCATTAGTCTATCCTTCCTTCCTTTCTTCCTTCCTATTCTTCTTTTAATGTATTTTTACATTTTCTTTTTCCTTCATCACAAAAATTCCCTTTTTTCACCCTCATTTGCCTATGACAACACCCATAGTAAGGGCTATTCCTCTTTATCTGTATTTAAGAAAACAATTCCTCTATGACCTGCTCTGTCACTGCTCTTTCATCACAGGGTAGAGAACTACCTGTTCCAGCCACGTCTTTGAGCCCAGTCAACATATTCAACCACTGGATTTTATTCTTACCTAGCCTTTTCAGACCAGATTCAGGTTACTACTACAAACCCTTACTGTCTTTGTCTTCAAAAAAGACAAAGGTACATGTACCTCCAAGCATTTGAAAGTACAACAACGTTTATTAGCTTGGGCTATGTGGACAGCAAGTGGCTTTCCACCAACCACACACTTCTTGTTGTGCAGGCTAAACCTTGCTCCTGTCTGTAGTGCACCAAATGGGGGTTTTGTGAACACTTTCACCAGCTGCATAGCAATAACAGTTGTCTAACAGTTTTATTGTCTGGGGGGGGGAAAGCTCACAAAACCAAAACCCAACATAATAAGGAATGGACATAAGAAAATTAAAAGAAAGCACCATGTGCCAGACATTTCTTTACTGACACCTGTAGTTTCGCTGCTATATCAAGCTTTGGTAAGGGAATTTACAGTGGAGTAAATTACATACACTACACAAACTGTCTACCATTGATACACAGAAACTGATAACTGAAAGGGAAGTACCCTCTGACAGTTACAGATCACAAACTCCCCATTGTTTTATCCCATAATGTACATTCAACTGACTTAGCAGGATGTTTGCTGGTGGGCAAGCAGACTGGCAAGAATAGCACGTCAAACCCCATCTTTGTGACACACACAAACCGTGGCAAATCAGCTGTTTTAGATGGTGACCTCATTGCACTCACATTTGCATTTTTGTTTTAAAAAAAATCTGTTCTGGAATAAAATCTGCAAATAATATTCACATCGGAAAAAAGAGAGGATTTTTTTTCATAGCTTCATCTAGTATTTCTAAAAGATGAACAAAAGATAAGCCCTTTTTTCAGTTGTGGGAGGTTAAAAAGTGCTCCCTTGATTATTTCCTCCCATTTTTTCCAGGAGAACACATGCATAGATAACTACATGCTGTTTCAAAACCTTACTGGTTCCTGTCAGCCCAATGTTTTACACTAGCTAGAAGCATTCTGGCTCATGAAACACATTCTTGAAAAAAATGCACACCCATGAAGAAGCATCTGAAAACAGAATTAGTTGCTTCAAAAGAAAGTGCATGTACTGACTGATAGAGGGAATTCTTTGTGGCTCCTTGTATGTTTGTGGAATAACTTGTTGGACAAGACTTGGCAATGGTCATGACTTACCTGACACTTGTATTTCAGATGTTGGAGTCTTTCTGACTTCAAGGCATGCCTTCACTCTGTCAACTCATTCACCAGGTTAACAGCATCTGAAATGTTGCTCAAACAGCTAACAACATTCAGCTGATAGGTGGGAGGAGATCTCTCTAATAATAGGATTTTCTCGACATGCTTAAATATTAATTGCTCACACCTGTGATGACTTCTGGCTGTTTTATCTCAGCATTCTAACATGGAAAAAGGAGATCCTGGCTCCTGGAAGTTTAGTCAGAAGTAAAGGACATCTAGAAGGAGATAACATCAATGTAATACAGTGGAAGAGAAAGAGAAACTAAGGGAAACAACGTGTCTGAAAATACTTGAAACCCTACTTCCTGACTAGGCAAGGGTAGAAAAAAGATACTACAGAGTCTGTTCAGAGAAGATGGCCTTTAATGCAGAGGATCCATGTAAGGAAGTAAACAAACAAAGAAAAAGAAATAGAAAAATATCCTATCACTCTCTCCATCATGCTAAGATTCCAGGAGGGGGGCTCTGGTCATAAATTTTTTTCTTGAGATAAATGACTCAAACTAAAAGAACAAAAACATTTGGAAGCTCAGTGGTCCACCTTGGGCATAAAGGCGAAGGCTATTTGATTCACTTGCAGTTCTTTTTAGGAAGGGCTTCTGGAAGAGCAATGAATGATCCACACATCATCAGACAAATGGAAACAGACTTTCAATTGCATATGCAAGATGCTGTTGTTTTCACAGTTAATACCATGATGGGACCCTTGTCTTCCTACAGAACAGCTGTGTGCTGTTAGTCGTCTTCTTTCCATGGCATCTTTACCTTTATCTGTGTACCTTCGGAAAAGAAATCCCTCGGTTGCACCTCAGCGCTTGAGACGGGACACGCCATGGCTGCAGCATGAGAGTGGGGCACGTAGCCAGGCTCCTGCAGGTGTTTGGCCCACACCATCAACAGCAGCATTGCTGTCCAGGCTATCCAGGGAGAGAAGCCACTGCTGCCATGCAGCAGGTCCCACCACGGCCCCAGCTGCCAAAGCCACATCTGCTACGCTCCACAGTGAGAGGCAGCTCTCCTGACTTATCACTCTCTCCAACTGCCTGGAAGGAGGTTGTAACCAGGTGGGTGGGTGACCTCTTCTCCCAGGCAACCGATGAGATGAGGGCATGGTCTTAAGCTGTGCCAGGGGACGTCAAAGTAGGACATTAGGAAGAATTTTTTCACAGAAAGGGTGATTAGATATTGGGAAGGGCTATCCATGGAAGCGATGAAGTCACCATTCCTGGAGGTGCGTAAGGAAAGACAGGATGTGGCACTTAAGTGTCATGGTCTAGTTGTCATGGTGGTGTTCGGTCAGAGTTTGGACTCGGTGATCTCAGAGGTCTTTTCCAGCGTAATTGATCCTGTGATTCAGTGCTCTGGATCTGTGAGGAGACCTCAGATGTTCACCTCTGTGTCAGTAAACGCACAGCCAAAACAAGATATCTCCTCATTTTGACACACTTCTACAGCTACTGCTGTTAGCTTATGCAATAGAGATCCCATTTATTTTTCCTTCCTAGGTGTGCTCATAACGAAAGCATTTATTTCATTAAATAAATACAGCTATTCGGCCTCAGGAAGTGAACCCTCTTACTTATCATCAACCCAAAATCTTTTATTTATTCCCCTCAGCGTCACTTGTGCCGGGCGGTGCCGGGCCCTATGGCCGGCCTGCGCTAGGCCGGAACCAAAACCTGGGGAGCGCGTTTCCGCCGGAGCTGGCCCGTGCCGGGGCGCTGCGGCCGGAGAGGGCCGCAGCCATGGCCGATACGGCCGCGCCGCCGCCGCCCGCCGCCCCCGCGCCGGGGCTCCCGGCCGCCCCTGGCACCAACCCGCTGTCCCGCAAGCTCAACAAGATCCTGGAGACGCGCCTGGACAACGACAAGGTGCGTCGGGCGGCGGCTGAGGGACGGGGCGGGGGCCGGATGAGCCGTCAGGGGCCGCGGGCCCCGACAGGCTCCGCGGCGGGGGGCGAGTCCCATCGTACCCTCAGTTCCGCTGCGGAGCCGCGGGCGGCCGCTTGCAGCATTAATTACATGTAGCATTGGTTCTCGCTTCTCCAGCGACATGCCACGCTCCTATTTCATCCCCTCAGATCGTAGGGAGGTTTGTATCGCTTGCCTCGGAGGGCAGCTCTCAAGTTTTTTGCTGTTTAAATGTTTTCTAGCTGTGAATAGGTCATTCCTTTATAGAAAGTAATTTTAATGTTTAAAGCTACTCTAAAATAGCAGACAGAGTTGTCTGTTAGAAGAAGAAAAGCTCAGCAATTATTTCGGGTTTTTTGCCAACTGATCCACAGTGTGTTTAGGTAGTTTTTTCTCTAAAACAGTTTATTACGTTTGCTTTATTTTTAATAAGACCATGAACTTGGGATGGTTACAGACTATTTAACCTGCTTCTTTGTAACTGTGTCCAAAGTTAAGATATATATATATTTTAAATATATTCTAGGAAATGCTGGAAGCACTCAAGGCTCTCTCAACCTTTTTTGTGGAAAATAGTTTGCGCACCCGAAGAAACTTGCGTGGAGACATTGAACGACGAAGCTTGGCCATAAATGAAGAATTTGTGCATATATTCAAGCAAGTTAAAGAGGTAGCATTTTTGCAGTGTGACTAGTTATCTTGCAAGAGTACTGCTATGTAATTTAAAGTGGAAAAAAAAAAAGGATTAAGAGAGATTTTGACTGTCAAGGACAAATATACTTTTAGAGTAAAATTGTTTCATCGTTTGTTTCATTGGGTGAAAATGTGCAGAGAGATATTATGTTTCAAACAGATAAAAGTCCCAAGAGAATGTTGATTTTTAGAGATGCATTCTCGGTATTGACTAATAGGGAACCTAGAGTGACTATGTTCCTTGTTACTTGGGTACCTAATTTTGGTGGGAGGGAGCTGGGCCTGGACATGGCATTTCTGACTTTAAACACAGTTACTGTTATTTGAACTTATTTAGGAACTTGAGAGTATAAACGAAGATGTGCAAGCAATGAGCAGCTGCTGTGAAGACATGTCCAGTCGTTTGAAGGTGATATACAAATAGTTGTGCTTTGTGTATTTTAACTTTCGAGGTGGGACTACTTTCTTTTAAAAGGACAACCAATTATTTTTGGAGACTAACAGCAACACCAAGATGTTTCCATAGGATGCATATTATGTTACTTTAAGATATTAGTATGCTTCTTTTTCCTTGTTCAGAAGATTTATCAAGGAAGTAATTTTAATTTCTTCCAAATTGCAGTTCAAAATGCAGCAATATACTTACTTTGAGAATAGCAATGTGATATCTATTTTTATGTGAGTGGAGAGGAAATATCCTATTAGATTGGATATGTGTGAAATTAAAGGATTAATTTGTTTATTTCCTTTTAAAATGCCTTTTGCATTGACTGCATCTCTTGAGTTACATGTTTATATAAATACCTCAACTACATTCATAAGGAAGTATCTTGTAATTCAAAGAGGGAAACAAGTCTGCTGTGCATCTTCAGAGTATTGGTTTTGTTTCATGACATTGTCTCAGAATGCTGATACACAACAAAACCAATTCTGTTTTCATTTAATCCTGAATCTATAATATTCAGGATGGGGGGGGCTTTGTGTTTTATAGTGCATTACTAAATCTGGTTTGGTTTTAGTGTACAAGTTCAATATTCATTGCAGTGAGGAGTATAAAAGGTTTATGGATGCTGAAGTGTAGATGTTTTGTCAAACCAAGTGTCTTCTGAATATAGCACGTAAGTTATAGTATGTGAATGAGAATTTTTCACTAAAAAATCCTGTGAAAACAGTTGTGTTTTCCTCTCCCTATGTGTGTGTGTGGATATTAGATGTCCTTCTACTTAGATAAATAGGTTTCATAGTTATTGTACAAATGCCTGTAGCTCGATGAACTAGTACCAAGAAACGGGAGAGTACAGTGTAGCCAACTGCAGCACTTAATTTTCAGTTTTGGAAGGAAGTGAGTAATGCACCTCAGAGGTCTCAGATCTCTTTGAACACTGTTAATGTGGATGTGTTCCCTAGTGCAGTTCAGGAACTGTTAGACTAAACTCTTAGATGTGGAAATGATTCAAGTGTCCATGCAGATTTTTGCTCTTTTCTGTCTTTAGATCATGAAGTGTAACTGCTGTCTCTGATTTTTTTTCTTTCCCGGAGCACAGCCACCCTGCAGAGATTTCTTTTTCTGTTAAAATCAGTAGGTAGTTTTGTTCCTGTGCCCCACAGGAGGCTTCCTCTAGAGCCTTGTAGAACTCATAACTTGTCTTGATTCAGTCCATGCTTTCTTTGTCTGTATGAATGTAAAGCAAGTTCAGAAGCTCACAAATTTGCACTCAGTTGTGAAATACTCTGGTACTTTAACTGTACGAGGACACAAAGACTTGCAGGCATGTGCTTAAGCTGAATAAGAAGACATAAATGAACTAAGTAGAGCAAATAGAAGATATAAAGAGGAGGATATTTGGCATACAAGGCAGAAAAGTCTGCTAAGAAAAGCAGAACAAATGTAAAGACACGAAAGGGAATATATTTAGATAAACCAGAAAGCTTTTTACCTTTGTTATTTTGTAAGTTTTGTAATACCATCTGATTCAAATAACCATATACTGTCAAATCTGATTTTAGGACAGTGACTTGATAAATGCCTCCTTCTCTCCCTTTCAGCCACTGCAAGTGCTGAAATGGAATAAAGTGGGGTTGAAGGATAATAAAAGTTTTAGTTATATACCGAGGTGGGGAGGAAGAGAAAAATAGGGTTTTTTGATATACCAGAAACATCAAATACCAACTTTCTGATTTTTCTGTCATGTCTGACTCATTTCTGACAGTTACCTTTCGTACATAAAATAATGACAATATCTGGCATGTATTTGAATCCATGTAAATATAAATTGGCTTCCTAATATATCTAGCTAGATCCAGAAAAAACACTTTTCCTTCCTCTCTGCTGTCCTACTATTAGCCTTATTGCTGGTAATTAGTACTTCTGTCCAGAAAATACTGGAAAGGAAGCAAATTTCTTTTGTTTGTTTGTTTATTAAAATGTGCAACTCTGAAGGAAGTGATGGCAGAAACCAGTCTGGAATTAGTAGATTCCTGTTGTGAATAGTTCAGGTCTGGTCTCTTGTAATAGTCAAAAGGTTTAAACTATGAATTTATTAAACCCCCTAAATATTATTGTTTATATAAGATATAAAAAGCTTAAAGATATCTTAAATTATTTTGGAACTATTAAATGTCCAGTAAATTTTGTTGAGTTTTTATGAAATTTGCATGTTAGTTTCCTTTAGAAACTAACTTTAGAAAATGCAGTGTTCATACGTAGTTTTGTTAGCCCTCTCAGGGGTTTCAAGACTGACATCTTCATTTTGGCAAATGCTGTAATTTGGACCTAATACACTAATGAAACTATTCACACAGAATATAGCCATTTCCACCTCTTCACTTGCAATATTATTCTATACTGAATGCATTTTGATTGCAGGATTTTTTTTTTTTGTTAAATCATGTTATTTGTCTGCCTCAAGGATCATTGGGGGCATCCAGTGGGAAGCCAACAGTTCCAAATGTCTTTTATCTTTTTGCTGGGCAGTAAGTTTCAGAACTCTTTAACTTTGCAGCAAGCCCTTTAATAATGCAGCTGCTGTCTGATGCAGAATTGTTTCTGCGTGAATTCCCTTGCTTTGTCATTACTGAATATTTAGGGCTGTGATGAACATCATAAGTGCATTGCTCTTAGAATTATAGAATCATTTATGTTGGAAAACGTTTCTAAGGTCACAGGTCCAATCATTAACCCAACACTGCCAAGTTCACCAGTAAACCACGTCCCAAAGTGCCACATCTACACCTCTTTTAAATACCTTCAGGGATGGTGACTTGGCCACATCCCTGCGCAGCCTGTTCCAATGCCTGACCACATTTTCAGTGAAGAAATTTTTCTTAATAATTTTTCTTGGTCCTTACGGCTTTGTAGGCTACTTGCTCAGAGTAGCAGAGCTGCATTCATCATCCTGTCTGAAAAGTCTGGACAGACACTGCTATTGAGCCGTTTAGCATCCAAAGGAATTTTTTTCACTTTTCATTTTGTAAGAGCAAACAATTTACCGTTGATGGACAAACAAAACAACCAGAACTATTTCTAGCACTTATAATGTTTCTGTATTTTGAATATAAATGTATATAAGCATGAAAATATATATGAATAAGGATAATAATTTATTTTCTCCTACCTGGAAATAGGGAGAGTTAATGAATAGTTGTTTAAAGAAGGCCTTTTGTTTCAAACAGTACACTCTTTAGATTGCTTATAGTTGGAAAGCTTCAAAAGTGTTAAAAATTTTAAAGAGGGTGTAATGCATTTGATGTGTTTGTGTTTTTCACATGCTTCATAATTCTAATTGTATTCTAGGCAGCAAAGGAACAAACCCAGGACTTGATTGTAAAAACCACAAAACTCCAGGCAGAAAAGTATGTATACTACCTTATTTATTTGATGGAATTTTCTTCTAAATGTGATCCTGCCACTTCTATTTTTGAGTAATGACTTTGGGGTTTTTTTTAATACTATCTGTGTTTGTAGCTCAATTGGAATAAAAATATTGCATTCTCAGTTTATTGCTAGAGGATCCAAAAAGGTAAGAACGTGTGTTATCGCTTATTTCAATAAAAATTGACTTTTTAGGGAAAAGAATCAGTTACAGTGGCACAGCATGCTAGATATGGATGTGCTCTACCTACTGTCAGTTAATAATGTAAATTATATTGTTTTGTAGCAGATATGGACCAACTCAATGTCTCATCAGTTTGGAAGGCTTCTTGTTGTTGGTAATGCTTCATATCCAGTGGAATTCACTCTCTGGTTCAGGGACTGTATGAGGGAACGAAAAGCTGGATTCTGACCTACTCTGCCATATTTAAAGCTAACTGTAAAATACAGAAGTGCTGTTTAATGAGCCTAACACAGATCACTTTTTGCCTTGGTTCTCCAGCTGCCTGTGAAAGAAAAGATTTGTATTTTGCTCTTGTCAGTATTTTTATTCATGGGAAGGGGATAATGGCCTATGACAGATTAAAGTAGTCTTCATTGTTTTTATGGCTAGGATATGTGGTTTTACAGCTTTTTACAGTTTTCTCAGTGCAGAAGAATGAATCTCCTTGTTTTATGAGCTTTCTTATGAAAATTATATACAGTTTTCTGGAGGTTAGAAATAATTATTTCCATTAATAATTTTCTGGTAGAAATTACAAGTTCAGATGGCGCTTGGTGGGCTTTCAAAATCAGTAGGTTCATGTTCTGGACTTTGATAGGAAGTAGTTTATGTCCTGTGGAAGTCTGAATGTGAAGTTTGAGTCTAATCTGTACACATTTTAATGGTTGAATGTAGAATAACTGCATAAAATGCAGTGCTGGTTTATATAAAGTGAAGGATTCGGTAGAGGCACAATTTATGCAAGTGAGCAGAAGTGAAGTCTTTGAAAATTGGTCATTTTGAATACGAGTATATAATGTAATAGGACAAAGAAGTGTTCATATATTTTACAGTCTCAAAAAAAGGAAATGTGCTTTGATGCCTTGTTCAGGAGGAGAATGGAAGACCAATCCCAAGTGGTATATGTCTAATTGGCCTTAAGTTCCATTAAAGGAGATTATGCAGGCTGTACTGCAGCATTTCCACAATATAGTCCTTACTCACACAATAGTTTACTTAAAAGACTTTCTGCTAATTCCTTTACAGCGCAGAACATGCCCCTAGTGTGTAGAGGAAAGAAGGTTTAGAAAGTAGCTTGTCCTTCTAAGGGTCTCTGTGACCTCAGAGTGCACATGTAGGAATAAGTATATCATGAAGTACCCATGAGGAGAAGCCAAGAAGTACTTGTGATTCTACAATCTGATGGTTTTGGAAAATTCATAGCCATTTATTATCAAAGTAAACTTTTTTTCCTGTCTAAACTTAGGAAAAATTTAGGTAGAAGCTACAATGAGAGGGCTCCTCTGTTCTGTTTGGGTACATTTTAATCATCTTCAATTTTAACTTGTTAATTGACTGTTTGTTCTGATGCATCCCTTTGGTTCACATCAGGCATGTGAAGAGGCATCTGCTACCAAGTGTTAGGGGTTTCTTAAGAACTGAAATCTTTCCTACAGTCATAAAAAATACAGGTCTTAGATTGCTGATTCCTTCAACTTAACAGATGACATTTTAGAGCCAACAAAGGAGTAAATGGTGAAACTGTAAGGGCATGGCTTCTCTGTCTCCTGAGGGTTGTCCTAAAGTGCTGTCTGATTGAAATGTAGAGCTGAAAGTTGGACCTGTTCTATTATGGCCTTCTATTATGCTTAGAGTTCACCTGATTCGCTTCAGCTTTTCCTTTTTTCCTTAAAACTGAAACTTACCACAGCTTAATAGAACCATGTAGCATGAAATAAAGTAGTCCAAGACATTCAACCCATCTCTCCATTATATAAGGTTAATTTATTGTTGTTCAGTAACCTAGAGTCTTGAATAGAACGTTCATTTTAATGTATTTCATAACAAACTATTACAATAAAGAAAAACTGAGGTAGTTAATTTAGGCAATTTCTGGGAATTGTCAAAAATCTACTTCCATTTAATTATCTTCAGTAGATTTCTGTACATTTATTTGAGCACATTAATATTGCTTTCAGGTTGCATTAGATTTTTTCTGTATAGTACTGAGAAGATTAGTTTGTTTTCAGACAACCTCTGCTGTTTTAAAAGATTTGGGTTTGTTTAATTGCCATTGCTAGTAGGCTGACAGAAAAAGGATGTTGCTCCGTGAAGTGAGATTTTAGTAATAGCTCCCTCTGACTTGTTGGTTTGCTCGTTGTACCTGACTTTAGTTCTTTTCTTTCTTGGTATGAAGCTGAAAACTTACTTGCAATACCAAGCTACTTCACCTTGCATCAGAACAAGCGTCCTGGAGTTCAGTAGTTCCCAAATCAGAGAAATAACTGTTCCGTTCCAAAATACTGTATGCGGAATGCCAGTAGCCTGGCTTTATAGTAATTCTGCCAGCCACTTAATGGTAAGATATGCAGGATTGTTTTTGAGGTTAGCCACAACTGTGGATATAACAATTGAGGAGAGAGACTAGAAGGTAATAGGTATGATATTAATTCTTACAAAATTAAGTAAGGACAGTTACCGGAGTGTATGTATGTGCTCAGGGAGATCACTGAAAATAAGTCTGCAGAAATAGAAAAAATGGTGAGAGCTAGAAGTAGTTTTATGGAAGTAAAGACCATAATACTCTGAAAATTATTTTGAAAAAACGAGAATGGAAATGGCTCAAACATATATTTTTTGAGTCAGGCTGATGGTTCAGAGCTTTCATTGAGATTATGCACTAGAACACCTTTGCACCTTCTCTTATTTTGCTACCCTCTCTTAACTGTGTTCTTAAACATAAAATTTGTGTTTCAGAACAAAACTTGTGTTTTGATGTCAGAATCCTTGTTAGTTTTGTTGATTCCAAAAAAAACCAGTTTATGTAGCAGTGGGATTGTTTCACTTTTTAAAAATAGGTTAAGTATGAATCCCAAACAGGAATGTAACACTGTGTACTTCAATTTGTTTTAATTGAATTACATTCAGACTTAAGTTCTTTACTTAAATTCAACAAATGCCATTCTTGGAATTAAGTCAATGATTTGACTGTCACCTCTGTGCTCAATACAAGGTCAAAAGCCTTAGGAAAAATATTTTGTAGTGGACATCTGCTTCTGTAGTGCTACACTATTAACCTCATGCTTGTCTGTTGGTGATGCCTTTTTCATTTTCTTTTCTAAGAAATATATTTTTTGTCATAGTCAATTTGGACATGATGCAGGAAGTTCAGCACTATTAGTAGCAGGATGGAGAGATTTGATTTGATCAGTGTATGCTAAGAAAAGTGGTGATCTGGTGTTTTGCATCGATGAGATGTATTTCATGTCTTGACCTTCTGAAACTTGTAATTACATTTATTCCCATGAATAAGCTTCATGAGCAAAAGCAGTGATTGACTAAACTTAATTATAGTTGGATGTGTGGGGGCGGGTGAAGACTTGAAATTCTGAGGATCATTTTCTTTCCTGATTTGTACCAAGTTAAAGCATAGGTAACAAGGTGTAACAGAAATAAAACCAGCTAGAATGGATCTGAAAACAAAAAAACCCCCACCTAATTTATCACATTCTAGCCATGACTAGCAGAGAAAGTGCAAAACCTTATTTGTTGCCAGCTTTTCTACCTGGCAACCATGTACTCTGTTGAGACATGAGGTACTCTTGGTCAGTATGAAATGGAGTGCAGTCTTACCAGTCAAGGAACATTCATTGGAAGTGCAGAATCAGTTATGTGATACCATTTCTGAATCATGTTTGTCTAATCTGCTCTTAAAAGAAAAGCCCAGGAACAGAGAGCCCATGGTCTTCAATGGAAGTTGATTTTGGTTCTTTATTGGTTTCCTACTCTGATTTGGTTCTCCTTTTGCTGCAGGTTAAGCTCATTTGTTCGAATCTTGTTCCAGGTGGATGTAGAGAAGTGTTTTAATTTCGTGCCTTTGGCAACATTTTTGAATTGGATGACAAATTTGAAGCCAGACTAAGCAGGCCCCCTTCAAGTAGCTTTATGTCAGATTTCATAAAAGATAAGCTGAAGAAATCAGTCTGTTTGGTATGGGAATGTCACTTAGCTCATCTCTACAAGATGGAAATGCACTCCTTTTTAATTTAATCTCTGTGCACAACTTAAAAACCATATCTTGTATCTTAACCATTGCTGAACGCTGATTGACCTAATAAGTGTGTGTGTATATATCACGTGATTGCTGCAACGTTCTGAATGTGAATTATTTGTCCAGACTATTCTGTAGATACATACCCATCATGTTAATAGGAAACCTAATCAGTGTGAAAGTAGAAAATTTCTGAATTCCATGAATTTATTTACAGCATATAAGCTTTTTTTTATTCTAATGTTTAGTAATCTGTTTGGTAAGATTTGAATCGTTTCAGTGCAGATGTGTTGCTTAACTTTTGATGTAGTCTTTTTGATTTTTCCCTGTTCTTTCAGCAGAATGTATTAGATGACAGGACTGTAGCATTGCAGTCTATCTGTCTTTCAGATCAGGATTACAGATGGGAGAAGGTCAAGTCCACATTCCTGCTGCCACCTGTTATTTGCATGATAACTGTGATAAACTTATCAACGGTTCAACACATGATTAGTGCATTATTTTTACATTTTATATGTATTGCTATTCGTGGAACACTTTCCCCAAAAGCTCATTCTTTCCAGTAAAAGCTTTTCCATGATTTCCAATCTAATTCTTGGATGTAAATTGACTGTTTTCTCATATTGTCCTTTATCTTAATTAGAGCTTCCTTCATCTCCTGTGTTAAATTAGGTTTTCTATTCCCATGATCATCCTGCTAGCTCTGGTCTAATGGGATTCCATTGTTCTTGAACACAGATGATCAGGATTGTGATCTGTTTTCCAGATGAGGTCTCACTAAAGCCTTATTTACTATTGCTGCTATTTTCCTGTATCCTGGAAACGTTAGACAATTCACTGTATTTTCTGTGCCTCCCTATTTTTTAATTGAGAAAATTTCCTAGTTATGTTTTATGATGAATTGGTCACTGAATACCTTCTCACAGTATTTTAGAAACACGGAATAAAAACATTTGTTCTTAGCAAATTTAGAAATTTTTGCACCTGGTACTGAAGAATGCTTTCCTAACACTTACTTGTGTGCAAATGCTTTGTTATATAGTCTTGTATATTCGCCTTTCACAAAAACCATCAAAGAAAAGCAATTTTTGCAGCTGCTGCTGAAAAGCAGACTTTATACAAGTCTGTTAAAGGTGGTTGTTATTTCTTTATGAGATAAAAATACTCCTTCATTCTGAGGCTTTAAAAATGTGTTGAATCCTCAGTATCACAAATGGAAAGTAATTCAGAATGTGATGCTCTGATTCATCCTAGGTAAAGGAAGCTAGCAGATTTTTATACTGTATTTGTTGGCATGATATTATAACTTCAGAAAATTCTCCTTCTCCTCCACCTCATTTTTGAGCTGTCTTGGTGATAATCCCAACTAACAGTGCACGTTTGTATTTGATTCAAGGGAAAAGTGCCCGAAGTGCATACTTTTCCCAGCCTTTTCAGTTCTCTTGCAAAAGAATTCTGTCTCCCTGGTAACGATTAAAACTGGGGAAATTGCTCTTTGTTGGAATCCTGTCCCCCGCCCAAGCTCCAAAGTCTACCAACACTTGGCACTTCCCCCTTTGCATCAATGCAGTGTTCCCATGATCTGTTAGTTTTGTTCCTTTATGGAGGGATGACTTTGGCAAGAGAAGAAAACCAACTTTGGGATAACAGCACAGTGTGGCCTTTCCTCGGCTGTACTGCACTGCTTAGAACACAATTTAAAATTATTATGTCTGCTCAAAGGCCAGTGCATCTCAAAATGCCCAGGTGTCTGCACAGGTACCAACTGCAGTGGATTTTATGTAAGATGACCTTACTCTAGCTTTTGTTGTTATCTGCATTGTGTTTTGTGTGGCACTTATTGCAGTGAATTGGCTATAGTAAACTTGAATGACATTTTGATCCATTTCTCTGCTCTAATAGGATTGATTAAATTCTGGTTAAATACCTCTTAGCTTATGTCTGAGGAAATACATATATATATATATGTAGAAATTGAATAGCTGTGTGAGTGTGCTGATCTCAGTAATACTGTATACTCCCAGGTAAGGATAAAGGGTATGTCCAACTTAGATATTTTATTCCTGATCCATCATCTAGGATATAGGATCTCTTTCTCATGTGGATTGATAACCAAGGCAGCTTTCATAGCCATCACAAGCAGAGCTGGCTAACCTGGGTTGTGAAACTGAATAGCTTGTTGAAATGTCATGTTCTCTGTAAGAAGACCAGAACAAATAGCTCTATCAAAGTTCAGATACATACTTTTGTTTAGGATAAATGTTTATCAGCACTTGCCAGTCGCTCTCTTGAGAAAGGGCGGTGAAACATTGCTGCCCCCTTGAGGTTGATATCTTGTGTTTACGTTGTGAAACGTTCAACTTGCCAGTGTGCTAGAGTTTAATGTATTGACTCTGTTTTATAAAAGCTAATTATTGGGAGTTTGCAGAGTACATCAGTGAGCAGTTAGGGCAGGTGTTAGCCCAAGACATGGCCAGGGATGGGAATGTCTTTAGCGCACAGTGTTGGATCAAACCTTGTTCTCTATAATAGCAAGAAAGCAATGGAGGGAGGACTGTGAGGAGTGAGGACTTGCAGAAGGAGAGACATTGACAAGCAGAGTTGTTCTTGTTTTAAAACCCCACACAGAATACCAGCATGGACTAATGTGCATGCTGTTTTTATAGTTCCTGAAGGGTCCTTCCTTGTTCTCTGAAATTTTACTACAACCCTAATTCCAACAGAAAACTGAAAAAACTATTACACCCAGTATATCGAACTTCTTAAAATAAGACTTCTCCCTGCTTCCAGTTTGTTGGAAGTATACATTCAAACGATCTGAAGAACAGAAGATAGTAATACGAGGAAATCTTCTGTAGGAGCACTTAAAAGTTTATGTGCTCAGGAGATAACATGTTCAAAGAAGAGAAAAGTTTCTCAGCACCCCAACTTCCCTTGTGTTTATGGGAGACCTTGTTTCAACTGAAACCAAAGAAGGCATTTGCTTTCCCTTATCTCTTTCCTACCTTTCTTCTCTTCCCTAATGGGAGGAATAATCCAGTGTAAGTATTTTCAGCTTTGTGGATTGATATTAAATTGAGATTTCCATCACAAGAGGAGAGACTTGAAACAACGATTAAAAGTTAGTTCACTAAATTACATTGTCTGTTGTTTCAACCAAATCCATTGATGGCAATGTTGAGGGATTAGACTTGCTCAGCACAATTCAATGAAATAGGAATGTGCTGTTGAAAACAGCATCATTGCATGAAATTATAAGTGTCCTTGCTTGATTTTTCAATCTGAGTAGCTGTCATATGCCTCTAACTTTTTTTTGGGTCCTAGTATTTATTATTATTATTTGTAACTGACTATTGAAATAACCTCTTTTTATACCCCAGAAGAGTTCAGAAGTGTAGTTTTCATGAGCAGTTTCATAGCAGCAATGAACTAAGTAGTCATTGCCAACTTATGTCTGGCAGCTCATGGTGCTGACACACCCCTTAGTACAGCGGAGGTGCATGTACAGAAGCTGGTACCCCACAGACCCTTAGCACATACTATAGTACACTGAATTAGAAAATACAAGTAATCTCCCCCCCCACCAAAATAAAAACTTATATTGTTTTTCCTGCCAGATTTGTTTCCTGATCTGATTCACTACATGACAGTATAAAGAATGGTTCTGTCACAGTGGGAAGGGCAGTACAGGGCACAGAATTGGTCAAAATCATCCTCCATCGCTCTTATTCTTTCCTTAGGAAACGAAACATTCAGCTTCATGGAGAACCTAAATTTGCAATTGTAGAATTAGAGAAATTAAGTGGATAGGTTGGTTTTAAGCATTGCCAATAACTAATTAATGTCTTTTCAATGTCCTGAAAAAGTAGTCTTTATTTCCTGGGATGCAAATCCTCTGTTGCTACTGGAATCTTAGACCGTTCCATCTGTGTCCTTCTGTGGTTATAAAGGTGTGTGACAAAACGTGTGCAGGAAAATATGCATGAGATGGTGTTTGCATATTACATCCCTGCTGTGTTTATTTCAGGGTGGGTTGTCAACAAGAGAATTAGCCATTGCATTTTGATTGCTTGTAAGATTACTAGGTTTGTGTCCCAACCGTATGTTGTTACAAAGAAATGAATCTGGTCTGCAGAAAAGTAGATTAATGTGAATTTTTTTCATTTTGGGTACTACAACTTTTTTTGTGTCTCTCTGAAAACCCATAAACACACAAACCCTGTTCTTTTCTTGGTGAATTTGAAAGGAAATAACTGCAAGCATTATAACAGTACAAGCGCAAAGTATCTGAATAAGATAACTTGTGATACAAATACTAAAGTAATATTTTTTTAAAGAACTTAGTATTGTCTTTACTGAATAATCTTTGTAAGCTTAATAGAAAACTGTATGTGAAGAAGCAACTCGAGTATTTGATGGCAGGAATGTGCTATTATAATTTAATAACACCAAGTTCTGGTGCCGATTATATTTCCACAAGTATGAAAATGAAAAATAAGTCTGAGATAAGCATAAAAGCTAATGTCCTCTTCACTTTATTTTATTACAGTCAGAGATTAGAAATGAAAGCACAAGTTGCAGATGCATTCATAGCAAAATTCCAACTGACACCGGATGAAATGAACCTGCTTCGAGGCACGAAAGATGAGCCAATTACTGAGGTAGCTCAATGAACATTAAAAGCTTTGCCATGAACTAAAATGTACAAGTGCCCTAGCTGAATTGTACATGAGATCTTATTTGCAGTTTGCAATTTAATTTTTTATGGAAGAATGTACCTTTTAACAGAATGGTGAATTTCTGATGAGTTTGAAATATGTGATTAAAGATTCAAGTATGGAGAAGGAAAATCAACATTAAATTCTAATTTGTGTAATGAGTTTAAGGGGCAAATGATCTCTCATGTGGTTTTACACTCCAAAAAGACCTTTATGAAGTCTAAATTTTCAGTGAAGATGTTTTGAAACTTCACCACACTCATATAAGGCAAATGAGAAGCTCGCAGCTCTTCAGTAATATGTAGTACTTGCCCCGTGCATGTGTGTGTACATTTTGCATACTCAAGTATATAGGTATTTAGTGACTTGAAACAATACAAACTGAGGCTTTCCCTCAATATTACTTGGTTGATGAAGATATTAGGTGCTGATTGACTTTTAGCCACCTTCCAAAACCAGTTTTGGAATATGTTTATGGTTTGAATAAGAAGACACATTGTTCTGCAGTAAAAGCAAACTGCATAGTGAGAGAATTGAGTATACTTAATAGATTTTTTTATTACTGTAATTGCACGGGAAACCTCACTTAAATCTAGACTGCCTGCTGAGACATACTGTCTCAATTCCACAGGCATCCTGTTTGCAGCTAAAGCGTTACTAAAGATATGGAACTGATAACCATAAACAGTGCTAATGAAAGCATAAATGGAATGTGTTAAATGATTGTGCACTTGAGTAATTACTGTGTGCTTCTGTACCACTATTGCCATGAAAGAACATTCACGTTTCTAGAAAGCACATTGCAGGGAACAGTGGTGCAATGCTGTGCAGGTTATTCAGTGCTTGGTTTGCAGCAGAAGGACGATTAGGTTTTTTGATACTTTGTCTAAAAACTGTGCAGAGGTAACTGAGATACAGTAGTTGTGCTACTTTAGTTGGCAGACTGCGCTAACATCATTTGTGTGCATGTCCTTACGATGGAGTCAACCAATGTGCTTAAAACATTTTAGTCAGGCTTCTGTTTTGGTAATTTTTTTCTCCTGAAGGAAAAGTGTTTTGGGTTTTTATAAACACGGCTTTCAACAAAATTGGTGCAAGGCAGTAGGTTAAATCAGTGGCATACTTCACTTAGAATATGTCTGTTTTTATGTGATGAGCCAAAATGAAATTACTTTCCCGAGGCAAACTGTTCATATCACAAAAGATATAACAAACAGTTGCATCTGAATTAGCTGGTCTCCTCCATGGTGTTTGAACAATGACTTGATTACAAGATGTGTTTGAAAATGTTACTGGATTTCCATTTGCTTTCTGAAACAGTAACAATATAACCTTTTTGGACATATGTCCATCTCTTCTAGGGTTTGTTTTTTTTTGCTTCACTGCTGCTGCTGAATTATTTGGGCAGAAAGATTGTTGTGGAAAACCTTGGCCCATTCTATTGCAAATGTTTATGTTTTTAAAAAAATCGTTACCTTATTTTATGAATACAACAAATATCAGCCTGTAATCATTGGACTTTATAGCATTTCAGTTTGCTCTTAAGTTGCTAACAGTAATGGGAGACGTAATGCATAGTAGTGTTCTCAAAATCTCCTCAAACTGTTAAGTGATAAATGTGAAACACACACATACAACATAAGGCAGGTTAAAAACATGTCTTGAATGCATTTTTTTTCTTTTTATTTTGTTTTATGGAAGAAAAGCTTGATGCAATGGGAAACTAAAAGAATCCTAAGGCTCCCAAAGTGGAACGAGGTGGCAGAGGCAGGGTGTGTATTTTAAAAGCAGCTTTTGGGACACAGACCCACAAGGAACATAAATATGAGATTGAAATGGGGAGTAAAGAGTGCTAGAGATTTGATTGAAAAGTTACTGCTTTTAAACTCTGCTTTTATTTTATTTTATTTTTAAATTGATTTAGGATTTTTTCAAGGCTTTAGGACGAGTAAAGCAAATTCATGATGATGTCAAGATTCTCCTCCGGACAAATCAGCAAAGGGCAGGGTGAGTGCTACTTAAATGAGTGCAAGATAACCATTTACAGTTAAAAGCAGAAGTTAAAACAAGGTCTCATTCTTTACTTCATATGACTGTATGGAGTATTTCACAAAAAAGCCCTAATAATAGCATTTTAAAATCTTCATAATTTTAATAATAGTGTCTTTTATTTGACTTGCACGTACCTTTGCTACCTAAAATAGTGTTTGCAAGTGAACTTTTTTTTTTGTCTTGTAGCTTGGAAATTATGGAACAGATGGCTTTACTGCAAGAGACGTCTTATGAACGACTTTACAGATGGACTCAAAGTAGGACTAAGAATGTTTTTATGTTTATGAATATTGTTATGATGATTTCTTTAATTCCTTCATGTGGATTGAATTTAGCAAAAACCCTTTCCAAGACACATTAACATTTTGGTTTCCTTCTTAGTGAAAGATTTTTTATGATCCAAATAGTTAATTGGAGATTCTCTCCTTTTTTTGGGCCGGTCTCATCACTATAAAAATGTATTATTTATTTGTATTTTTAGTAGATGATTTTCCAGAGAGTGGCTACTTCAGTTTGATAGTCCAAGCAAATTGTCAATTCTATTGAATTTCAATTCCGTGCAGGTTAGAGGGAAGTTGTTATCTTTGACCATTTGGTAGTAAGATCTAGTTTAGTGGGAGGAGTGGTGTATTACTTTAAAAAAATTAAAAAAAAAAAACAAAACCACCTCCTTTTAGCAGGATGCTCTTTTGACTGATATTAGGCAATTTATTTTTTTGCTTATGTGCTCTGGATCTAGGCATCTGCGTTCAGTGTAACACCTTGATAGTGCGAAATGTAGATGCTGTTTTTTTAGTTCTCTCTTCTCCAAAGACACTGACAGTAAGTTTTTTGGGGAAAAAAAAAATTAAAAATGGTGCACTGTGATTTTTGTATTCATTAGGTGTTCTTCAGAGGATGCTGAAACCTTAGATAATAGTTGTGGTTTCTGCCTAATAAAAAGTCATGATTTTTATGCCAGTGTTTGATTTAGTTTATATGATTTCTACATTCTTTCATGGAATATACAAGATTATATAGTTAATGTGGTGAAAGATAAAAAATAACAAAAACAAACCCACAACTTGCTTAAGTACTTGCTCCCTTTTTTCTTAATAGTTTACCTGGAACGTGCTAAACAGTTCTAAAGGAGCCCAACAGAATTCTGATGGTTGAATGATTCACCATTTGTTTGTAGGCACAAACAAATACTAAGCTTCCCATAATCATTATTATTGTTGAAATTTGTGATGGACATGCATTTTCCAGTACTGCTTGCAGGGGAATTTAATTATATTAACACTAACTACCCCAGGTAGCATATTCGAAAGGCTTCAATTCAAAATCAAAAGCCTTTGAGGTTTTAACTAATTTTCTTGTTTTACAGCTTGTTATAAAATGTAGTGTAAAGAATGTGCTTTTATCTGTGTTGATATTTTATAGATGAATGCAGGACATTGACGCAAGAATCATGTGACATTTCTCCGGTTCTCGCTCAAGCCATGGAAGCCTTACAAGATAGACCAGTCCTATACAAGTAAGTAAATATTTCCAATTATCTCTAACAGAAATGTTGAGCTTATAAAATTTAAAGATGGACATAAATTATGGTGCCAAGGCTGGTAGCAGTTTAGTAGTGTGTCAAATTTAAAACAAACAAACAAAAAACAAAACAAAAACAAACAAAAACAAACAAAAAGCCAAAATCCAAAAACCAAAAAACAAAACAAAAAAACCCTCAAAACATAAAAATATAAAAAAAAATCGTATTTCAACTGCTTTAAATTTTAGAAGTCTTTTTGACATAATTATGGTACAGTAAATGTCATTGGCCTTTTTCCAACGTACTGGTTTCTAATTAAAGTAAAATGTCAGACTGTTTTTATTTTAATCTTAATGAATTGCGAATTTCTGCTGTGCTCATTCTAGGGTTTTTGTGAAGTAAAATATGCTGTCCAAAGCATGTGATTATCTCATTTAAATTCCCAAAGTAAAAAATTGCTGAAGGCTGATTAGGCTGGACAACTTCTTCGATTTGTCATCCAGTAGTCTGTTAAAAACTACTGCATACAGACCTCTGAAGTGTAGAGATACTTGTATATCTATATGTGCAAAATACTACTAGTCTTAAGAATTTGCTACAGGGACTTTATTAAATATGGTACTTAGTAGAGACAGCCACGAGGTGGCACTGTAAGAACTGTTTTTATTAGAGTGACTATACCTGAAGAGGTGGTACTTAAACTTCTTTGCTTTTTAGGGCTTGTTTTGTTTTTTTTGGTTTGGTTTTTTTTTTTAATGCATTCATCACATTTTGCAACTATTGAAAATTACTTTCAACCACAGGTATCCAGAACAGCAGAGTACTGGGCAGTCTTTCAAAGGCTACCCTTGTCTTTAACGGAGTCAGATGTGCGAAGGTGTAGGTATGTGACACTGTCAATCTCGATGGAGCTCCTCACAGGAAAAATGAATAGTGGAAGTGGACCTTAAAAATTCTGTCATTATGAGAGCAAGCACAGATCTTGACATGCCCAGTCAGCTCTGCTAGTTAATATGAGGGAGAAGTGATGTCACTCGACCTCCCCAGTTGTTGGATGTGGTGCCATACTTGGAGATTGCAGAGTCCTTTCTTGCATACTCTCCTCCACACCCTCTTTCACAGCTGCAAAAGATCAGTTACAACTGTGTTCACATTTTATAGAATTCTTTTTAGATAGTTTTATTTTCTGTAATAAATGTTTTGTTGAATTATGATACTTTGAAACTTCATAAAATCATTGTTTTGCTTTCTTAACATTTCTGGGAAAAAAGAAAAAACATCTTCTATGTAAATCCACAGCTGGCTAGTTTAAAATGAATCTGCAAAAGAGAATTTATTTCTGACACTTCTCGGAGAAACAACAGCAGTAGTATTAACAAAAGTGGAACTTGATAGGTAAGACCTTTCTTCTGCCAGAAAGGCAAAAGTAAACATTACACGCAGCCACATTGTCTCTCGTTATAGATTATCTTACTTAACTACTTACTAAAGCGGTGTTATCAAAATTGCAGTACTGATGCTTTAAATTTTAAATCTCAAGATGTAGTTTATTCCCTTCCAAAAACTTTTGTGTACCTTTAAGTAACTAACAAACTGCTGAGTTCAGAATGTAAAAATTAAGTGATGAAAGAAAGTAATTTTAAATTGTTTTTTTGGTTTAAGCGTATAAGCATTGCTGTGTGAACTAGACACTTTTCCTCCAAATCGATGCCCTTGCATCTGATAAAGATTGTGATTCATTTGCATGACAATGTCTAAGATGGAGAAGGGCAGGAGTTTAGAAATACATCTACAAATTCTTGTTTTCTTATATTGACTTAGGTCTTGTTAACTAAAAGTGTCAGAAAGAATGTACCATGGATGGACTTTTGGGAACTGCAGTCAGTAGGTGTCTGAAATAAACATTTCAGTTTGGTTTTCACCTCCTGGCTCTAACGGAAAAACTGTTTCATAGAAAATGCATGGAGACATAGCTCAAAGCAGTGTTCCTTTTCCATCATCCACTCAGGTTTTCAAGGTCCTTTTCTATCTCTTCTTTCCTCAGTGATCATTACTGTGTTTTTCAAAAATTGAAGCTGGGTTAAAAAGAATCCAAATGTTGTTTTCTTTCCTGAACATGAGTATGTGTAATAACATAGTAGTAAATACTGTGTAAATAGTAAATAAGAGTTATTACTGAATTTTTTAAGATGTGGGATTTTGTAATGGTTATACCCCGTTCTACTGAGAGCAAAGGGAAAATCTGTAGTTTCCTTTTTAAAACAAAATTATCATTATTAAATGCTAATAACAATATCACAAGATCTGTTTCACTGCTGTATTTTTAATGATCTGTTGTATAGCTCTTCATTGGAGAGAGGAAAAAAAAAACGTAGCTGGTTTCTACAGGCACTTGAGATTTTTCACTCCAGTACCGCTCCTCCTGGACGGTGGGCCGTTGTCAGATCCCGGATCTCTTCCACTCTTAATTGCATTGGTTTTGAAAGTAGTAATTTATTAAACTTTTTTTGTTAGACCTTTTTTTATTAATTGCAGGTGTTTACTTCCTGAGTTAACATGTACAGTGTATGAGGAAGAAAGTTTAAATAGACGTTTCCAGATTCTTCAGTATGGTTTTTCCCCCATCTTTCAAATAATAATGTAGATTAAAAAGAAAAAAACTGAAGGTTTCCTTGGACTTTTTATAGCGGAGTAGAAATGTAATTGAACAATTTTGAAACAGTGTATTATTTTCTTCTATATTTTGTTCTCCACTCTGTTAAATGTGAATGTAATGTTCGTGTATTTTCAGTCAGTGATTAACTTCATTATTATTAATATTTTATTTTTGTTCATCTGCTGGGTGTCGTTGGTAAGGGACAATATGCTTACTCTTTGACATTTTTTCAGTTATGTTGGAAATATAAACTAATTTTTATTTTCTCTTTTTTCTTTGTAATTTATGTGTCTTGTTCAAAATACTTAAATTAATTTAAAAAAAAAAGTAGAAGTGTTCTGTGGCTTGCAAAAATCCTACTTCTAAGCAAATATAACAGTAATGTTAGCAGTGCTTATTTCCCATCCTCTACTTGCTATTGTGCTTCAGTGTCAACAGGAATGAGCCATGTGTAAGTTTTTGGTACCTCTTCTGCCACCAGGAAGCCATTTGAGATTATGTACTCTGGGTTGTAATTGTTCACCCATTAAATATGCAGCTAAGACTCATTTGATTAAAAGCAGTGAGCTATTATCTAATGAAAATAACTTTGTTTGCTACTTACTAATCATGTGGTAGCCTAGAAGAAGGAAGAAGCCTTGTGTTGCAGTGCGGTAAATTGCTGCTTCTGTCAGTCAGCTGGACTGTATGCAAACAGGAGTCCCAGATCTGTCAAAGCTGCTTATATGTACAAAAATGGAAAAAGTGCTTTTTCATTTCATCTATCTATTTATTTATTTATTTATTTTGGGGTAAAGGAATGGAGAGGTCAGGGAAAAGCTGTGCTTAGTATCTGTTTAGTGGAGTCAAGAAAATCAGATGGTTTTGAATGTTTTATAGTAGAAGCATTGATGCAAGAATTCTAGAACTATAAAAATTGTTACTCGTATTAGCTGTAAAGTTGAACTGATCAGCTGTGATGAGGTGAACTGGTTTGTCTTAACCCAGTTTCATGTTTCAATAACAGATACACATTGGATGAGTTTGGGACAGCAAGAAGGAGTGCTGTTGTCCGTGGCTTTATAGATGCTCTTACTAGAGGAGGTCTGGGAGGTACTCCCCGCCCTATTGAAATGCACTCTCATGATCCTCTGAGGTACAGTACTCCAAGAATATATATGAAGTAGTCTTTTTTTTTTTTTCTTGCCTGTTGCCATTTTGACTCAATGGCACCATAAACTGCCGATTTACTCAGAAATTTCTGTCTTTGTGTAGGTATGTAGGAGACATGCTGGCCTGGTTGCATCAAGCTACGGCTTCCGAAAAAGAACATCTAGAAGCGATGTTAAAGCTTGTAACTATTCAAGGTAGTACTGGTTTTAAAACATAAATTGGGTTTTGATAGAAAGTAAGTCTGTCATAAGTCAGAAAGTGTGATTAATTTCTTAGGCTGGGCTTCAGTTACAAGTCTTAAATTTTCCTGGAAATCTCAGAGTAGCTGGTGGTTACATTTTTCTAAAAGAAGGCCTGTAACAGAGTATTGAAAAATGCACTAATTTTATTTCACTGTGCTTATAATAGATTTACACTAAATTTACAAAGGGACATTTTAGAGTGTACTTGAGAGTTCAAAAGTTGTATGCAATATAACATACATACATACATAACTCCTTGAAAAGATTGTCGTTGCTTATTGTTGAGGATTCCTGTTATACCATACTGTTTTGTTTAGTTATATCATTCCTTGTTCCTTTAGGTCTCTTCCTCCTAGGCTACAAGTAAAGTGGAATTTTCATCTATCACACAGGTTTATGGAGGTCAAAGTAGGCTGCTCATAGATATGTGGAGCTTTTTACTATCAGATTTCTCCTTCATTAACAGAGCTGCAAACTCTCATGCTTAGTCTTCAGCCCCTTTGGTTTGTTTTAAGTAGATTGGACCTATCCTTAAAAGACCTTTTATACAATAGAAGCTTTAGTATGATTTACCACCATAGATTCAAAGACATTTTTAATAAGTTATGCACAGGTGCTCAGTTGTAACAAACTCGTTTTAAGAACTTAGATTTGATCTGCATCTGGTAGACTCATCAGATTGTGTGTCTCAATCAGTCCTTCTCTGGGATTTAAAGTGAATACGTATTCTGATTTTCCTTCCTGCTGTAAGTATTAATTTGCTTTCCTAACTAATGGTGTGTCAAAAAGGAGGCTGTTTAGGAACTGTTGTAAATCATACTGGAGGAATGCTGTTATTTTTTGACTACAGTTACAGTGTACTATAGAAGGGAATTGAATATTGTTTGCTGTGACGGTATCTTGGGGAGACAGGAAAGTAGGCCTCATGGTAGTTTTACAGTAAAGAAAAAGACATGAGAATTCTTTGTAGATGACTGACTGATGCTTCTACTGTAACTGGGGAGTCCTTCAGGAAAAGCTGGCCCCATGGAGCATGTTACTGTGTCTGGTTCTTCTGTGGACTGGGCTACTGCTGCTGCACAGGCCTGCACTTTGTTTTGAAATTCTCACCTCTTTGTGTAGTGCTTTGTTTAACTATTAAGTTCCTTGGCCTTCTTGGCAGGATGTCAGGCTGAGATGCTATGACCACGTAATTAGATATATTTAGAGCATTTCAGCCACAGAGCAAGATACTGGATGATACAGGGAATATAAATGTTTGGGAGAAAAATTTTCAACAAAAAATCATCAGGCCAAAACTTTTTTCCCAAGAGACTGGTGTAAACAAGAGATTCAGTATTTCTGTCTGAAGGCAAAATACGTTTTCTTGAGCCTTGCAGGAAAGGGTTTGCTGTCGCTGTTGTACAGTTTTCAAGAAACGTAAATAGGGATTCTTAACTTTCATACTGGGAGCTTCAAACCTTGAGAGGTGCTGTCTGTAACTATTCCTCTGCATCTTTGGGAAATTTTTTTGATGACAAGGATAGTGATGTGGTAAGATCTGTAAGACAAAACAGTACTTAGTAAGATACCACTGGGTTTAACAAAAAACATTTATGGGCAGTGCATCCACGAAATACCTTAAGATTATATGCTTTTTATAAATACAGTCCTGAGGTGGTAGTGACTAACCAGTGAGTACAGCATCTATGATACTGAGAGATTCAAGTTGAAGAATGTGTGATGTTGTGCAGTCTTCAGGTGTCTGGCTGCACAGGCTCTGGCAGAAATAGAGTTAATGTCATTTAGACATTTGACAAGTGGACATCATCTTGTTTATTTGCAGTTATAGATAATGACAGAAATTTGCATCTCCAGAGGGCAATCTTCTGAACAAAATTTAATATCTTATGAAAGCATTTTTGGAGGCTTTCATCACAAACTAAGGCTTTTCTTGTTCCCTACAGAGGGAGCCCAAGCAACTACCATAGATAAGACACTTACCTGGTGGTCTGCAGTTAAGTCAGTCAAATGTTTTCACTTTCATTTCAACTTGAGTAGCTTTTTGAAGATAGAACCACTTCTGTTATTTTAATTCAGGTGTATCTGTTCTGAGCTCAGATTTCTGTTTAAATTCTCCTGTAAGCTCTGTGTAATTGCAGGACTATGGAGAGTTTGGTAAATCACAGCTATACAAAAATTCCCCTTCTCAGAAGAAAAAAAAAAAAAAAGCCACACATAAGGTATTGGTATGATAGGGGTGGATTGGGTCCCACTGGAAGAAAAATTGTTTGAATAACATGTTTTTTTTGAGAAATGTTCCCATCCCAGTTTTTGCTTTAAAATTATGAAACTATGTTGCCCATAATCAGAGTATTCAAGAATTGCTTTTAAAAGGTTTTAAAATGTTAAGTTTGCAAGTGTTAACTATTTAAAATTAATCTGACCAAAAATGCTGTTAAAATTTTAAGCACAGAAAACACATTCAGAAAAGTTTAACTATTTTGCTGGACAAGGATGAAGCATCTGGTTCTCGTCTTTGGAGCTTAGGTTTTCTACTAGAAGGAGACTTCCAGTCCCACAGAGATCTTGTACTTGAAAGGAAAGGAGAACAGCAGGCATTTTGAGATGCAGTATAAAACCATATTTCATGGAGTTACAGGAACCCAGATGGAGAACAGAAGCTAAGCGAAGTCCAAGAAGAATTTCTCCTTTTATAGAAGGATACACAGAGAAAGATTATATATTGTGCATCAAGCAGTCAGAAGCGTATCTTCAGTTATGAACCATTTTCTAAAAGTTATTTTGGGTCTCTAAGAATTGTTTATTCTGTAATTCTTTTATGTCAAACTTGCTTCAGTTATATAACCCATTCTGCTGGAAGATTTCACTGGTTGTGGAATCCAGATATTCTAATTGGACATGAAAATACATGCGAAGGCACAAGCATGTGGTATACCAAGATTGTTATTTCATGTCCTTTTGGTATTCGAACTTGTATATTTTTGGAGCTAAAAATTTCGTACCCAACAACTTGTTTTTAAGTCAATCTGGTCTAGATACACTATTGCGAATATGTGCTAGGTGCTTGTTATGTTGATGAACAGTAAAAGTGTGACTGTTCCTACTAAAAAATGTGTAAATTGTTTGGAGTATGTGAGAGCTAGCCATTACATTGGAGAGCATGCATGTTGTGGTTTGTAATCTTGCTTTCTGCCTTAATAACAGTACTCAAGTATATTAACTTATTTTTATTACCTTACCAATTTAGTATGTTAAAATTCTTAGAGCCACCACACTGAATTCGGTTGTTACTGCTTATGTGGCATTTGATGAAGCTTGGTGTAAAGAGGCACTGGCACAGATCTCTGATCTTTCATTATTTTTACTCTCAGAGGTAATCTCTCTTAGTCTGAAATAAGCAAAATATAGTTTCAGGTCACCTGATTTCTGTCACATGTCACAGTCAGTTTGTTTACTTTCATTGCATGGGTCCCATCTGAAGATGAACTCCTGTTGACAAGTTTTAAATTAGAATTAAAGTATTGCTTTCTCCATAAATCTATTCTGAGTTGTTACTGAAGTGAGAGCTTGAAGATCTGTTGCTTTCAGTTTGATTGATTTATGACAGTACTGGTTGCCATGCAACAATTCATTTGTGTTTCATGATAAGATAGGGCAATATTCTCTCTTGTATATAGTTCTGTGAAAGATAATCTTCAATTGCTGCTGGGGAGGAAGCGTTCGCTAATGCTGCAGCACACAGCAGTGTGAAGGTACACATGTCGCTTAATTTGTAACAATGCCATGAGCGTGTTGGTACCAAACACTGACAGGCACGTGTATTTGCTCTTCAGGCCTTTCAAAATGGTATGTACTGTTGGTCCCTGAGCATCTTACTGGCCTGGTTGGTTTTTTGGTTTTTTTTTCTTCCTGGTTTAATTTCATGAAGTGCTAATATTGAACCCTACTGTGACAGCTTCTTGCTAGATCGTTTATTCCTCCCCTTGCTGCTTCTCCCTCTCTTCACCTTGCTGCTTCTTCGTCAAATCCGCAGGCACTATGTTTCACTAGGAAGCAATGGAATAGCAAAAGGTAATGACTCCAGGACTGTTTTGTCATGCAGCTATTTCTTAATGGCTAGATTTGAAGTACAGTGGAGGTGTTTTCTAGTCATGTGGAGAAAAGAACATACAGTTCATAATACTTTTTATGGAGAAGTACCTCCCACGTTTGTTTATTTGTTTTATAGTCTTGAAGAGAATTACATTTGCATAATCTTAGCATGTGTTTGCATTAACTATAGGTGTGGAAGAAAATATTCAAGAAGTAGTTGGGCACATCACAGAAGGTGTCTGCAGGCCTCTGAAGGTGAAGTATTTTGTTTTTCTTAGCACTCTAAATAGAAAAATTCTCCTATCGTGTTTTTTCAGAACTTGTGCCCCCATCTCTTCAATGTATTTTCATTCCCCTTGGTTGAGAGTTAGATTCTCAATTTCTGAAGTGTTTTATGATTCTCAAATTAAAGATTCCTTAAGCTCATAGATACCTGCTTTATAATAGTCGTATAGTGAGAGATACTAAGATGATTAAATTTGAGTCTTGATTTTGTTTTACTTTTCCTAGGTTGAGGAGTGCTTATGTACAAAAATCTAGCTTTGGGATAAGCATATGGGAAAGGTAGTAACGGGTCACATGAAAAATCAGTTTAATTTAGTGCCCTGTTTTTCATAGTGATCATGAACGTGTGCTTAGGGAATAATATATGGGCTATGCAGTTGTGTCATGATACTTCTGTAGGATAGCTTCCTTGCCTGTTTGTGAATATGCTAAGGACTTACTGAGCTTATTTCTGTCTTTCTACTTAATAGACCTCAATAGATTTTTCTTGCATGAGTTGATACAAAATGTTGGTATTCACAACATTTCCTTCTGAAGGGAAGCAAACAGTTTAACTCTGGTCTGTGAAAAGTCAACTCCTTTTGTGTTTTTTTTGTTTGTTTGTTTAGTAACTCCAGCTCTTGTATTTGAAAGAGAACATGTTTCCTAATTACCATCTTTATGCTACCATGATTTTTTTTGTATTTTTGTCGCATCCCTCCATAGTTGTCTTTTTTTCAAGCTACAGCCTTTGTAAGTTTAGGGGATGCATTTGATTAGGATGATCCATCAAATGAATGACGGACTTATTTTTTGGATGTGCTTCACATAAGCACTAAAATAATTGAGGTGGTGAAGCTTATACCAGTAATTGCCTGACTGTGCAGTGTATAAATCCAAGTGCTTTGAAAATAAAATCTTCTATGCTAAATACTGTTACAGTAAAGTTCTCTTAGAATGTTGTAGCTATAACAACTATGTCCAGCTGTCAAGAACTTCGTCTCCAATGTAAGCAGGTGGTTTCTGGATACTATATGTAAGTTTCTGATAAGAAAAAGATAAAGTTTGGAGAGAGGTAAAAGCAAAAAAGTGCCATTTAGAATGTCACAGGATCACAGAAGAGTTGATGTGTCCACATGACTTTTGAATACTTCCAAGGACAGAGGCTTCACAGCTTCTCTTGGCAACTTATGTCAGTGCTCAGTCACCTGCACAGTAAAAAAAAAAAGTGTTTCCTGATGTTCAGACAGAACCTCCTGTGTTTCAGTTTTGTGCCTGTTGCCATAGAATTATGACCATCCTTCACAGCCCTTAGTGTTTGACATGTTGGAAAACACCTGTCACAACAGACAAGCAATCAGCACAGCTTTGTTTTCTTATAAGATTTTTGCCAAACTTTGTGTTCTTCTTGCGTGCTTTAGTTCTGTTAATACTGAATGCTGATGTTTTAGCTCAGTATTTCTGTGCATTCCAATGAAGTAATTAGGAATAGAATGAAACCTTTGTGTAAGTAAGAGGAAGTTTTGGTCTTGATCTGAGATTTTTATACTTGAGGTTTTTATAGTTTAGTATAGAATATCTTCCATTTTGATTCCCAAGCTCTTTATAGTTGTGTGCTTCTGCTCTCTGTAGAAACATCCCCTGAAATATTGTTGTCAATTAGTCACTATGCTAATGAAAATAATTAAAAAAAACCTAAGAGCAAAATTAAAGACTTCCCTTTGTATTCTGTATTTTAATAGAATACAACTATAGTTAATTTACTGCCAGTTCAGACTTTCTGCTGTAAAATGTGGAGCATTTCTTTCCCCTGGGGAAAGAAAAAATTCATACAATGCAGATAGATAATTGCAAGCCACTATGTTCAGAGTAACAACAAAAATAGACTCCATTTGAAGGAATCTTTTCTACAATACATTGTTCTTTCTGAACATTGTCCACAATAAGAAAAATAACTTCACTGATTTCAGGGAAACCACTCTGTGTTGTAGTTGTGTGGCACCACAATACGCTGATTTTCTAGTGGATTTCTACTGATGTTTGCAAATCTGTCACTTTGAGTTGATACCGAAATATGGAGTAGTTCAACAAAAGCGTAGTCATAGAATTTCCACAAGCACTTTTAAATACCTAGAGAATTATATAGCATTTTTGTACCAGTTTATGCCTTTCCATGTGAATGTACAATATAATATAGTTTCCTTACTTTTGAAGAAGGGTTATGGTTACATGTAGTATAAATTTTCTACATTTCTCAATGGTAGTTGGTTTGTGTTCTAGGCATTCAAGTGAATCTTGAATACTCCCCAGTGGTAGGTCTTACCACTGACCTCTCATTTCAGATGGAAGTAGGAGAACCCCCAAAAAACATTTACATTAAACATGTCATCTTTTCCATAACACTTAAGATGAGTTCAAAACAAAATGTTTCTGATGCCTTACATAGACATCAGATAGTCTTTTATGGTCAGCTAACAACGGGATGCATAGAATGAATAAATGATAAGAGCTCCAAGTCCAGGGCTTCCCTGAACAGGTTAGATTGAGTCACTTAAAACTTTTGGTTCTGCAGTCCAGTGAAGACTTCTATGTGGGAAGCAGCAGTTCTTCTTTTCCTGTTTTATTTTTTTAGTTCTTCTTTTTGTTTTATGACCCTAAAATATTTATTTTTTCCTTTCCTTCTGCCTCTTCTTTTTCTATTTTTTAATTATTTTCTTTATTTTTAGCTATTGATATCTTTTTTAGTCCGTATTTTGATTTTCCTCCTTTTTCCCTGGCTGCTGTATTCTTTTTTGCTGTAAAACTTGAATATACTCAGCATCCGTGCCCAAATGACCTTTTAGGTAACATTGGAGACAACTATTTTTATTTATACCTTTGTATATATGGACACATTGAAGGGCAAAGTTGACCTTTATATGTTGAAGTGAACTTTGTGCATTGACCATCGCGAATAAGAGTTAAAAAGTATTACTTGGTTTTGATCTGTGTATTAAATGCAAGGGGAGAGGATTGAGGAAGCGTAATCTTAGTTGGTTCTCCCTGCAGCTACCTCTGAGAAGGTGGCACTGCAGCTCATTGTGTTCCACTGAACAGCAAATAACTTGGGAGAGCGAGTGTTGGCTGGCGATTTGTGTGTAGCCCTTTCACACACGGGCACGTGGGAGAACAGTGCCATGATAAGTCACTGTCTGTTCTGTTTCATAACTGCACAAAGGTTGACCCTGGGGCAGCCTTTTATGAGTGGGTTGAGAATGTGTGTACCATGGAGACATCAACTGTCCAAATCAGCACTGGTTTGGGCTGTGTAGCCACTATCTCCTGCTTGAGATAAATAGTCAACAGTCACTATTTATGTTATAAATAAATGTTATAAGTGTTACAAACAGTCTACTATTATTAAATACTAGTAGGAGATATATGCGCTTTCCTTTAAATGAAGAAGAGAATTCATCCAGGTGAAATTCTGGGTTTGGGGTAAAATACCTAATACTTTGATGTTCTGAATTGCTGCATGATGTGAATGATCTACTGTGGTAGTGTAGTGATTTTGCAGCATTGCAGCTATTCTTGGGTGCTGGGGAAAATTCCAGTATGTCCTTGGTCCATCAAATGATCTCATTATTTTTAAATTTTCAATAACAAGTTGCAGCAGAAGTCTGTAGGGAAATGGGATTTTTTTGAAGGCTTTTTGGGTTTGTGGGTTTTTTTTTAAGAATGCATACACCTACTTGTTTTCTGCCCAGAAACTCTTTGGTTCAAGTCCAGTGTTATAGTTAACTGGGCATTCTCTTTTTAAACTTATTTCTGTTTGAATTTATTTTTCAAAAATCAAACATCTATTGCAAGAGGTTGGCTTTTTGAAATGTATGACCTGAAGGATGCTTGTATTTGCTCATGCTGCAGGTTAGAATTGAACAGGTGATTGTTGCTGAGCCAGGAGCAGTTTTACTGTACAAGATTTCTAATCTTCTCAAGTTCTACCACCATACAATCAGGTATGCAAAATTACAAATTATGTTAAAAATTCCTTTTTTCCCCTAATAGTATTTGTAAAGATTAACCTAAAAATAGTACTTTTGTGGCATAGTTTTTGCTCTGTACTGTAACAAGTACTATCAAGTAGAAATACGTGTGATATCAAGCAGATACCATGTACTTGTTGTCATTCCTCAATTTATACCGAATCTGCTTTGGAATATAGCATCAGTTTCCACAGAAACTGTTTCTTTATTTTTCTGTGTAGATTCAGATAGTGTACAAAAAAACTCTACAAAACATTTAAGATGACAAAGTCAAGTCCCCTTGGAGAAAATGTTAGAATTATCTCTAGAACTTCATTATTTCTTTTTTTCTTTAAACAACTGTGTTTTGATAATTTTTTTATTTAAGTATGCACTTCCATTTTTCTGTTGGGAAGATGTTTGCCTTATTCCTTACCTTGCTGTTGAAGGTGCACCAATCACCTTCCAATCTTCCAGATGCCCCCAGGAATAGAGAAAATAATGGAGAAAAGGCAGAGCTGCTGTTTTCATACATTGTGGCATATGCAGCAGTTTATTTATCTTGATTAGAAGCAGAAGTAGCAGAAAAATCTTCCTCCACAGCCCTGGACTGAACTGCAGAGAATTGGAATCATTACTATTGCTACTTGAGCTTCTCTGTCTGAAAAGACATTTAGATATTGGGCAGACTGGGACAAGTGGTTCTTGGGCACCTCCTACCCTATTTTAAATTCTCAATTGTGATGGCACTACAGGTCTATGGTAGAAACATATAAGACCTATTCCTAATGTTACTGTCCAAAAAACTTGAAATATTTTTGTTGTCATTTTTCTGCCTCCAAAGTTAGTGTTTCCCTGTGGTTATACAGTTTGGTGCAGTTGAAAATGTGATGTTAAAATAGAAGGTCTTAGGCAGTCTTTTGGTCTTGTTAACACATTGTTTAAAGACCACTGAAGTATGTTCAGTTGAATAATTTCCTCTGTATAAAGTGCACCTCACTATGAAGGGGAAAAGCAGTTTGAGAAATGATCTATTAAATACAAGATTACAATCTGAAAATCAAGCTACAGGTTTAAATTAGTCCTGTTATGACACAGTGAATTTTCACTGCCATTTTGTAGTTTAAAAGTACATTTACTTGAGACAGAGGGAGAGCATATCTGTGAGAGGAGCATAGTCATGTGCCATTGAAGGTTTATGGGATATTTGTGCTAAGTGTGATAGTGTGACACCAGGAATAGCAAGGCATGAATTCGTACATTTTTGGAGAAGCCTAACATCTCAGTAGAAGAGAGATAATGCTATCCCTAAAGGAGAGTATGATAGAATACTTATTAACTGTTTTTTCTTCATGTAATCTGTTTTCTATAACAGAATTAAATTTACAGCATAACAAAACAAAAATCCAGTAAGTTTTAGGATTCTACAAAAAAGTTTGTGCAAGTTTGACAGCCTATATTTAGTATCTACCTAATGACAGAATTGATAATGCTTGTTCTTACAGTCATCTCTCAGACAATATGGAGAACCGTTCCCTGCAATTATTTGTTGTAAATTTTCAACTTTGAAAGTTAGGTTATTTGAAATGATGTTTAAGTATGTGACTCTGTCATGTTGTCCTGCCTTCAGAATTATTAAGTAATGTTAATTTTGTTTTCAGTGGTATTGTAGGAAACAGTGCAGCCACACTGTTGACAACAATTGAAGAAATGCATTTGTTGAGCAAGAAAATATTCTTTAATAGCCTGAGTCTTCACGCAAGTAAACTAATGGACAAGGTTTGTTTCAAAATCATACAGCTTTCATGTTTCAAAATGCACTTGCATTTCCCTTTTGTTTAGTAAGATTACTAGATAAATTGGTGTTTTATATGTCAGCTTTTCCTACAGTTGAAGTTTAGTAGTTTCAATATTTTAGCTACTGAACTACATAAAAACATTGCTGTATGTTTTAATTCTGTTAATAGTGAGGGGTTTGTTAGCAGTATTCGCTTGCAGAGCAATTTACATATTTTTTAAATATATGAGAAGCAACAAAAAGAGGAAATTTTCTCAAGTACAATAGAGCAAGGTCAAGTGATTGAGCTAGATAATTTATATTACTGCATCATCAGATTAGTAGTTAATTGCTCATGTGCTTAATTCATTTTTGAAGTTGCAGGGTATATTCCAAAATGGTAAGCTAAGTAAAAACAAAATCTGGGCTTTTATAAAAGTAGTTTTACCACATGAGCACTGCTGTGACATTTGTAAATGCATTTCTAAAATATTTTTACTTAACCTGCAAGAAAAATACATAGCTTTACAGAAACTATGCTTTGTGCAGAGCCTTGTAATTTTCTGACCATTCGGTCAGATTTTCTGAGTTTCGGCAGTGTTGTTCTGTGGTCCCAAACTAGTTTTCTCATTCAACACAGCTTGTGTCTGGTCCCAATTTCCTGTCTTTCTGCAGGGGATGAGGAATGACTTTCTCAAAGAAACAGTTGTTCCTCCGTTTCTTCTCTGCCATATATCCCAGTGACTCCTTTCAGTGGTTTTGTTCGTTCCGTGGGTTACACCCACAGTCCACTCTACTGAAGTTGACTTAGTACATTGTTGCTGTGGGGTATTTCCATTTGAATACGGTGTCATTGGAATAATAGTTCCTTTTCTATTAATTCTTCTACAATGGTCAGTTAAATCTGAATTCATAAAACATGCACATGAATTTACCAGAAAAACATTTTGTTTCCTGATATGTAAGCTAAAATAAAATACTCTCCCTTTGTGAAAAGAAATCACTGATGGACCTTAGCAAAAATGTATGACTGCTCTTTGCTTACAAAGTGCTTAAGGAAAGAATTTTTTTTTTTGCTTGAAACTGTAAAACAACTCTGTATTCACCTCTTTTCTATTTATTTATCCTGCTGGGTATTACATCTGTACTCAAACAGGCTCAAGCATGATTTTCCTACTCATGTAACTCACAGTCTTTGTGCTTTTATTTTGGGTGATACTGTTTTAAGTTTGGAAATGCATAGAATTCAGAAGAAGAGTGATAAAGGAATTGTGATCCCCCAGTTCATAGTATGTGATCTTTGTACTGTCAGTGTGGGAAGGTTGTGTAATCCTCTTTGCCGTCTTAGTTGCCTTTCCTCAGCTTCCAGCCTGGATGTAACTGGCTCTAGATGATGGCATTGTTTTATGAATTAGTCAAATTTGCTTTTCATTTAATTGGCATTAAATGAAGGTAGTGCTACCTTCAGTGGTGCTTTATTACAAGTAATGAATGGCATACCGAGCCTACCATACAATGGGAAAAGATCATAATATTGCTCATTCTCATAAGCGCATTTATAAATTAAGTCTGAAACATTGACAATATTACACTGCCTGTGTGCCCTATGAAGATCTTTCCTCAGGATGTAATTGAGGTCAAAAGATTAAAGAGATTTAAAAGACTGTTAGATGTACGGGTAACAAAGGCTTTCACAATTATTTATTCATCTCTGTGCTTCAGGAGTTAATGAGGTAACTCTGTCTGAGAAGGAATCTTACTGTTCTGATATGTAGTTCTTGTAACTTAGTGTTTGACAGTCCTCTGTAGCACCTTATATTATTACCCTTTGAGTGGACTATTGCATTGATAGAATGATGTCTTTTCTCTTCATGACTTAGTTTTGCTTCATAAAAAAAAAAAAATTAATAGGTTAAATTACACTCAGAGAAACATTGGTTTCCATGCGATACAGGCCCTATTTTATCACAAATTTAATTCTTGTTTCTTAGTTTTTTGTGTGTTAATGTACAGATAAGCAGCTTTTGTGCCTTTTCACGTGTCTTTGTTAATAGTAAATGTCACAATGCCTTTACATTGTAAGGAAACTGAAAGTTGCTTTTTACCATCGTTTTTATTAATGTGTGTTCAGACCAAAATTGTGTATATGTGTTAGTAGGATTCCCTTCACATCCCAGTCTATTTACCAGCTTTTTACCCGTTATGCATGCACTGCATCTGTTCTAAAGGTTTTTTTTTTTTTAATTTTATTTTCCTAGAAGGTTAAACCTCTGGAAGACAGACCCATTGTGCTTATATAGGCAATTGCAGAGGCGTCATTTCTGTTCTTGTTGTGCACATAGAAAATACTCACTTGTAAAATTAATAAATTACTTTTCACTTGGACAGTCTGGAAATTATGATTCCTTATTTCCACTTACATTTTACATCTTAAGACATTGATAAGCCTGTTTAAAATAATATCAGCTGTCCAGAACTTTGATTAAAATATGATTCTTAAGGCAGTTTGAATAACTCTGGAAATAGATTAAAATACAAATTGTATGTTCTTAAATAAAAAATATTTTTATTTCTATAGATTTAAGTGCCCCTTTTGTTTAGATCATTGAAAAGTGGTAAATATAGCTTGTGTCAGTTAGACTATTTTTGTGATAGTATTCCCTCTGTAGCATCTGTTGTTGCTGATAACTTGCTTTTTTAGTTCCTACATTTTATCTAGTAGTTGATAGAAAGCAAATCTTTCTCTTAAGTATAGTTAGTTTGGAACTATTTTTTAGTCGAAACAGGTTTTATTAAATATTCTAGCTGCTCAAGATACCATTCTTAGGATGTAGACAAATGACAGGATGGTAATTTGACTCTGATGTCCTCATCACCACAGACAATTTAATTCCCTAGATTATTGATTATCCTGAGTTGAGCATTGCCTTCAATTTGCCTGGGATTTAATTTCTGAAGCACAATGGGAAACTGATATTTCAGGCTGTTCTTTCTAGGACAAGAAAATAGCTTCTTCTTCACGTCTATTTTTGAAGAGTCCTGTATTACATAAAGAGTGTCACAAGTGTGGAGGTGTATGGAAGCTTATAGGCAGTCTTAGATCAGTATTGTCTCTCTTGGTTGTCAAGCCATCAGTGTAAAAGATATAGGGAAATCCCTAGTTACTTCAGAATACTTACTGGTTTGCCCAAAAGCACTTTGCTATGAACCTTTTTTTTCATTACATAAGAAAATTTCAAGCATCCACGTTGTAATCTTCAAATAAAGTAGTCAGAGGCTCTCAACTTCAGACTGTTTGTTCTGAGAAAACCTTTTTGTGGTTTTCACATTCAGATTTCTCAGGTAGCTCTAAAGGAGCTGAAATCCATGTAACAGAAATACTCAGCATACTGCCTGAAAGTATTTATTAGAGAAAGGCACTACACAAGGGAGTCTCCTTGGTCTGATACTCCTTGAAACCTGTCATGAAGCTTGGTAGCAGAGTTGTTGCGGAGCCACTTTGTTTTCAGGGTTTAAATTGCCATTCCCAACTCTGAGATTCTCAGGCTGTCGTAAAGCTCATCACTGACATCATACAGAACCTGTGCATCACCAGCCATCTCCTATGTCACTGAAGTTTTGGTGCATCAGCTCTTAGTGCAAACACTGACTCCGCTTTGCATTGTTGGCTCTTACCCTTCAGAGGCAGTGTTGGGCACTCTTGTCAGTACTTTCTAGCTCTGGTAACAATTGGTTTGTTCTTGGTTCAACTGTAATGTTTTTTTGGCCAATATTAGTGTCCTTGTGCTGAAAAGACATGTTTATATTTGTTGTTTTTTAGCTTTCTTGGATCCAGCCATGGGTCTACTAATCATGCTAGTAAAGTGGATCAGAATTACCATTACAATCCTTATGCATCCTTTTATATGTTTCTTTTAAGCCTTGACTAATAAATCAAATGTTTAGGAATTCAGGATTCTACCTTTGTGTACTCATTGTCTGGACCCAAGAACAGCCCCTTAAGATTACCATTTGACAGATGATTATAAATCCGTGAGAAAATAGTAAATGAAGATAATTGTCAGAACAACAGAAACTGTTCCAATGAAAGTGGGAGTAAAGTTCAAAGCACTTAATGGACTGGAGTGGATGGACTGTTCTTTCACGACAACTCTCACGTGAGAATTGTCATTTAAAATCATGAGTCCATTGGTAATGCATTTTAATAAGAGTGTTAGATTAACCTATGTCAGTGTGTTTTATGGGTCCAGCTGAAAGTGGGAATTTTCGAGCCCACATGTCCTTCCTCTGGTTTCACAAGTGCTCCGGAACGATTATTAAAGGAAAGAATAATTGCAAACTTTTAATGAAATGGAATGAGAGTTACAAGGGTACTAAAGAGAGATTGTGCCAAACTGCAGTCATCTGCTGTCTGAGCTGTTAGTAGGGTACCCCAGATCAAGTTTTTGAATTGTTATTCCTTAATTCTGTTCTTTTTAGGGGAGATGAATGCAAATTAAATGCTGTGATTGCATTATCTTTTAAGTTTATCCATGGGAGAGGTATTAAAACACTGCTTGGGAATAATTTTAAACTTGTCCCTCATAATTTGATTCCTGTCAGAATGAAACCTGTTAGGTTTCTGGAAAACCAGATACGGGGCAGATTGAATGACACTGGTTGATGTTGCTGTAATCTAAATGCTGTAATGGTTTTGAATGGATCCATGTGCACAAAGCAAAACTGGTGATCTTTTCTTCCAAGGCCAATTTGATAGCTGGAAAGAAAAGCATGCCATTAGGCATTCCACTTGCTTAACCTCTCTAGGATCCTAAACAGGACCAAAAGAGCTTAGGACAGCTGCTCTGAAGCTTCTCTTGTAGATGTGCACTCACGTTTCTTGAGTGCTGGTGAAATGAATATTGTCTCAATTGGGAGAATGAACTTCTGTAGTTGGGGCTGCTCAGTGTTGACTGAGCATGAAAGATTCTGATACATTTTTACTGCAGTCTGTACTACAGTCTGTACTACTTTGTATCCGGCTCCTGGGAGTGGCATTCTTAAGAGGCTGTACTAAAAGCTGATCCAGGCTCTTAGAAAAGCAACCAGTCTTTCATTTGTTACTCTAAGCAGTGCTTTCTCTAAGGAGTTCTGTGTTTTAAATTACCATCTTGTTTTATTTAATCCTGCTGTCACAGAATTGCAGAATGGAAGAGTTTAGCAGGAAACTCTAAAAATAATCTAGTCTAACCATCTTGCTCAAAGAGTGTCAACTAGAGCAGGTTCCCCAGGACTGACTCCACCTGAGATTTTAATGTCATCAAGGACAGAGACTCAAAAACCTCACTGTGCAACTGTCTCTAGTGTTTGACTAACCTCACAGTAAAAAATTGTTTTCTTGTGTCTCAATCTGTGCCCATTGCCTCTTGACCTGGTACTGGATGCCACTGAGAAGGGGCTGTCTCCATCTTCTTTATCCCTCACTTCATGTATTTATACACATTGATAACATTCCCGCTGAGCCTTCTCTTCTCCAGGCTGAATACAGCCTCTCCTTGGGTAGGAGGTATTCCATTCCCTTCATGAACTTTGTGACCCTTTGGTTGACTTGCTCTGGTATGTCCGTGTCTTTCTCTACTGTTCACTCTTTAATGTTTAAGTAGCATAGCATGATTGCTGATACAGTATTTTGAACCCCATGTATGAGCTTTTAACAAATCTACTCTCCTTAATATTTGCTCTGGTCCTTAATAAAATTAGCTGTATTTAATAGGACGAAAAGTTGCCCTTTTTATTATTTAACCTTTTTTGCAAATGAGAAAGGGAAACAATTAACATATATGCACCTTCTTTTTGATTGTTGATACTGCCTTTTCATTTTTCTATATTTTTCTTTGCTGTTTGTTAAATTTTTAAGACATCCTTTGAGTACTTGTTCTCATAGACAGAGAAATCTGCTCTGGATTATATGTTTGGAGGAAGATTACTGGATTAGGAACTGTTCCCCACTGATTATTATGCAGAATTTTAAAAGATGAGCTTATGTACAACTGTTAGTGCCCATTGTAATATTAGGAGAATTCATTCCAGTTTTGTATATTGAAATTAAAAAATGGGTAACTTCTTCTTGTTTTCTTTGAAAGACTGAAGAGCTGGTTGTCCTCGTTTCTGTATGACTGACCTACTAGTTATAACTGAATAGACACTTAATACTGTGTTAGAGTGTGTTTTATTGCTGATGAACAGTCTGCTGCAAACTTCGCTTATCATTTTTTAGTTAGCTCCTGTCTGCTTTGCATCTGAAGAAGATACTTCAAAAGTAGAATTCAGTGTGTATTTCAAACCTGTTTTTCTGTAAGTAGGATCAATTATAATGATCTCTTAGTGAAGATAGAACATTCAGGGCAACAATTATTTTTTTATTAGAATAGTGATTTAGCACTCATGAGTTGAAGACTAGGCTCCTCTATAAATGAGAAGTGTCTGTTTTTAAATTTTCCTTTTTAGTTCTGAAATTATTAAATTCTGAAATTCTCTGTGTTCAGGTGTGAAAAGTTAGAATTTTCAAAATGAATATAGCACTGCTTTAATTTTCCTTCCACTTACTAATAATTCTTCCTCTGTTGCAGTAGTCAGGAATTTCAGAGTAACTGAAATAGAATTTAGTGATCTAAACCTTTTTTCCTAGTCGTATTTTCTTCTTCCATAATGTTGTTCCTTGCTCATATCTAGGAGACAGTGGATTTAAAAAGAACAGACTAAATGAAAAATTAAGCTAATTTAAGAGCTTCTGAGCACTAGCTACTTCAGGAGACAAAAATTCTGTGCAAAGCAGCCTGAAATTGCCATGATCTATGTGTGTGTTGGAAGTGAAAACTCTATCAAACTCTAGTCTCAAATTAATGCCAAAATATCCCTGATCACGGTCCAGTTCAAGTCTGAGAACAGTGTGTTCAGGACACAATCAATACCCCTAATAATAAAAAGAAGAAACAAGAAGAAAGTCACTCAGCGCTGTAAATTTGAGTAAACTTTACTACTGATCAGCACTGAATAAGTGCCTCTTTCTGAATTAATGTTACTTCATTGCTAGAATATTTGTTTTATGTTTTCAAGACTGCTTAGGGTGAACAACTGTTCTCTGAACCTGTTAGATTTAGCTTTCCATTAGTGCCTCAAACTCAGCATATTCTCTCTTGGAAAGTGAGAGTAGAGGAACACTTTGAATTCAGAAGGATGAAAAAAGTTTTTGTTAGATCTGTCTGGGTAGCAGTGTGGGGACGTGTATGGTGTTTCAAATGTTTCAAACCACAAAGTGTGAAAGCTCGGCCTGGCTTCAAAGGAGAGAGGTTTTTTTCCTTTCTCTGTTGGTGTGTTCATCAGGTACAGATTAATTTCCAGAAGGCTCTGTAATACTCTACTCTGAAGATGTTTGTTGTCCGCTCTTTCTTGGTTTCTTTGGCCATCAGTCTCTGCCCATTTTATTTTTTTTTAAATGTATTTATTTTATGGGGGTTTTTTAATTTTTTTTTTTTTTTCTGTTGAAGACTCAGACATGCATGTTACTATGCTATTCATCAGTACTTCTCATCTGGGAAGGTATGGAATATGTTGCCTGGCTCTTGGAGGTCCGTCCAAAGGTGCCGCCTTTTCTTGTTGAGCTGGAGTCTTTGGAGCATTGCAGAAGTGCACACTGCCTTCCTCTGCTGCAGCCAGACACCTTCAGTGAGATGCATGGGCCAGTCCTGTCCAAACTTAGTTCTCCCTACCTCCTTTCGGAGAGATTACGCCTTTAATTTTTAACTTACTGTGTATTGCTGAGGGTCTCCTTACTCCCAACATGATGCAGCCAGATCTGTGTTTGCCCTTGAATGGGCAGGGTACAGGAAGGTGGGAAGCACATTATTGGCAGAAGGAAACAAGGTAAGCAGCCTGGGTTCTAGTAAGGGTTTAGAGGAAGCAGGAAGCCAGTTGGGGCAGCATTGGAGACAAGAAAATGCAACTGTGTTTGGAGTGGAACCTGAGAAATATGTGTTGGAAAAAAGAGAAATGAGAATTTGCCTGTTATAAAGAAAAGGGAGAAGTATATGAGCCTGTGTTAAAAATAGCATAGAATTTCAGTCCATTTCAGGTGCTCCAATTTTCCTAATTTGACTTGGAAAGTGTGTTTTTTTTTCTCTAATACACATAAATTTTCCTTCTTTCTCTTTTTTAAACATCTACAATTCCTTCTTCTTATCTTGGACGTGGTCCTGCATTCCGGTTTGTGCAGTCTCATTGCAGTTCATGTAGGTGTAGTTGAGTTAACTTGTGCACCGTTCATTTGTGTACTGGCAATTTAAGGTACAAACTTGCTAGGGAGAAGACTGTTGCCTTTGTGACTGCAGCTCTCAGGCTCAGCATCATAGGGGCGGTGCTGCAGTATGGCTCTGATCTCCCAGAGCTCTGCCTGCACTAGATTCTCGAGTGCTCACAGGAGGTCTTGCTTAAAGTGAACTCCGTGGTGCCAACAACATGGCTACTCTTTGGCACATAATCTAGTAAATGTATTTTCTTTACCAAAGTGTGTGTTTGAGTGTTTGAGTTTTTCCAGATCATAGAATAGGTATAGTCTGAATGAAAGGATAAATTCAGCATTGCTTATTTGTCACCGAATGAGATGGTTATGCTGAAAGTTGCAGGCAGTTATTGTCTGAAGCATGCTAGATTGGTCCTGTATCACATTGAAGTTCTTCTCTGCGTGGCTACTTGTGTTTTTATTATTAGCTGTTGCATTTGTGCTAACAGATTGGATGGTGTTTGCTGTAAATGAAATTAATAAAAAAAAAACCACAAACAGATAATCTTGTTCTTCAGGTTGAACTCCCACCTCCTGATCTTGGCCCAAGCTCTGCACTAAATCAGACACTTAACTTGCTACGGGAGGTTCTGGCATCTCATGACTCATCTGTTATTCCACTGGATGCCCGTCAGGCTGACTTTGTGCAGGTACAAGAATGTTTGACTGCTCTGTGTGTGTGAAGAGGAGGGTGGGGGGAGAAAAGGATGTGTAAGGTAGTTTCTGTGCACAAAAGTAGGTGGAACGTTAATCTTTTTGTCTGGTCCCATTTTGGAGCTTTCTACCAAACCAGAGTTTGTAAGGTGAATAAGAGGGTGACTAACAAAGTGGATAATTACAGAACAGTATGGAGTACTACTCTTAATGCAGTGTCTAAATTCTGTTGTCCAATTAAGTAAATTGTACTCCATTAAGTAAATACACCCTCAAGATTGCACAATTACCAATTATCTAATCTGGGTTACTGTTTCTCCTGCTAGGTTGGAATCTGTTCTTCTCAGGTTTTTATACTTTCCCCATCACTGTGGTAGCTGATCACCTGCTGACAAATCCAGTAGAAAACTGTTTTCACAGTTGGAAACTCTCATTCCTCTTTATTCTGCTTTGGGGAATAAATACGTGATAGAGACAGAATGAGGTTAGAAGCCTTGTGTGACATGATTTCCTCCCTCCCCTCCCTCTTTTCTGTGTGTTTGCTATTTTAGGTTCTGTCTTGTGTGCTAGATCCATTGTTACAGATGTGTACTATGTCTGCAAGTAATTTGGGCACAGCTGATATGGCAACCTTCATGGTGAATTCGCTCTATATGATGAAGACTACTTTGGCTCTCTTTGAATTCACTGACAAACGTCTAGAAATGTTGCAGTTTCAGGTAAGCTTTAACAGCCCCAAAAGAAAATGAACTTATTACTGATTTTTGCAGCCTGTAAGTTGTGATGTGAACATATTTGTCTTTGATAATGTTGGCTTTGGGTCAATTCTGAACTGGGGAAATGGGGTAAGAGGGCTTCTTATCAGAGACCATGAGCAAATAGAATCCTTCATTTTAAACAGACAAAAATTATTAAAATATTTGGGTTTGTTTGGGTTAGTTACAGATAAACCCAGATCAGTGAACTTTTTCATTATCCCAGTCATTCTGATATTTATCTGCAAACTGTGTGAGAAGAAGCAAATGGAAGTTGAAAGCTCAGTCAGATAGTTGGTACTAGATCATCATCTATTTTGTACTAAAACATAGTGTAGCCAACGTAACTACTTCAGTCCCTCTTTCTGCCTCTCTTTTGTTTGGTGTCCCTTAACATCCCAGGATAGTAGTTCATATGTGGTACCATTTTGAAATGGAAATGTGAGTTTAGAAACTTTTGACTTGCGAAAACTTGGTCACTGCTCATTTTTATTTTGCTATGGGAACAGGTCTGCAGTATATCTTATGAGAGCTTTTGGAGCTGGGGGACTTGAAAAAAAAATCACAACTTCGTATTTTTAGGGATGAGTAAGGATGGGCTACGAGCCATTTTTCACCTGCTCCTAATCAGAATTTCTAGCACCTTTTAGTTCTGAAACAAGCCTCACCAGACAACCTCACCAAAATGTCTGGGGTATTTCTAATTTCTATTGTCAGCATTTATTTCACAGTAGATGTTGCAATTGATTTATTCTTCAGATAAGCAGTAGAACTGAAGCATATGCATTTAATACCATTTACTTTCTTCAAACGTTTTTAAAATACAGGAACAGACTGAAAAAATATCTTTAAGATTATACATAAGTAGGTTATTCAAGTGGAGGTAGATGACATATTTAATAGGAGGAAGAATTTTTTTTTTCCCTAGAAAAAAACCCTCAGTAAAACAGTTAAAATCTCCAAATTGAAATGTTCAGATTTCCCTCCTGATTTACAAAGAAAGGTGTGTCTCTTTAAACAATTTTAGAAAGTGAAAGGTGAACTCTTAAAATATCAGACAAAGAAGTCTTACATTTTACTAGATGTTATTATATTACAAATTTTTTCTTTTCTTTAGGATTAGAAGGAAAAAAAAAGAAATATGGGGTAGTTATCTGTAAAAATGAAGTAATAATGTATATATACCCCCAAATGTCTCACTGAGACTGCTCAAACTAAAAAATGATTGCTGCTGCTGAGACTGGATTTAGGGATTAGGTTTCTCTGCAAAGTGAAGATTATATTAAGTATGTAAAATACTCTTATGACCTTTTGTCATATGGAGATAATTAAAAAAAATTGATAACTAATTTCAGTGTCTACTGTTCTTTCGATTAACTTTTTCAAATACATGTTTATCAAATACATGTTTATCAAAATTGAATTTAAAATCAATACTGATTTTGATTTAGTTTGTTTTATTTTCTTTATAAAAGACTGTGTCTTGTTTATTATAAAACTGCCATGCTATTGTCAATACTTTCAATAAGAGTTGAATGATTTTTATCACATTTTTTTAAAGAATTATAGCAAAATAAACTTACATAGGAATTTTTAAAATCGGGGCTATAGTATTCTTCATTTTTGGTGCTGTTGTATTCACAAATAAAAAAGGGTTTTTTATTAGACATGAAAGAATTCTTTAAATTTTTATTATTGGCTCCTTGTTATATATGAAGTGTAAATGGATAAAATAATTACTCTCTATTTGTAGTTTTTCCTTATTCATTGATCAGTCTCCTTCTTATTTGTATTTTTTAATTCTTACTTGTGTTTCTATTTCTTTTAACCCCAGAACTTGTTACATTTAATATGCTCACACACTTTTTATAAATACTTAAAATTTCAGATTGAAGCTCATTTAGATACACTCATAAATGAGCAAGCTTCCTACGTTTTAACAAGAGCTGGCCTAAGTTACATATATAACGCTCTGCAGCAACACAAACCAGAACAGGTAAGCTTTTATAATTTGCATGTTGATGAGGTACTGCATACTTGCCAACCAGTAGAATTTTGGCACTAATATTTTTGCAAATTAGGCTTCCTCTGAAAGCAAAACCTCAGTAGTATCTGGGTTTTTCTGACATGGAACCAGGACTATTGGACAAAGGCACCTTGCAACTACAGATTTCCCCTACACTACAAGCTTAGCAGGTTTGATGTGCAGCAGTCCTTCTCTGCTGCTTATCTGTGCACCATCGACAGACTCCATGCACCACTGATATCCTGTACATTCTTAGAATAACTGTGTAGATAGTTTAATATGCCTCAGAAAGTGTCTAAGTCTTTTGACCTTAAAAGACAAATATTGGGTAGGTAAACCACCGCTTCCATAACACCTAGAACATATTAGATACCTGCATACATTAGGTAATTGCTGCTTTCTTTCTTCTGTGAAAAATTGGCAGATGAGTTTAGTAGTAATTTGAAACAGTTTCTTCTTCTTTTGTCCTTACTCATTGATGTAGCTATTCTAGTACCAAGGCAGTGAAATTCTCAAAGTGAAAACTTGAGATTTCTTAGAGGGACTTCAAAACTTGAATTCAGAACTCGTGCTCTCCCTTTCTTTTGAAGCACAGTTGCTGTGTGTCTATCGGTGTTAATATAGCCCTTCTTCTCTTCAGCTGTGTCTGTGTCCTTTTGTGATCTTTTGTGAAAGTGAAGAATAGTGTTTTCTGGAGAAAGCAGAACTCTGCTGGAGAGCTTTATGTTGTTTCTTCAGCTAATAATTTTGCATAAAGTGCCCAAACTCAACAGATTTTTATGTATAAAGATGAATAAATGTGTAAATAATCTGACTAATAACTCAACTTAGTTTTCTATTCATGAGCCTATCTCCTGTTCTAAAACCAATTTCAAGTTGACTATGGCAGGTTGTTAATGGCATGTAGCAATTTTCATATATCTGTACGGCTGTCTGGCTGCAGAAGTGATGTCACAGAACCTGCTAGGGGCTTGAACAGCATTTATTTGCCATCCAGCACAGAAGATGTACTGGGAAGCAGATCTGAATTCTGCGTGGTCCCAGTACAGATAATCAAAGTTGTCCTCTTAAAGTCTGGAATACCAAGGGAATGTGGCCAGTTTGCAGTTCACTTTTTATTCTAAACCTTGTGGAAGGCTAGTTTTGGCCTTACTTAATGGTGAAGAAGGAAGAAAATTATATGAAAGGACATATTAAGAGCTCTGTATTCTCAGCTTTTAATTTAAGAGTAGTAGAATACAAATGAACTGTTAGCAGCATTTCAATACTGATGTGGTGATATAGTTTCCAAACATTTAAGATCCTGTAGCAGGACTAAAAAAAAATGTACTGCTGAGCTGATTATATTGTTTATAATTTTCTACATGCTAGTTTGACCTTTTTTTTGTTTCACTACTGGTTCTTAGGGTCCTCTTTCAAATTTGTCAAGTATGGATTCTGTGTCCCTGAAGGTTGCAATGGTAAGCATTTTAAACTTCCATATTATGGTGGTGATGCTGTGACATGGGAAAGAATACTATTCATTATGTGATGTAGTAGATATTCATCTAACCAGTCCTACTCTTTAAGAACAGCTAAATGACGTGTCTGGGAATACTTTCTTAATTTGTAGTAATTTGACCACTTGAAGTAATAAATACATAAAATTATTTCTGAAGGTGTGGTAATAGAGTATTAGTTTCTAAGCCTTGAGAAACAGAACCTTACTTACAAGAATGCTATCCCATGAGTCATCTTAAATTGCTAAAAGCAAATACTTAGCTCTAATTAGTTTTAATCACCAAAGATTCTTTTTTTGCTTCTGCTTTGAAATATAGGTTCGGCTATCATTTATAATTTTAGTCCTAAGGCTTTGATTGTATGCAAATAGTTCAGCTTTACTCAGAATTTAGATGCTGGGTGTATGTCACAGTTATATTTTTTTAAGTTGAAAGCAACAACATATTTTAAAGCAAATTATCAGCTGATATTTTTTCTTAGAGTGTGTGAAGGCTATTTTGCATAGAGAGAGCAATATCACAGTTCAGTAGACAACAATGTATGATCTGTCCCTCTTCTTCCTTAGCCAAGTTGAGCTTTATTCTGAAAGTTTAACTGTGAAGGCCCACTCATCCAGCAGTGCATGTATACCCCCATGAAAAAAGGTCTTTTTAAAAGAATTTTTTTAAAAGATTTAAAAAAAAAAAATTATGTTGAATCCTAATGTGTTAGTGTAGCTGCTTTTTTTCTTTTCAGGTTTTAAACCAGTGATTCTCAAGCTGGTTGGATGAACAGAGCTCTGGCACAGAGCACTCAGTGGTTTACTCAGATCAGCATGCATTCTCATTAAAATTTATAAATTTTGCATTTAAAATATCTTCTATTTATCATGGCCTTGTAGATCAACAAGGGTATTAAAGGCTGTAGCTTGGGGACCTTGTCTTTAAATTACATATATATATGCAGCTCTGTTATCTGTAATGGTATGAAATAATTTCACTTAAATAGTTAGGAGAAGAGTCCCACTGTTTTATTTTCTTCGTTACTTAATGTCTGTGTCTGTGAACACACTTTAACAAGAATGGAAGCAAGTATGCTGAAATCAAACCCACATAAGTCCCATCTATCAGCCTAATCTGTTGGTTTCTGAAACCAGTAGATTTAACTGACAGGGTTTAAACCAGGAGGGACTACTTTTAGGCAGATTCACTGCCTCCAAATGATACTTGAGAGTTTTCCAGGTCCCAGACATTTCAGTTGTTCATACATGCTTGCAAATGCTGGTTATGTCAAGTCCACAACCCACTCAGTGAAAAGCTCTCTTGCTTTCCAAACAAGGGCAGAATCCCCCCAAAAAAATAATTTGTGAGAACTGTGACTTCATTAGTCATTTTTGCCTACATTTTGCACATTTAAATAATGGATGGATGTGTGTTTTAGGGTTTACCAGCTTGAGAATAATCATGCAGTGTTCAGGAAGGTTGCCATCATTAGATAAACTTGCCTAGGGCCCTGCCTGAGTGTGTAATGCAAAGGATGGAGATTATACAGTTTTTATGGGTAACCAATTCCGTGTTTGATGACATTCCTGATGAGAATTTTTCCTCTCACCATCTAATGAAAACTCTGCTTAGTGTAATGTGTATTCAGTATTTCTCATGTTTTCATCTGTGAGAAGAATTGGTTTCATCTTCTCTATAGTCACACATTTGATGATACATTCACAGAGTGGTTTGAGTTGGAGTGGACCTTAAAGACCATCTACTTCCTGCCCATGGCAGGGAGGTTGGAACACCTTCCACTAGACCATGTTGGTCAGGGCCCCATCCAACCTAGCCTTGAACACTTGCAGGGCTGGGGCACCCACAGTTTCTCTAATAGGTTGTTGAAGACAGCAGTAATGTTCTTTCTTAGTTTTTTCCTCTCCACACTACTAGAATCAAAGCACTTCTCTTTTTTTCACTACATTACATGGCGGGGGAGAAGGAGGCTTAGAAGCAGTTTCAAGAAGCCTGAAGTGGGTGATTGCTCTTGGTTTTCCCAGCATAAGCAGTGATTCCCTGCCAAAAAATAAAAAGAATCTTACAACATGTCTAACTTGGACAGAGTAGATTTCTCTCTGAAGTGTCTGTATTCCCTCTGCACTGAATAGACAAGGTCTGATCTTCAGTGATGTGTGCGTACCTGCACCAGCTGCACAGGAAGCTTAGATGGATAATTATGAAAGCTGAATTCTTGTTATCTGCCCTCCACTCATATTCCTCATAGTCAGAAACAATATTTTAGTGGCAGAGGTGCTGAAGTTAGACATTTTGGTCTATTAAGTTCTACCATTTTTATGTAATGACTTTTCAGAAAGCTGTGTTTTTACCTATTTTCATATAACAGGAAGGTGTTAATATGTTGATCTCATATTCTCTTCCCCTCCCAGGCTCAGTTTGATCGCTATCTGTCTGCTCCAGATAGTCTATTAATGTCCCAGCTGAATTTCCTTCTGAGTGCTACTGTGAAGTAAGTACCTTACCTTTATATTTCTATTATGCTTGCATAATGATCAAAAAGACGAATTTGATTAGGTTTTAGTGGATCATGATGATAATTCAAGTTACCAGCTTGTGATTGTATTTTCATTGTCCTTCAGGTCACAATTCAGTTTTGTTCTGAGTCCTCTTTTTGAACAAGGAGGGAGGAGTATGTAATTCTGTAACTTTCTGAAGTTTCTCTAGATTTAATAGACACCATCAAAATGAATTACATTCACCTATTTTGAACATGTTCTGCTGAGTTCGCAGTTTTTGTCATCGTAAATTGTTTTAGAACTATTTTGTAAGCTTTCCAAAGACAGATGAAATGTGTAATTCTCCAAGATGTCTTTTATCCCCACTGCTTTGTCAGTTCTAGGATTTTCAACTTTGTTGTCTTCTGTTGTAGAGTATTGGCATTCTGTCTCAGTGAATATTGTGCTGAGATTATTTTACTTTTCACCTAATGTTTTGGGTTTTTTAGTGATTTTTTTCTTTGAAGTATGGAAGTGAGAACTTTATTATTTATCTCTTCTCTTGTTTTTCAATATAGCTGAACCCTAAGGCTAGGGAAAGTGCCACAGATTTTTTTCCAATTAAATGTGAACCACATGAAGAGTTTCGGTAGTACTTAAACTCAGAGAATTATATGCTGCGCTGATCAAAAACTTTTCTTGACATTATTTTTCATACTTTTGTGAAGAGTGCAGGAAACAGAATGTATCAGAGACTAGCACATAATATTTTACATAATGCAATAGTAGTTGGAGTTTCATTACTAATACCTGTTTTCATTGGATTGTATTACAGCGTCTTGCAATTAAAAAATGACATATGTCAAGGGAAAAATAAATATTGTTGGGAAATGAGCAGAACAGTTCAGTTGTAAGGTACCTACAACATTAGCTAGTCCAGTCACCAGGTTCTCGTGCTGTATTGCTCAGGTTCTCCTCATACAAAGACTTCCAGTGTCATTCCATAGAGCTGGTGCATGGCTGGGCACGGGGAATGCTGCTGATTTTCAGGGGGCATTGGGTGTCTCTGTTTACCACTCCTGCAGCTCAGCTGGCAGAACTGACCCTGTTGTGTGAGAACTCTTCTGCTCCTGTACAGATCAAACAGGGCAGTAATGTCAGTGAAACATTGCAATTTCTGCTTCTTTGTGTCAAGCTATTGAACCTGTATTTTAGCTCTCCTTTTCTTTTTTTTAATGTGAGTCTATTTAAAAGTCATAAATAACAGTAAATGTATTTTGAAAGCCTCAACTTTTCACTGCTAACACAGAAGCAATTTTAAGAGGTAGACTCTATGATACCATAAAGATTCAGGCACAGTGGAATTACTTGAACTTCATCTTCTGTCAGATGAACCAAGATAAACTAGTCATGTAGACCTTATCCCATTGATAAGCTCTTTAAACCTCTCGGTGCAGTTGAAGCCAAATTTGTATTATATTGCATCAGTGGGCAGTGGAGAGGTAAGAGGGAAGCTTTGCATGAGGATGGTGGCTACAGCTGCTACAACTCAGCTGACATGCAGAAGTTTATGAACCTGCTGTAATGAGTGCTATAAGTCCATTAGCCTTCAAATGTGTAGCTTTAAACACAAGCAATCCTTTTGAAGTTAAAATACCTCTTTACAGAGATGCATCCTTGTAGAATCTCAGTCCTGAAAGTCAATATTTTCTATAGTAAATAAACCTTGAAAATTCAAAATTTTTTCAAAATTCAAGCGAAAGTTTAACGGGAATTAAAATTTTAATCTCTGGCTATAGTAGTTGAAATTTTCAGTTCTGAAGACATTTTCCTTGAAATCAAATAATTGTGATCCACAGTTGCAGTGGCTGAGCTGGAACATGTGAGGTCTTTGTTCTCAAAATCAGAACATGTGCTTTTGATAAGGGACCACTGTATTACATACTTACTGGCAGTATCATTTAAGCTTTATGACTATGAAGAACATTCCTTCCAGCTTTTGCCAGGACATGCTCTTGTCTTTCAAATTCCTTTGTTCATTTAAAAAGTCTTAACCTATATATTTATATGGTTGTTGGTCTTGAAAAGCTCTTTTCATTTGTGTTGGATCACAGAAACTGAATGCTGAAATTACTATTTTTAGAAAGTGCTGCCATTTGTGTTAGTGTTAAAATGTATCATGTTGTTATGGCAACTGAAATCCTAATGTACTGATTAATGACACTGACATTATTTGATGGAAAGACTTGTGTGATGCTGTTCAGTCCTCTGGAATATTTTAACAAACTTTTTTTATTTATTCATTTGATACAATAGTTTTATACAAAATCCGTGTGTGCAATACTTTCTTAAAAGACTTCATGTTTCAGTAGCTTTGTGATCCCAGGCTGAGATCAGAGACAGTTGTTTTACCTGAACACCCTGAATATATTTGGATTTGCTATTATAAGGCCGGTCTCTTTTTCAGGTGTTCTAATAACCTAGTAATACTGGCAGTTGATGCTGTGTATTGAAACACTGGATACTGTGTGTCAGAATAAAATGAAGGTTTGGTCTTTTAATCTGCTTTCTCGTAGCTTCTGTTCCTTAATGTTTCCCATAAAGGCAAAGTTTGTTGTACTTGATAAATTGAAGAAATTTCAAAGATCAATTCCAAATGGTGAATTCAGCTCTGATTTTAGTGGATGCAGTTTTGGTGTCTTTGTTCCTTTGCTGTGTATTACAGCAGGGCTGAATCTGGATTCATGGTTACCTTGGTTTCCTTAGCTTCTGCTGGTGTTCCACTTGCATGGGTTTGGCTGTAAAATAGTTGTAACTACGGTTTCTGATAGACAAAAATGCATCTGCAACTGTAAACACATCACCATGATGATTAAAGGAAAGTGATTCAATGAACAGTGTAAAATAAAGTTATTAGGTTGTCTTCAAAAAATATTAAACTTTGCAGTTAAATTTAGCATTCGGTGTCTCTGTGTTGTTACTCATTTAGCTCCAGAAAAATAACAGGTCACAGACTTCATGGCATTGTTGGTAAAAGGTTGAGTTTTAAATCTCTGACCTCTATCACTCCTTTTTGACTGATTATGTGATCAGGTGCTGTCAAGATAAAGCAAATAGAATATATTTGCTAGTGGGTGAAAAAAAAAAAATGTGTATTTACAAGGGGCAGTCAGAAACCACAGGATGTGGAAGGTAAATCACTAAGTTTATCAGTCTTTTAAAAGATTCAGTGGAGCGCCGGTGGGAAACTAATGTATGCAAGTTAAATCCTTCTACTAATTTTTGCTTCATTGTAGAAATAAAGAAGGTAATTTCTTGGTTATCAGCATCATATGTGAGTTTATCTGTGTGCAATGTAAAGAGAGAAAGAAGCCTTTTGTTTTGAAACTTTGAGCTGTTTTCACAGTTGAAGTAAAAGGGCTTTTTAATGCAACTCACACTGATTTTTAATGTGTATTTTTAACGTCTGTCTTTAATTCCTTATATGTAGTAGAGTTATATTCCCTGCGACTTGCAAATTATGTTGTTTTGTTTTGTTTTTTCAGAGAGCAGATAATAAAGCAGTCAACAGAACTGGTCTGCAGAGCTTACAGTGAGTTATATGCAGCTGTGATGGATCCTTCAAATGAATATAAGGATCCAGAAACCATACTACACAGATCTCCTCATCAAGTTCAGGCACTCCTTTCATAGTCTTGCTTCCCCCAGATCTATCAGAATCCATAATTCTGTATTTGCATTGAATTATTTTTCTGCTTTGAATTTCGATGTGTAACTGTATAGTTAAAGTATGTAGGAATGCAGTTTTGTTTAATCTGCTTGGCAGAAGTCTAGTCTTTCTTGTATCTTTGAATACTTTCTATAGGCCAGAAAATGGAATATAGATTAAAAATTATTTTAATGTATTTCTCTGATGGAAATGGACCTTGACAATGTGCAATCTCTTTGAAAAAGGAGAAGAGCTTTTTCCTTGCTGTACATAATCCTTTCAACTACAGATTTAACCAGTGTCTCTTACGACCTCAGCAATATTTTTGTTTGCTCCATTGTCTGTTCTTTCACTCTCTTTCTTAGCCTAGCATCAGTAAACACTGATAACTGAAACTTTAATACAAGTAATACACTTTGAATGACTCATGCATTACTTTTGCAGCTCATAAATCATTTCAGAATACTTGATGCTCTTTTTCAAATCCTCTTGATTAAATCTTTGAGTCAAAATTTGTGTGGGTTTTTTTAGAATCCATTATCTGTATTTTCTGTAAGAAAAAGAAATGTTTGAACTACATGCGTGTACATAACCTGGAACTTAATGCTTTAAATTATTTGTATCATTTTGTTTTACTGGAAGGATTTTGGTTTAGTGCAATTGTTCAGTAGGAATCCTTGTATCAGTTGAAACTTGGTGATCTCTTAAGGCTGGGACCAATAACAATGTAGGTTAGGAAAGTGGCTTGTACAGCGGTATGGCCATTTCTCCTTTACATGTTTATGTTTTTTGTTTTACTTCTTTTTATGTACAGAAAAAGTCCATTTGCTGTAGTACAAGCATTTATTCAGTTCATAATCCACCAGGGTATTTTCATGGTTCATGTGTCTGCAGAGGTGCTCCTAAAAATTAGTTCACCTGTGGCAGCCCCAGGTTGTCTTGGGAATTATATGGGAAAGCCAGGGTGTGTAGATGTTCCAGGCTGACGCATAGAAAGCCGTAAGTGAAGATTTAGTTTCTTTGCTCCTTAAGTGCAAAGCTGAAACTACTCCATATAGAAACCCTGATATATAGAGTTATAATGTAGGTGACTTTGCTTACAGGAAAACACGAAAATAAGTAAGTAGGACACTTGTTCTCTGTTGGGCCTTGTGATAATTTTCTGCAACTTCCTTGAACATAGTCTTCTTTTAGGAAAGTATTGTTAAAGAGAAACCTTCAGGAAACAGAAAGTTAGTAAAATGAATTTGTGACTAGTTCTTTTGTTTGTTTATTTTTTTAAACATAATTTTAAGCTAACTGTTTTGTCAGAAGCATTTCACTTATTTATACCCCTCTTTGCTGTTGTATGAGTGCCACAGAGTTATTACAGTTGCCTGAGTTTACTCTCACATTAGATGTGGCTTATTTTATATGTATCAAGGGAGAGATGAGCAGTCATTCATATTGAATAACTCATTTTATTTTTATTAGTAATAATATTCCACATATAAAATATATACTTAGTGGTAGCTAAGTGTGCAGTTTAGTATGTGCTTGCAGAAGAGCAAGACGTAAGAAGAGCAGCAGCAATACATTTTAGCCTCTTGGAAAACTCATTCAAAAAATACATCCAGTGCAGTCAGAAAGCAGCTCCTTTAGTAATACCACAGTAAAGCAATAGCTCCTTTTCCAAATGGGTGTAATTTGTTGGTATAGTAGAAAAAGATTTAGAAGTGAAAGTGTCCCTGGAGTTTTTGGATCAGGCATAAATCTTTCTGTAAATATGAATGTTTGATTTCTTTCTGTTTAAAATCTCTAGACCTGTAAGACAAAAAATTGTAGAAGCTTAGAAAACCTCTAATACAAAATTCTGCTCTTTTACCAGGTAAGGCACTTCATGTTACTCAGATTTTGCATTACCAGAGTATACATTCAGGCGGCTGTTCATTGTTGTTTAATAATGTTAATATTGCTTAATATGCCGATAATTATTATCTAATAGATGAAAATTACATTGGTTGTGAAAAGACTATAAATTAGCTTGTTATTAGATGAACATACTCATAAGAGTGAACTTTTTCCTGAAATTACACTCAACCTCGGTCTCCAATAATCAGTCAGTAGTTTGCATGAGGATTAGTAAGAAGTTGCTTCCTACCTTTGATTCCATGTAGAGACTTACCCATGACTTTGTCTTCTCTTGATAAAAATGCAAAAGCTATAGAAGTTGTAATTTAGGCAAATTAAAGTCAATTGGTAATTTTGGTCTGTGCAATTAAAGTAAATGACCAATGGTCACAAATGAGAAAGGACATCAATAAAAACATTTGATTACTGACTCTGTCTTCCATGTTGTTATTTCCTCTTGCTTGCCTTCCTAAGAGGAGGAAGGAAAAGGTGATTAGATTATGACCTGCTTTTTCTAGCTTGGTGTTTTTGACCCTTTTATTTTACAAATTCCAGGATTTCCACACCAAGAACTGTAAAGCTGCAGTCCCCTGATTAGAATGATGACCCATTAGCTGGATGACCCATAAGCATTGCAGTAAATGGAATCATTCTGAGTGCCAGTACCTGGCCCATGTTCAGACCAGTTACTAGAGGTCTGATTTGAGCATCTCAGTTCATGAAGAGATGCTCCCCTGGCTGGGCTGAGTCAGTCAGCCCTTCTGCTGCTGTCCTTGAACACTTTATACGGAGGGCCATGCCTTCAGAGAGTGACTGCTACTCTGGGCTGGGCAGTGATGTGACTGGGGGAGACGGGAAAACGAGGCGGGTTTGAACATTGCCCATAGGCAGCACTATTGGCATTTGACACTCCTGCAGCCCCGCTCTGAGAACAGATGTGTTGTCTGGTGCGAAGAACACTTTCATGGGAAATGGGAGAGCTGGGTTCTGGGCCAAAGGAGTTTGGAATTGACATCTCCCATCTTCCTGGAGAGCACCCAACCCTATGACTGTTATGTAGTCTGAGATGGGACAGGTGTGTTTCTTCAATTTAGCAGCTGTGCATAAATAAATGCAAAATACGGGAGGCAGGAGATAAAATAAGCAAGGAGGAGTTTGGCGCTGTGGCACAAATATGAGGGCTCTCCTGAGGACTCCAAGGTCTGAATTTTCCTCCATTTGTTATATAAGAACCTTATCTTTGACCTTCAATACATGAGTCCTTGAAACAGAATCAGGACCCCAGGACTTTATTACCCACAGGATATCCAGGAAACAGCAAGATACAGGATTGGGTTTGGGTTGGAACCAAGGTGGCTCATCGGCAGTGGTGGCAATGCCTATGTGTTTACTCCTATGTGTCCAATTTTCTCCTCTCTGGTTTATAAATGCTCACACCACTATGGAAATAAAATATAAAAGTTGTTTTAATTACAGCAAGCACAGAGCAGCCCAGTGATGGTGATTTTTTGTTTCATGTTACAGGGAAAGAGAAGCTCAGGGAGGTTTGGAAAGGTGGTAATATATTTGTTTTATAGCATTTCAGAGTGCTCCTCCCCATTCTCTAAGATTTATGACTCTAACCCTGCATTTTGTCTGTTAGACCCAGTTGTAATTATTTTTATTGATGTTTTTGAAATATCTGTTGAAGGAAAATACTTTCAGAACTGCTAAACTTTTCCATTCACTTAAAAAACTCTGTTCTTTGATCCCTTTGCTTGCCTTGCTGAGTCACTTTGTGGGCAACCCAGGGGGTGGGAAGCTTATAAAATTTTGAAAGTTAAACAAAAAGGTTAGACATATTTCCATGAGTGTAACACACCCTCCAGAAAGCAACACAGACACGGGCATGGGTATATTTGAAATCCACTGTCACCTGCTTCTGAGGAAAAATGCAGAAAAAGAGACATTTGCTTATGATGAGGGCACCCATCTAAAACAGCCATGGTAGGGTTAGATGCTGCAAATGGATGTTAAATTGATGTTACGTTTGAACAGTTTGGAGAATTTTCAAGAGTGATAGAACTGAACTCTCTCCCATATTGCATTTACTTGTTAAAACTTTCCAGAACCACTCCATCTTTTCCCCACCAGTCTGAAGAACTTTGCAAACTAAATTTCAAGCCAACCCTGCAACTGCTACACCAATTCCAACCCTTGAATATTTGGAGTAAAATGAGATGCTTTGAGTCACCCAGGGCATACAAAGCAGTAGTTGAACTCAGAGCAAATGTGTTTCTTGAAAGAGTTTCAAAAAATGGGAAATGAATATAGTTTGAACTTGGATATGTGTCCTGAAGTGTATGAGAGGCAATGGCTCTTCATGTGGCAGGGTAGGTCTCTCTGGTTGTCCACTGCACAGTAGGAAACCAACTTCAGTTTTTCGGAGTCAAGCTACTCCTTCAGAAGTTTTTTAAAGGTGCTCATGTGCTCCTAAGCTGGGTGTTGGCTTGTTTGCTGCCCACCGGGGCTGCCAAGCTGGTGCTCCAGCAGGGATGTTTACAGTAGTCTGGTGTACATCGTTACCAAATGCTCAAAAGGTGTGTGAACCTCTTGTGACACAAAGATCTTTTTCCAATATCCTGACTATCTACATCCTTGAGTAAAGAGCCACTTCAGACCTCATGTAGCTCTGGAGTAAACCCAACATATTGCTTCTGTCTTGGTCCTCAACACGCTGTTCATCCACTCAGAGGTATGTGGATAGATCTTCAGCAATCTGCAGAATCCTCAGGTGCAAAGCTAAGGAAAGACAAAGAGCAAAGGAGTCCTTTACATCTGAAAATGCACTCTTACGTACATTACTGTACATATCCTGTGTACATTAAGGCCTAATTGAGGGTATGACCCCCTCATGCTACAGTTTTCACACAGACTTTGCATACAATAGGAAGATGAACCACAATGGCTTTTCTCTTAACAAAAAGAGTTTATTTTGACTACCCTGCTTTGGCAGTAAGGAAACCTTGATGGAGCAAAATATGGCTGAAAGGTGTTTGATAGATTACTGCAGAGCAGCTGACAGAAAAGAAAGAGACGGTTGCATGTTTCATATTCAGACAATGAAGCTTTCATTTGCTGCCTAGTTCACAGATGTGGTATTGTCAAATTGCAGGAAAATGCCTGGCAGACTGTATCATTGACTATATTTAGTGAGGAAAAAAAAATCAGAACACACTATTTATAGAAGCCACACAAGTAAGTAGAGTTCTTATCAGCCAAAGATAACATTAGTTGTGATTTATCAAAGTAATCTTTATTTTGTGGAAAATGGATAATAAGGTGTAATTTAATCCTTTGTGAATGTAATGTATATTTCAAAGGGTTCTTTTTTGTCAATAAAACCATTTGTTGTACTTGTTAAACTAATTAGTCTTGTTGCTGTTGCTTAGGACAGGATAAAAGGTGCCCATTAATGAAAAAGGGGAGGAAGAGATGGGTTTGAAAGTTTGTGAAATATTTTGTACTCGTTGCAAGCCAGTTTTCTGATCAAAACAGGTTTTGTCTCTCACTGCGAGCCTGTGTTAACTGAGTTTGTGCAGATGATACATTTTCCTTTTTTAATTCAAGAAAAAACGAATTACCCCAAAAATTCATCTCATGTCCAGGTGTTTCACCTGCTACAGGCATCAGGGGCTCCTCTGACTTCCCTAGGTACCAACATGAGCCCTGGCTACCTGGCATGAACCATCAGCCACACAGCCAAGTGCCAGCAGAGAGGGTGACAGGGAGGGTGATATTCCTGGCTGCTTCTCCCCACTGTTTGCANACCATCAGCCACACAGCCAAGTGCCAGCAGGGAGGGTGATGTTCCTGGCTGCTTCTCCCTGCTGTTTGCATTTTTTTCCACCATGTGCAAACTCATTCCAGGAGTTCACAGAGAAAAGGAAAGGGGAAGAAAATAGAGCTGTCTGGGTGCGTCTGGTGCTGGTCCCTGGCTGGCCACGCACCTTCTGCTGGCTGAGGGCAAGTTTTGCAGGGCCAGAGCATGGGGCTGAAGCTGTGTTGAGTCTTGGCTCTCAGAGAGGTCCTGGCAGTGGTGCCAGGCTGCAGAGGCACAACATGAGCTCATTCACTGGATCTGCAGTTGATCTTGAAAGACCAGAGTCAGAAGTGGGTAAGAGTCAGAAGAGGACACATATTTTATTATCATCGGTTTTTTCCCTTTTTCCTTAGTGTTTTTGGTGTCCTTGCTTGTAGCCTAGCAGCCTCATGAGCTTTTAATAGGAATTTATGATTGATTTTCAGAAGATGACTCTTAAAAGACTGGCTAAACTATTAAAGGTCTTCTCCCTTAGAAATGGCTTCAGAAAATCCTCCTCAGAAACGACCAAATTATGGGGATATCCTTGAAGAATGGACTTGTCCCTACTGTCTGTACCAGTTTTGCGTGGTCATCCCAGTTTCTTGATTGTCCAAATGCAGCATTTCTGAGTTACTGCTGCCATTTCAAGTTTTGTTAAAGACAATCAAAGGGACTTGGAGGAATTATTTTGCTGTAGCAGATTTTGTACTGCATCAAGTTGTTATCACTCCCCCAGAGGTTTTGAGCCATTTATTTTATGTCTTTTCTTCACCTAGACACAAAGCTCCTCAGAGAAAGACCCATGCCATTCATCGTATTCCCATGGTTTTCTAGCGTAGCCCAGAAAGTCCTCTTGAGTTTTAAACTGAGACCACAGAGCAGCAGCAACAAAGCAGTTTGGCTTTGTTTGGCAGTGAGCCCAAGGTGGGTACAGTGGGTAAATGCAGTGACCACACCAAGCACGGGCAGTCACTGCTGCTGCATGGTCAGGGATGTTAAGGTGATTACAGCAAGACACTGGCTGTCATGGTGTTTTGCCTTTCCTGTTGTTTCCCCTTTTCCTCACAAAGATCACACACTGCTGAAGCAAGTGGCTATCAACAAGACAGCAGTTGTCACTTCCCACCTGCTTGATTACTAAGGCAGAGCCCAGGGAAGGAGGCGATCTCCACACATGAAAGTGCAGAATCTGCTCCAGTAATCCCTACTGGGCAGAGGAAAATAGCGACCTTTCTTTTAAGCTTACATTTTTATGTAAACACTGAATGATGTGGCTTTTACTTCAGGGAATTGATATGGACTGAGAAAATTGCAGAAAGGTGAGATGTGGTATTTTTTACCATTATTTTTTCTGTCCTGCAGAACCTGTGTTGTCTTTTGTAAACAGGTGAGGAGGTGTCTGTGGTTGTGAACATGTTCTTCTTTTTTCTTCTCGGAAATCCACTCTCAATTAGTCCAGAACATTAGATAAACTGGTGCTAATGAAATAAAAGGGTTTATTACGTTACACAACGGTATGCAGTGGCTTAGGGGACAAAGTCAAATATTTACTCAGGATAGCTTCAGTAAAGAAAACATCCAGAGAGATCACAAGTGAAACAGCTGAAAATAAAAATTTCATCTGTCAGGTAGATTTGTAAATTAACTAGAGGGATAAATAATAAAAGGGTGTTATGTGCAGAGCAATTTTTTTTTTCTGATTCTCCATTGCAAGTCTTTGCAGTTACCTCCAAACACTCACTACGTGATTGAACTTCAGCATCAACTCTGCAAAGCTCTTCAGCATATGATTAAGACCAAGTGATTTCATGGGAATGTAAACATGTACTTAACTCCAGGTCCAACAGGTGCCTGAGACCCAAAGACACCTCTTGTTGAGGGCGTGGCTCCCACCAATGTCAGCAGCACAGCACTGGGTGCTCAGAGCGATGCTTTTCTGATCGGGTCAAGAAAACTGCTTCAGAAGAGATTAACTGTGCTGCAGAATTACTTACCTCCGCCCACAGACAACACAGTGGGGACCAGTTTGGAGACAGCTATCCGCAAATTGCAAACTTGAGTTTGCTTGGGTTGGCATAGCTTTAAGTAACCAGAGATCCCAGCATGGCCTAAAATACCCTTAAATGCCACAACCACAGCAGAAACAAAATAATTTGATGGGCACTTAGCCAGGCAGATACATACACACACTCCCGTCTGTGTTTTCCTGGACAGAATGTGTAGGCTGTGACCTCTCCAAGATCTTTTTGGGCACCATCCTTCTCAGTATGCCCAGGATGTCATGAGACCTGAGCTCTGCAAGTCCCAGCCATGGAATCCAGCTCATGAGCAGACTGCTGCTCCATATTCCTTGTTCAACAGCTGCCCTGTGAGCAGCTCAGGTGCTTGCACTGACTACAGCTGCAGCGTGAGTATGTACAGAAAAAAAATGAGGCTGAGACCCTCTGGTTACCACTGTCACCTCCATCTGAAAAGCTCAACAGCCAGTAGAGATGGGTTAACGTGATATTCTCCCATCCCCTGAAGTTATATTTTCTCACCAGGAAGTACGGGCTTCTGAGAACTGAGAATGGACCAGCACCTTTTTCTGAGGTTGATTTTAGTGATTTTCTGGATGCAGAAATGCAGTGGTTTTAAAACATTTTGTGTAATGGGATACAGAAAGATTTTAGCTTAACCCTGGATACATTTTCTCCAGTCATGATGTTCTTATTCTAGAAAAGTTGCTACAAGTATTGCCTAAGTGGAAACTAGAATCAGCTCAGAGCTCAGTTGCCAGCCATCAGCTACAGGTGGCTGACATGGGTGGGGTAGCCGAAAGCGAAGCAGGGGAGTGCCTGATTTTTTCATAGTTTGTATCTTCAGTAAGTTCCTGATCCTGTAGAAACTGATGCACACAATTCGTCACATGAGTAATCACTATTGCATGTGGATGTTTCAAATTCAGCAGGTGATTTCAAACAAAAGGGACATCTGCATACATATGTTCTTGTGAACTCCATTCCACAGTCACGTGAGAGGCTGCAGCTGATTTGAAGTTTGGTCTCTCAGCAGAGGCACAATCTTGGAATAACCTCTAAGAGTGTACCATCACATCTGAGCTTTTTCTGGCTGCAACTGAAGATGGAGAAATAACATTCTTCTGGTCAAGGGCTGTATCCAACAAATGTGGTTAGAGGAAAACTTCCAATCCAGCTCTCTCCATGGAGAAGACCACTGACAGATCCAGTTTTCAACAAACCAGTAGAAAAAAAAATATTTTTCTTTCTGCATTTTAAAAGAAAAGCAAAAAATTTTACATGTATATTGGCCAGTGCTTACACTTTCAAAGGATCTCCCATTAACCTCAGTAAACTGCATTTTTTTATCCCATCATAAAGGGGAAAAGAGGCAAATTTAATAATAAATTTTGTTGACTTGGATATTGGTGATGCTCGGTGTTAAAAGAGCACAGAATGTGGAAATTCCCAATAAGGGTTCCTTTCCAAAACAAAGGAGCACAAAACATGGAAATCCCCAGGTATAGTTATTTTCCATTTATCTGCTTTCCAAAACATACTTTTCAATGGTCCATATATTTAAAGCATAATCTTCACTGTATGTCATGATTTCTGCTAAGCAAATGGAAATACATGAAGTGCTGTGAATTTAGATCCACATTTTTATACAATGCCCATTCTTTCTAGTTTAAAGACATAATATATAGAACATTTGCAACTTCTCTTTGACTCTTCTATATACACATTGTTTTTTGGAGTCAAGCTGTTAAAACAACAGCCTGTAACTGATTCCTTGTGAAAAGTCTTAACTGCAGTAATGGTTAAAAGCAGGTTTTGGTCCCAAAAAACATGAAGGAGAAAAAAAAGCAGGAGGAAACAACATGTGCAATGTATATTTTGAGTGCAACAGAGCAAGAGTTAGCTTAAATACTTTAATCTGAAGGTCAAAAGCAATGTGCTTTGGCAGTTTGTATCGTATTGCCTGTAGATTGCAGCTCCTGAGAACAGGAAATCCTAAAATCACAAGTCGGTAAAGAAGAGATTCAGTGGGATTGGAGGAAGTGTGAGGGACAGGAGCAGAGAGAGATATATGGTCTGCATAAAGATGTGACGTGGAAAATGCTCACCAGAAGCAGAGATTACTTGAGGCAGAAGTTAAGATACAAGTGGCACAGAAAATATGACAGGAAGCTGCTCTAGACCTTGCTGGCAGAGTAAAAAGACAGAGGAAAGGCTGGCCAGCACAGATAAAGGAGGCAGTTGCGGCCTGGGCGATGGAGACAGGGACTGTGCAGGGGCTGCCAGGACACAGAGAAGGAGGAAAGGATACAGATAGAAGGAGGTAGAAGGAGACTGTTTCGTCCATGGTTTGGAGCGGAGGGTGGGGAGTGGCAAGATCAGAGGGTGCTCACTGAGCAGTGAAACAGAGAGGAGAAAATAACAGGGAGCTAGTTATCATTACGGAGTGAAGGATCATGCCATGCATTAGAAATGGCATTGTAAGAATAAAGGCTTTTCAGGTTTCAGGTAATGACATTTCAGACAGGCCCATCTATATCAGAAACGTCAGTACAGTGCATTACAGATGCTCACCTGCCAGGCACAAACAAACAAAAACCTCCTTCATTTAGAAAGCACAGCAATCATGTTCACCTTTCCATAAGCCTCCAAGCCATGCAGCTGGCATGATCCTTGTCCCTGTTGCAGTGCCGCAAGCCGTATGATGCAGCCTGCAGGTGAAGGAGACAGCTGGGTCTGTGCCTGTCCTACCTGTCCTACCTGTCCCTGAGAAGAACATGTAGGGACTCTGGAGAGTGCTGGAGGATGCTCAGGAGAGGCAGTAGAGATGCATGATGCCAGTGAGACCCTCTCTGCTCTGGGCACCAGCACTAGAAGTTAGTGAGCTCTGTGGGAAGAGAAAGGGAAGTGAGAGGAACAAATGGACTAATTGCCCTCCCTGAGCCCCAGCATCTCTGATGCCAGTGTTTACTAATGTGTGGAGCTGTTTGCTTGGAGCAGGGGGACAAGCAAAGGAGAGGTTTGCAGAGCCTGGAGTGGAAACCCAAAACAGCAAAGCAGGAAATCTGGGTTTCTTTCCTAATTGTCACCACTGGGGGGGAAGTCACTTAATCTCTGTGCTTCAGTTCCCCTGCTCTGGGTATTGAAAATAGCTCAACTGGAGTCAAGATTAGGCACAGCCCCCAGTGGGGTGAGAAGAGGCTGAACACAGGCGTGTGTGAGGAAAGGGCCTCTCTGCTGTGCTATCCCATCCAAAACCACAGCACTGAATAAGCAGATATTTTACTACCCCCACAATGTCAGCCTAATCTAAATCTTTGCTCTCTATTTGTGCCCTTATCTGGCTGTAACCTGCAGAAGGACAGCGAGGAGGAGGCTCTGCTTGGCCCTCCTCGTGCATCCCCTTGCATCTGCTTGCAGGAGATTCCATCTGCTTATCTGCCCTTCTTGCTCTGCTTCCCCAGCAGTGTCATGGATGGATTCCAGATCACTACCCTCATCTGAAACACCATTTCCCAAAGACTACAAGGTAGTAAAGTGGTAAGGATAGTTGTATACTTAAATACTAAGTGAGGTTCTAAAGCCAGAAAAAAATGCCTTGCATTAAAATTATTCAGAGGGTAGCTCAAGTCTAAAACCTGGATATGTGCCTTCTGTGGATGACAGCTCCAGGGGTATAAACACATACAGGGGCACAGCTTTAGCCATTCACCCAAGGTAATTGCAGCTTTAAGGTTTTGCTTATATTTTTGCTGCTTTTCATGTTTACTCAAAGAGATTATTTCATTTTCCACTTAGCCAGATGAAAGTTTTCACTGAGAGCTGTATCTGATGTCTAAATAATTGTTTCTTGTACATTAGAGAGAGAACTGGCTTTCTCCAGCTTTACATACTGCCAGTCCATCCTACAAAGACATTGTTAAGCTGGTCATGGGGAGTAGAAATGGGGCATAAGGCACAGATATTTACCCTCCCCTTGTTGTCCTTGCAAATCCTGAAGACCTTTTACCTAACAACTGAAGGTTTGTTCTATGTTATAACACTCTTTTCCTCTTCTCTTCTTCTGGCCTTATCTTTTTTATGTCAAAATTATTTGATTCCCTTTATTTTGTCACTTTGACTCCCTTCTTTTGTTGCTAATGCAGTTTCCCTCTTTTACCTCACTTCCCTTGTAAAGCCTCCTTGTCTTTGTGCTCTTTTCCAGGAACCTTGTCTTCTATCACAAATTGCAGATTGTATCTTTTAGCCTTCTCCCATAGTGGTTGATTTTAATCCTTAGTCCTAGTCACTTGTGACTAATTGGATTGCTTTCATAAAATCATAGGCATTTGCACTGGGATTTTACCCTGTGCTAATCTGAATTTAAGTAGTTCCACTATTAGTTGTTTCAATCAGTTTCTTTTCACTGTGAAAAATTAGGTTTGTGGTGGATTTTCCTCTGGGTTCTTTTCTTTGCAGACCAGGAAGGTGGACTCTCTATAAAAGGGGATTTATTTTTTAACCCTTTCCTGTTTTTTGGATTTGTTTGTTTTGATTTATTAGTTGACTTATTTTAACTACCATGAATCCTAGAAAAGAAGGATTTTGATTAATTTCCCTTTCTTCCCACAGCCAGCAGTTGCTCAAGCCCTTTCCTCTGTTTTCTGTCTCTTGGCTCCTTGCCCATAGGAGCTGCCTGTGATTTCTTTACCACACTGCACTGAACCAAACAGTACAGCATTTCCTTCCCTAAGGCCTCAATATCAAAACTCTGATGCTCTAAGCACCATGTTCTTCCCCTGTTCACTCGACTGTAACTTCACTTTTCAGTGGCTCTTCTATTTCTTTTTCACTATTGCTTTTACTTGCAGACATTTTAGAATGCTGATGGACTTCTCAGCCTGCCTGTACTGGTTGCATCTTCCATTTTGTTTTGGTGGGGTTTATTTTTGTTTGTTTTTTTGCTTTGTTTTCTGTATCTATACCCTACAACTCATATTGGTGGAAATAGCCATGTTGTAAAACCTCGGTGCTCCCTTGGATCTTGTGCAGCTGAGTACGTGTTCTCTGCATTCAAAGGAGGATATAAGATGATCAAAAAAAGCTATAAAGAATGGCAATTAAAATGACAAGGAGAATGGAGCAAACTGCTTATGAAGAGAAACTGAAAAGCCTGAATTGCCTCAATTTGGAGAAGAGAAGGCTGAGGAAAGATATGACAGAAGCTTAGAAAACATGAAGGCAATAGTAAGGGGAATAAAAAGCCATTGTTCACCTGATCCATCAATAGCTGTAGTGTGGGCACTCAGTGAAATATGAATGAATTTATAACACAGAGTAGCAAGAAAAATTTTACATGGCAAATGCAGAAATGTAGAAACTTGTTACCACCAGAGATTGTGGAGACGGACAGTACCATCAGATGCAAAAGGACTGGAGAAAAACCTCATGAACAACAGTTCAATAAACACATCCTAAAGAAAAGAAGCCAGGACATACCCTCTAACATCCCTAATCCTACAGCTGTTGTGTGGGGCACTACAAGGACAGTGGGCCTTGGGTAACTCCAAGATTTGTGTGCTCTCCCCAAAGAGCCCGGACATACAGACACTGATCTAATGTGGGAAGGCATTTCCTGCACTCTCCTGTCTTTCCTGTTTATTGCTAGAGATCCTTGAACAACAGGACTCTCGTCATTCAGAGAGAAGAAAGAAGAGCAGGAGTGTGGCTTTTAGGGGTGGATGAATGCTCAGAGATTGGCAGAGTTAATGAGAGTCAGCAAAATTTCAGAGGGCTCAGATGGGACTAAGACACTGGGATGCTCAGCAGCAGAAGGGAGAGGGAAAATGTGCTAGTCAGAGACTGGAGCCTCACTCCACCGAGTGCTGAGAGCAAATGCATCTCCTTCCACACCAAGCTATTTTGTTAGATAAAAATTGCAAGACAGGAAAAACTGATTTATAGTTTTGCCCTGCTACAACTCATTGTGGGTTGCAGTGATAATGAAAATAATCCAGAAGGGAAACATATGGTGTTCCTAAGAACTGCTAAGAAATAGACTTGTCGTGTGTTAAGGAGAAAATTTCTTGCATACAAAAGGATAATTTGTGATTAAAGCCAGTTTCTGGTTTTACCCAGACTTCTTGTATGGGCTGAGGAGGCCTGCTCACCTCTGATGTCGAATCTCTGCCCAGTACTGCAGACGGTACAGAACAGGGAGAAGTGTCTGATACACCAGAGGACTGCGCCGCTCTCCAGAGGACTGTAAAAATGGGCTGGCAGGAACAGCAAGTTCAAAAAGGAAACACAAAGCCCTGCACCAGTGCTAGACGGGGGCTGACCAACTGTAAAGCAAGTTGACAGAAAAAGGCCTGGGGGTCCTGGTGGACACCAAAATGAACATGAGCTAGCAATGAGCCCTTGGGACAAAGAAAGCCAAAGTCACCCTATGCTGTATTAGAACAAAGTATTCCCTGCACCATGAGTCAGGTGATCTTTCTTCTCTCTCAGCACTTCTGGCCATACCTGGAATGCTAGGTTCAGGTGTGGGCTCTCTGGTACTAGAGAGACACAAACATACTGGATTGAGTCTTGGGAAGGACCAAAGAGATGACAAATGGACTGGAGAAGCTGAGAGGCTGAATCTGTAATTCTGTTAAATAATATCTATTCCCCCTGGTCTTTAGCCTTGTCTCTTCTCGAATTGTAAGCAATTACAGCCAGGGACCATCTCTTTGTATCTAGTACCTGAGAAATACAATTGTAATTGAGCATATAATGCTATTATAAAAACACCTTTTCCTTAGAATGGATGTGCTGTAGTGTCAGAGTATGGAAATCCAGTAAATACATCCATTGAAGTTCAAGGGTAGGAAAATCATAACTGTACAAGACAAATGTATTTATGTTGTGTGTAATTAAGGTGTGGAAATCAGAAGCACAGAGATGGCCTGACCCAGTATCTCAACAAGTTTTAAAGCACCATTGGACACATACAAGGTGAATAAGAATATTGGAGCTTTGTCATGGTGAACAAACATTGTGCAAGACATATTATACTTCATGTTAAGAAAATCTCCATCCCATAATGGGGCTGGGTACCTTGTGTAAAGGTGGACCACTCCCCTTTGTGAAATCTTGACCCCTCTGCTTGGCCCTTTCCCCCGGCAACTGTAAGCAGGGGGGGAGTCAACTTAACTTTAGATCTGGTCCAGGATGGCAGATTTGCAACTCTGGTTTATTTCTAACACAAAGAATATTGAAACATGCAAGCATATAATCAGTAACCAAAGAATAGACTTTTTTTAAAAGAGTCTGGGGTTTTTGTGTGTAAACCTCCTTCCATTGTCAGCATTTCTGCATGATTCCTGTTTACCTTTTGCTAGGGAGTAATTTCACAGTCAGTTTCAGTTAGTTCATTTTCCAGAAACCCAAACTGAAACTTAAAATAAAATTGATTTCTATGAAGAACTCCAAAATATGCACAAAATAGAGGAAAAAAAAGGAGGGAAAGTTTGCCTTGAACCCTGATAAAGAGGCAAAGTGTAATACTGCCCTGTTCCCTATTTACCCAGTTCAGCAGGCAGCTGCATTTGGTCCTGCCAAGTGAAAACAGCAGCAAAATGTTCCTGTTTATATTGGGGCTTCTTTAAATCTGTTTTGGCGGCTGTTTGCTTAGCTCTAATTTATCAAGAAAGAGACACCGGGAAAGAGTGGTTCCAGTTGAAAACCTTGAGGCAGGGATTTTTGCTGGCATCAACAGTGCCAAACAAAGTTGTCCAAAAAGCTGTCCAAGGCTCAGCCAGAATCAGGCATTTCTGATCTCTGCACACCAAATCTGCGGGAATGAGGAGGTTAGAGGCTGGACACAAGCCAGAGGTTGTAAAAACAGGACACTCGACTCCTGTTTTATTGCAGACGCTTGTGTTAGCATCTTTCTCTCCTGGTAAAAATCTTTCATCTGCCTGCATTACTTAAGGCCCACCAACAGCTGGACTGGTCCCAGCACCAAGTCCCTTCACCACTGATCCCTTCTGTAGCACTTCTATCGTCTAAAGCTGATGGTGTCTTTTAAAATGTAGTTCCAGCCCTCACGCAGGCAGGAAAAAAAAAATCTAACAAACAAAGAAATAACTGAAATCCTCCTTGCTTACTATTTGAGCTGTCAGAACATTAGCCCTAGAGAAACTGGATACTTTTCACTTCAGCAATGGTAAAGGAGGCACTTTCATCACCTTTTCACATCATGACTGAGGATAAATAAAAAAAAAAATATAGAAAAGGAAAAGAAATGCTTCAAGTTGAATGAATCCTCTGGAGGTGCTGCAATTTGTCAGGTTAGATCAAAGTTTTCTGAAACTTTTGAAGCATTTTCAGATTAAAGACTTTCTTGGAAACTGATGTCACTCTCTGCTGCTGACCCACACAGTGCTGTAAAATATAGCCTGAAATTCCTTGTGGTTGGACAACAGAGAAAGAGATCTGCACCCCAGGATGTCATTCTCGAGTGCATCCTCAGCAAACTTGCAGATGACACCAAGCTGAGTGGTGTGGTTGACACGCCTGAAGGACGGGATGCCACGCAGAGGGACCTGGACAAACTCAAGAAGTTGTCCCATGGGAATCTCACAAGACCAAGAGCAAAGTCCTGCACCTGGGTTGGAGCATCCCCTGGTATCAATACAGGCCGGGGGATGAACAGATCAAGAGGAGCCCCACCAAGAAGGACTTGGGGTGCTGGTGGATGACAGGCTGGACATGACCCAGCAATGAGCACTTGCAGGCCAGAAAGCCAAGTGTTTCCTGGGCTGCATCAAAAGCAGTGTGGCCAGCAGGTCATGGGAGGTGATTCTGCCCCTCCACTCTGCTCTGGTGAGACCCTCCCTGGAGCACTGCACCCAGCTCTGGGGTCCCCACCACAAGTAGGACACCAACCTGTTGGAGCAAGTCCAGATGAGGGCCACCAAGTTGACTAGAGGGGTGAAGCACATCTCCTATGAGGAAGGCTGAGAGAGTTGGGATTGATTAACCTGGAAAAGAGAAGGCTTTGGGGTGACCTATGATTGTCCTCCAACTTGCAGTTTATAGGAGCCAGGACTGCATACATTTGTTGGGGTAAAGTTGCTAGCTAACCTTTGTGCTTTCAGTCAGTCTGTTTTGTTTCTGTGCTGTTGATTCTTGCTTGGCATAGGCAGTTATAATTGTACATAGTACTGTGATTCGTACCTGCATGGCCTCTGATTTCAGATTATTTGAGGAACACTGTGCTATTGAGATACTGCTCAAAAATGCAAATATGCTCTGTGGGAATGCCCAGAAAAGACAGTTTCCCATCTGACTTTTATTTTTGCATAGGAAGATAAACATTAAACAGTGAAAAGAACAAAAACATGATGGTGTTGAGAGCACGAGGCAACAGGAGAAGATAGAAAAGTTGTCCAGATGAAGGTTTTTGCAAAACAACAAATACGCTTGCCTTGAAAGTCACAGACATTGTTTTCATGTGAAAATAGCTCTCACACAGGGACCTCGAGCTTCATGTAATCTTATAAGGTATTTTTAGATGAGGGTGGCTATTGCTGCTATCAGAATGTCTAACATCAAATATCCCTTAGTGTGCCAGTTCCTTGCTTACCTTTTAAACCACTCAGTCTGGCCTTTAATAATAGCTCAGATTTCTGAGTCCTGTGTGTATGAGCAGGAAATTTCCCCTGACAAGAAGAGGGGAGGAATAGTGCAGTTTGTAAAGAAAGTCTGTGAGTTCAAAGAAAGGTTTAGGCAACACCAATACATACAAACCCATAGGTGAAAGAAAATTTGAAGACTATTTAGAAGGCATAACTATGAAAAGGTAAACAATTCCCTTCCTCCCTGCTCTTTTCGTATGATTTGGACAATGTGGACTTTTTCAAGGAGATGTTTTATCTATAACTTCGTGAAATTTAGTCCATCACTTCAAATGGCTGAGAGCTTTGGACAGGAAGGGTTGTGATATTTCACCTGAAAGCTACTTTGCAAAGCACTCTTGGTGCAACAGATCATCATGATATGAAAAAGAAAAAAGAATTCAGACCTGAGACAACTTCAGTGTGACAATTCTGCCCTTGGAAGTAATTTCCAGACAATATAATGATGTTCACTTACAGGGATGGGACTAGGGTCCAGAAGAGATCTAACAGGCAAAACAGCTTGCTCAGTGAGGCTAAGCCCTTATCAAATGTGGAGAAAGCAGAAGAGGCAGTGTAGCAACATGAGCTCCAAGCAGGTCCTTGGCAAGCCAGTCTGGAGAGCAGCCTTAAAAATAAGTCCTGAAACCATTTCAGCTCTAAAAGATGCCACCAAACAGGCATATGATTGATAACTGATAACTGATAAATGATATCTTACACTGCCTGAGTCATCCCAGTTGCAATTAGTACCCCAGGAGCAGTTTATAAATTAGGGGTGTAATTGCCTTAAGATGTGTGCTACAGTCAAGAAAGAGAAGAGTGAAACTCCAAAATTCAGGCCAATCTCCTGGAGGTGTGTCTCCCTTTCATGGATTGAGCACCGACAGTTGTGAATCAGCTATCCCCTTTGGTGTCCAAATTTAGGAATGAAAAATTGGTTTGGAGGCCATTGTCCAAGAGGTCAGAAGGCAGCAGTGATGGAGCAGGGTGGAGGTCCACAGGGAGATGAGTCAAACCGAGAACAGATACTACGGCATGGAAATGAGGAGCTGTGCCTGCAGCCAGGGCTTCTGCTGATACCATGTTTCCCAGTACATCTCCTCTCCAGTATTCTTTTCGAGGTTTATACAGTTGTCTGCAGCAATCTATCTGTCTTCCAGAGGACATTGGTGACAGGAATTCCACCTGCCGTAACAGGCTCTTTCTGTTTCATCCATAACCCGAAAGCAGTTATTTCAACTGCCCAGCATATGCATTGCCATAGTCTATAAGCTGGTGCCTTGCCTCCTTAGTGGAGATGGAGCCAGTGCCCAGGAGAGAGTCTTCAGAAGGTAATCCAGTGTCCCCAGACATCGTACAGCTAATAAAACACAGGGTGTGCATTGGTCCTGCTGTGGAGTGCACCTTCCTTCCTCTTTGTTCACCACCTACTGTCAGGAATATTGATGCACTTTCTGTACAACCTTTCAGACCAGAAATGTGACTGATCTTCTCTCCAAAGCTCCGGAGAAAAAGTAAAGGAAAGATGTGTATGGTGCTGGAGTGATCTGTGAAGACATAGAAAGCTTACCTTTTCTTTCCAAGAAAATTGGGGCATCACATTCCCTCTTTAATCTCAGAACTTCGTGATATCCTTCTTATTTTCCATAATATTTCAAAACATTTGAGGGATGTTTGGGATAGCTTAAAATACTTTAATATTTTTATATTATACTTTTATACTTTTATAAAAGTATATGCTTTTATACTCCTCCTTAACTAAGCATTACTACATCAGAAACAGGATCTCTGGACTGCATAGACCTGTCAATTCCTATCTTCCTAACATGCTCATATTTATTTCCATGCCAATATTTTCTACTAGATAAAAGGGCTTTTTGGAATTTTACTCTAACATATTCACAGCAACAAACATACCTACTTTCTGTCTTTGATTTGCAAGACTAAAGCCGACAGCTTTCTCTGTCCATTCATAGAAAAGGTCTCCATTTCCTCAAGCATCCCACTCCATAAGAAATCTGCTTGGAGAAGCAAAGGAATTCTTCTGATATACATAGCAAATTACTAGGCATAAGACATTTCTTACAAGTATTGTGATTTAAGGCATCCTGTAATTAGCATTTTTTATTTTTCCTTCTTAACACATTGAGTTTACCTAATAAAATGGATAGATACCCTAATAATACTATCCAAAATCTTAAAATGAAATTTCAAGAAGTGGGAAATCTATTAAATAATTGTAAAATTTAAAAAAATCTAAATATTTTCAGTAAAAACATTTTTATAAAATATACAACCATATGTTGCAAGTCAAAGTAGCACTGGTAGTTTTGAAGATGGTTTAAATTAAGCTGATTTATACATGTGTTGTTTAATATCTCTAAGCAATATTTACCTCATTTCATATAGATTTCAGGTTGCTTTTGGCAGCTTATACATGGTAGCTAACTAGCTAACTCCTTAACACATTTGTGAATGTGATTAATTTATTTCTAGTTATTTAGGGTAAGTTAATATGTTTCTATAAGTAGCAGTGATGGTAAAATTCTCCCAAAGCATGGCAAGCATTACAAAGACTAAATAGTGTGTATCATCTTATAAATTTGTCCTTTGAGATAATACAAAATGAGGCACAGTCAGTTAAGATATTAATCCTGTATGTTTAAAGTCACTGACAATGAAACTATTTTATGAAATAGCTTTTAAGGCAGTTATAAGAGCGGTTCTGTCTCCATTAACACCCACACACACATTTCATAAGCCTCCATTTTACTTTGATAATTTTAGAACTGTATAGCTTTGTTATGAAGCTGAGAAAGCAGCAAACTCTGTGTTCTTCTTGTGCTGCCTGAAAAATGGGGGAGACGATCTCCAGAAAGGGGTGTCCCTTATACAAAAGAGAGCCATGGACAGTAGGACTTGCACCCAAGTGATGCCTCTCTGCCTCTTGGAGACCTGTCATCATTTTAGAAGGGACTGCCACTGCTGGGACCTCATGTGAACATTTTGCAAACATTTAATGTCACAAAAATGACACACCTCATGACAGAGGTGTGACTAGGGGCAAAACTGCATGTCAAAAGCTGCATCATAACTGTCCATTCAAATTCATCCTGGAGGGTGTATGTATGTATATACATATAGCTATATATATTCACAGTCACATCTGCTTTAGGCATGGAGCTTTGGTGAGACACTGAAAACCAAAGTGATGATCTGAAGAGCTCTGGAAAGGCTATGGGGAAAGGCAGACCTGAGGAAGACCTCAGAAGAATGTGGCTACAGTCGGTACTGCAAACTCTTTCTCTCCTTTCCCAACATTGTGTACTCTTGCAAAGCTGCTGTGCTGCCACCACGACTCCCCCTGTTTATGGCTCTAGAGCTCGGGTGCTGTAGGTACGGCCAAATCCCAGTGGAGCTCGAGAAGGAACTGGATCTTCAAACTTACCTCCCTCTCTATTTCTCTTCCTCTCTCCCTCTCTCTCTCCTTTCCCCCTTCTCCTTTGCTCTTACAGCTCATTAGCTCACTGATTTCTAGTTCGGTCCCAGCAGATAATCATAGAGGCAGAGCAGTAGCTGAGCGGCGCAGACACATTTTTCTGTTATTATCTGAAAGAGATTGCTGCTGATTGATTGACAAGAGGGTAAACTAAGAGACAGCCAATCCTCCCCTACTTTCTCTTCCCTTTCTCCCACCCACGCCCCCTTCTTTCGGGCAGTAAGAGGGAAATAGCTTGTGCCACTCAATGAGGATAAGGCACAGATATGGATGATGAAAATATGCACAATTCTAAGAGATAAGATGAACAGCTTAGGCATAGAAGCCCTCAGGCTTAGGAGAAAAGCCCAGCTCGTAGCTCATGGGCATTCAGAAGAGACATCCTCTGCTGTCTGCAAAGCTGCCTGCTATGTGGTTTTATTCACTTGCAGATGAAGCAAGTGCTGATGTGGCAGGAGACGAGCTGGTGTTGCCAGAGCAGCATGGCTGTGGGGAGGTGACCCACGGGAGTCTGTGCCCCATGCACTGTTGTCAGACACCCCAGGCACCCCTCTATTACCTTCGTGGCCATTGTGAGGAGGGCCGTATGGAGAAACTATCATGCATCTATGCCTGTGTCCATCTCAGTTTCCAGTGAGAAAAACAGCAGGATAACCTCTTCAAAGAAACACCACCCAATGGTGCTGGAGCTGCTGGGTACACACATCAACTTTGGGATTTCTTCAGTTAATGGTTCAGGTGCTCCTGAAGCCCCACATTGACTTCAGTTTGATGTTTTTCTCCACAGCAGAATGTCATAACCACAGCACTGAGGAGCAGTCACCTCTCTGGCACAAAAGCTGTCCCTAGGCAAAGCAGGAGCGTTACTGGTTACCACTGGTTCTGCTGGCTTTTGTGCTGGTGTCAGCCAAATCTCTTGAGGATGGCACAAGACGAATAGGTGCAGAGGAGAGCAGTTTTGCCCCAGCAGAGGTTGAAAGGAGAGCACAGAAGAGCAGGATGGGAGTCAGGTATGGAAATTCAGCAGAGCAAATAAATTAGCATCCAGTCCCCACTGCAAAAAGTCTCCCCGTGTGGCTTACAAACCCAATGGGGAAGGTGGGTATTTCTGGGCCATCGCCCAGTCCAGGGAAGGATGGAGGGTGGCCAGCTCTGAAGGAAACTCTGCAGCGCCAGCGGCTGCCTCTGAGCAGAGGAAGCCCATATCATGGTCACTCATGCTCTGCCCTCTTATGCATAATTATTTAGACTATTCATTTCCTAATGTTTGCTTTAGGGTAACAGATAGATGCACCACATGATATTTACTTGCCTTGGTGCCACGTACAATTACTGTGTATTCACTGTGTTGAAATGTAAAAGGGTCACCACCTGCTTGCTGAAGTTTTTTCTCTCAGTGCCCAAGACAGAAAAAATAGCCAGATTTTTTTATGCAGTCTTACACATGGGAGGATAAGCAAAAAGTAGGTTTGCACTTCAGCAACTCTTAAGCACATCTGCTTTACAGCAGCATGCGCTTAAGCGCTTTGCTAAATCAGGAACTTCAAATGGAGCCAAAGCCACTTCAGAAAAAAAGGTCCCAGTGCCAGCAATTAGATGGGGACTAGCCAGGGCCTGATTTTTTGTCTTAATTAAAGGAAGGTATTTCATCTATTAGTGCATTCTTTCAAGTCATACATATACCTCACTTCCAGAAGTGATCCAGGAGATCAAAAAAAAAAAAAAAAAAATTTTCAAAGCTTCCAAGATGCAAGGGCACAATAAAAGGAAACAATTATTTTTTTTATTAGAAGGCAAAAGCAAAAAGAAGGGTGCCAGTTCTATGGAAGTCACATTGGCTCTCCTGCTTCTCCACTTGGTTCCTTCGGTTTCCTTTGAAGAGGACAATGTCACTGAATTTCAAGCCATTCATTTGCAGAGACAAAAAACAAATATTTTCCTGAACTTTGACTACCTGAATCAGGGGAAAAAAAGTGTTTATAAACAGACACTGATGTTATTGATGACAGACTTGGCTGAAATCACAAAGCTTATCAGTATTCAGGGGCTTCTGAAGTAGGGTTTGTAAATGTCTAATATATGTGTAAGTGAGCTATTTCCTGTAAATCAATGTACCTTACTTTAGACTTCAGCTTAATAGCAAACCTACCCTCCAAAACAAATGACACAATCATTGCTTTATCTCTACATGAAGGCTGCCCCATACCATTTTACTCTTTTCTCTTTTTCTTTCAGCAGAAAATTTATACTCGTCATAAGCTTCAATTAAGGTAAATGAGCGCTATAAATCTGGAATACCTGAATGCATAATCAGCAAACAAAGGCTGGTTTCTTGGATGTTTTTATTAAGAGGATGTACCTTAATGAATAGATAGCAACAAACACTAGAGATGACAACAGCATGGTAAAGTGGGACCTTGCTTTTTATGGTTTTAAGAGTGCCTATTTTGATCATTTAAAAGACCAGAAAAGTAACATGGAGCAAACACACTGATTCAGAGATCAAGCAAAGAAAACAACCCCATTTCTTCTTGGCCTTCAGAACACAAAAGGCAGATAGGTAGAGATTCTGTATTCTGGATTTCTGATATTAGCAATATTTTCATGGTTGGTCCCCCCAGCCAAGTGATGTAAACATACAGTATCCTCAACTTGCTGGAGCCCAGCCAGTTTTTGAGACCCCAGGATGCCCTTGTCTATCTTTCAGAGCTGCCATTTGGAAAGTACACTATTAGGCAAGCAGCAGAAGAGGAGCAACTTAATGAAGCAGCGCTTACACTGCTGATGAGCCTGGTCCACAGCTCCATCTTGCACTTTATTTCCAAGCCAGTACCAGGATCTAATGAACCTAATTTGTCCTACGAAGCTTCTGAGGTAGACCTGTTTTGTCATTTCCCAGTCATGAAGTTGGTGAAAGGCAGTTTGTCTGTCTCTTGCATGGCTCAGAGGGTGTCCAGCTGAATTGCCGTGAAGTGGGAGCCTCCAAAGTCATGAGCTTTCCCTTTTATATGAACCCAAGGCAAGCAAGTAGCCCAGCCTTGCTCTCCCATGGGCACTGGCATGTCACAGGGCCCCTCGGGAGGCTGACTCTTGGACCCTGATCACTGTCATGTGCACTAGGTGATACAGATGAATATGTGACGCAGTGCACTTTGGACAAGTGTTGTTTGCCAACTTTGGAAGAGATTGAGGCTCTTGTTTCACAACCGAAGGGGAGGAAAAGCTAAAGCATTTGGGAGTTGGCCCTGTCTGAGTACGCTCTTGCTGAATGGGACATCTAAGTTGCTAACACTTTAGCAGAGTTTCCATCAGTAGCAGAGGGTTACACAGAAAGCTCTTACACAGAACAGAAGACAAAAAACACCCCAACAAATACTCAGGGCTTAAGATCACTTTGAGACCAATGAATTTGAGATTATCTACTCAAATTCGAAAGGGTTGCTCAGAGAGAGGGAGGAAACAGCCTGGACTGTCTCTCGCATCTACGGCACTAAGCAGGGAGAGCAGAGGCTAAACTAGACTTCTCTGAGCAGTGATGTGTATGGAACCTTTTTGCCAGCACTGCTCACCTGTGTAGATTCTCTGATGTCCAGACCATAATCAGTTTATCAGCCATTGCCTCCCTTTATGATAATTCTCACCAAAAGTGAAGAATTAAACCACTGGATTCACACATTATGGAGATAGGAGAGACACACATATGCCTGCAAACTTCTAAAGATTATGTATTAAACTTAGGAAACAGGAGTTACTTATCTGCTAGAGCAGAAGATGATATAGGAGCTATTCCTAGCTCTGCAGATCTATAAAATCAGAAGTGCTTACTGAAAAAACTAGCAGCATGTATGCCATCAGCTACATGCCATCAGGAATCTTTGTTATATATCTTCACCCATAAAAATGAACAAGTATTTGCCTGCTCATCTCTCTGCAGAGTGCAAACACACAGCACAGCTACCCATTTTGTGATGTCATTGGGATCAAAGATGAAATCTCCCTGCACTTCAGTGGAGCAGTCAAGTGCATAGTGATCTCCTGCCTAGCCATGCAATGTGAGGGAATGAGGTCATCAGCATGATGAGCAAATGTGGGAAAAATACACACACGATCCCCTTGTCTAAACCCCTTTCCCTCTTCATTTCATCCAGCGTGGATGCAGGATAGCATCCATGGAGTACACTTTTGTGTTTGTCTATGGTATGGTCACCATCACTTCAAGTCATCACATTGCCCTGCTGTGCTGACACTGCACTGGGAGAGTTGGACATGAAGAACTTCATGTTTCAGATCTTCCATTCTTTTCACCAGAGGCCTGTTTTTGTGCAATTAACGCAATGAAAATTTGTCTCAGTGAACACCAGGAGATTTTCCCCAGCAACCATGGCTGGCACGAGAAGTCCACTGTGCCATAAATTGCCCATAGTCTGTGAAAACTGCTTTCATCATCATTGCTCATTAACCTTGACCATGATTTTGCATGGGTCTACTGAAATTCACCATCCCCAAGAGATGGAAGCAGTATGGTGTGCAGGGACAGGGTTGCAGGTGGACCAAAGCATCTGGGGCGCTGCTGCTCCTGCCAGCTGGGCACTACTGGTTGAGCAGTCCTTGGGCCTGAGAAAATCTAATGCCCTGGCAGGAAATAGTGCTCGAAGCTGAGAAGCACTGCTGATGGCCTGCACCTCTCCTTCACAAAGGCTCAGTGAATGGCTGAGGTCTGGCTGGAGGTATGCTAAAAGGAATTCATTCCCTTACTGCAAGCTGGGTGAAGGGGATTTTCTCTGTAATATCTGAATTCTACTTTATAATAAGAAACTAATTACCTTAAATGAAGTAAGTCTCAGTGCAACTAGTGAACTAAATGTAATGTATAATGATCCCTCATATCAACAGGATAGGAAGTAATTGGCTACTTTCCTGCACTTTTCACCTCAGCTCACCTTGGTATACAGTCACTTCACTGCTCTGCCTCAAACCTCCCTTCTGTGCCAAGTAAATAAGGGTGCAATCTTTTCCATTAATTTTAGGATGTTTTGGAACAAGCTCTGCCCACATGGGAATTACAACTGCAGTGTGATGATGCTGCCTGCCATTTCTGAAGCTTGCATTCACAGAGCTCATCACACACCAGTCTATACAGCAGCAACCATAAATGCACTTATTAGCTCCTTGTAAATACACCTGTGATGTAATTACAGTAGAACAAATGGATTTTTGTGAACTGGTACACCCTGAAGAAGCCAATGCTTTTCACAGATGCAGGCCACTGAGCGTGACCCAGTAAAGCAAATTAAGGTCAGATCAAACAATTCAACTCAACCAGTTCATGAAAGTGTTTAAGCAATGCTGTGTTTGGTACCATTTGGCAAAATGAAGAAATTAGTGCATTTCTAATAGTTACAAGAACCTGATGTTTCCTTTTCTGTTCATACTGAGGGATGCCTTGGGCTTTTCCAGGTTTGCCTGTTTACCTCTGTCTGCCTTGGAAAAACTTGAACTTGTCTTGGCCAAGCCAAGCCACTCTCCATCATTTACCAACAGTCCTGGCTCTCTGGGGAGCTCCTAGATGGTTGGAAGTTGGCGAATGTCATGCTGATCCACAAAAA
>VXAY01007124.1:17553-96725 GCA_013399855.1 Oxyruncus cristatus | reverse complement strand
TGCCTAGAGAGGTTGGGGAGTCTTCCTCACCGGAAATATTCCAAACTCATCTGGATAAACCCTGAGTAACACGTTCTAGGATGACCCTGCTTGGGTGGGAGGTTGGACCAGATGAACCATTGTAGTCCCTTCCAATCTCACCCATACTCTGATTCTGTGGTTCTGTGTTCCTTGCAGTTTATCTACATGATTCTTGAATAGCAGACAGTTGGATAAAATTACCTACTATATATCCTTTTTACTCATAAAATGAAATTGGATTCTCTCCTTCCCATGAAAGATTACTTGTCCTTTTCATATTCCATATCAAATACATTCTCCAAATTTTATCTGTATAAGTATACTGATGTTCATCTTCCTGCACAGGTAACTTAGTTAACTTACAATACTGATCCTCTTCTGCCAACTACTTGTGTCAACTGCGTATTTTAAGCATCATGACAGGAAAACATCTTCCTGGTCATAAATAACACCCCCCAAAAAAAACAACACAAAATATTGTTCTGTTCCTTAGGTTTGTACTACTTTCATTCAATTATTTATTATATCTTTACAAATAATTGATAGGACTGCTCAAAAAAAAGCCATAGAATCATAGAATATTCTGAGTTGGAAGGGAACCATTAGGATCATCAAGTCCTACTAATGGCTCTGCACATGACCACCCTAAGAATCACACCATGTGCCTGAGAGCATTGTACAAATGCTTCTTGAACTGTGTCAGACTCGGTGTTGTGACCGCTTCCCTGGGTGGTCTGTTCCAGTGCCCAAACACCCCCTGGGTGAAAAACCTTTTCCTGGTAACCAACCTAAACCGCCACCAAATCAGCTTCATGCCCTTTCCCCAAGTTCTGTCACTGGTCACCAGAGTGAAAAGATCAGTACCCACCCCTCCGCTTCCCCTTGTGAGGATGTTGAAGACCACAATGAGGTCTCCCCCAGACTCCTCCAGGCTGAACAGACCATGTGTCCTCAGACGCTCCTCATAAGGCTTCTCCTCCAGACACTTCTCCATCCTTGTGGCCCTCCTTTTAAAGTTTTATCATAGTTTAATGTCTTTTTTTGTATTGTGGTGCCCAAAACTGCACACGGTACTCAAAGTGGGGCCACACCAGTGCAAAGCAGAGCAAACAATCCCCTCCCTCGACTGGCTGGTGATGCTTTATTTATGGATCTATGATCTTTATATGTTAACCTGAAGAATAAGTTTTCGTGTGTTAAATGTAGCTATTTTTAGGTTAGCAAATTGTCAGTAATAACTTCTAGACCTTTTTGGGATGCTTATATCCTGACAGAATTAGAACCCAGAGGCCAATCATACAGAAAGATTTGGTGGAAAGGAACCTTAGAGATCATCTAATTACGCGCACACACACACACATACACACTCCTCACTGCGGTCAGAGGCACCTCCAACTAGACCAGGTTACTCAAAACCCCATCCAGCTTGGCCTTGAATGCTTCCTTGGATGGGGCATCCACAGCTTGTCTGGGTAACCTCTCCTAGTGAGAATATTTAGGTTATTCCGAATTAAGCTATTACAGTCACTCCTTTTCAGCTTAATTTCTTCCTCGTCTTATGTCTTTTTGACCTAGCACAATTAGTTTCTCTTTCAAAACACATACAATCATATAATCTAACTAAAATCCTTCTTCTCTAATATAACACAATAGCCTAAACAATCACAAAGTCCTTAAGGTTGGAAAAGACCTCTAAGATCATCAAATCCAACTTTCAACATAGTGCCACCATGTTCACCAAACTGAAAATATATCCTCTTCTAGTTCACATCTTATAACCAGTCTCTAGTTCATTTCCCTTGACATATGAACATGACATATATCTCTTACAGTAACTTGGGCTTTCTTCTGCTTCTGCATCCTTTGGGATCATATGTTGTTTGATTCTTAATTTTATTAAGAAGGAATGAATCTTTATCTGGCTCAAGAGTAAATTAACCATTTTTTAAAAACATTTTAAGCTATGTTGAAAATGAAAACACCATACTCTTCTAATTAAAAATTTTGTTTTAATATTTAAAATAAAAATAATGGCACTTCTAAAATAAGTGGTCTCATTTGGAAAATGTTGATGACATGCATAAATCCTAAATTAAATCCTTAATTTAAAAAGCCTTCCTTTTGATCCAGGAGTCTTCCTAAATGAATTCAAACTTCATAATTTATTAAGTGTTCCATCTATACTCCCTGTTGTTACCACATAAAAATAAGTCACTCATACATTCTATTTCTTTATACATAATACCAAAGAAAAATTTTGGCAAAAATTAGTAGCTGGAAATCCACAGCAACAGATGCCTTACAGCATAAAGATACTTGCAACTAGGTACATCTTCTGCTGAAACATCCAAATTTTGATTGCCAGCAAACAGCAAGAACAGTATTTGCAGAAATCAATGTTGTAACCATATCTACTGGGATTGTGGATGTGAAGAGAATGTGGTACCAGCCATGACACAGAATGACTATTCCCATATTTGCTTGCTACAGCCAGGAAATGGATAAGAAATTGATCAAAAAAATAAAGAAAAAACTGCTAAAAGAAAGTAAAATATTATCCCTGGGACCTGTTATGACTTCTCCGTTTTGACTTCACTCCTGATGCTCATCTCTACAAAAGCAAATCAAGTGGTTTTCAAGTTTTACAATCTCCCCAATACACAGCTTTTCTATTTACCATAGAATTCACATCCTGACATTTCAAGATGTGAACAAGCCAGCTCTCATGTATTGGCAGTGAGGAACTACTGAGAAACAACTACTAGAAAATAGGCAGTCTTGGCTCTTACATGAAGGACCCTTGCATCAAAAAAGCTTGAACTGAAAAAGAATACTTTACAATAGTGATGGTTGTAAAAAAGATTTTGCAGTGTGTCAAAGGACAGATAATTATTTGCACAAAGACTAATGACAAATTCTTAGAAAGACCCTCAAAAATGGTTATTCAATAGCATATGCTATGGAAATGAATGTGATTTAACAAAGGACCTGAATGCTAAACAATACTGCTAAGAATGCTTCTAAAGAGATCAAAAGTAACAATGAGGCTCAGAGCAAGGGTGAAGAAGTCAGAGGTTCAGATGGTATTCTCATTAATCCTTCTATCAAGGGTCAAAGGATCAAACCAGGACAGATTCATCCTACAGATGAAAGCTGGGTTGCACAGATGGTTCACCAGGAGGGCTTTAGTTTCCTTGACTTTGTGAAGATGCTCCGTAAGTCATTGTTAGAGGCTGGTTTCTATGTCATAAAAGCAGTTTACACATCTTGCATGACATTCACTAGCTTTACAGGAGAGTCTCTTCAGCTGGAGTTGACTGGCAACAACAAAATTAAACAATTCCTTAAAGTCCCTTAAAGAAAGAAGGATAAAGTTGTTTGTAATAGCATCATAGAAAGAAAGTTCAGCAAATGGATTCACCATTGTATGTTTGTGATTTCTGTGCCCTGGTGCAAGCAGACTGGGAAACAGTCAAGAAGAAGTATAAGAATTAGTCAAAGATAAAAGCTGTGATTTAACTGACATAACAGACATTTGTTACAAAGAGTGATGTGACTAAAAGGAATGATTTAGAAAATGTTGATATGTGTCTCAAGAAGCAAACAAGTTCTAGCTTTGGGGAAATACAGACCTTGTAATCACTCTGGTAATGATTAAGGCAGAATATGGTAGCCCAACAGTCAACACATTCACTTGAATGAACTGCAGGATTTCAAAAAAGGCATAGAAATTAAGGTAGTCAGGAAACAAAATATCATAGATTATCAGAAAAATTAAAGACTTTTAATATGTAGCTGTGATGGGTTTCACTGTTCCGTTTCACAGCTTAGCAACAGCAATTGGGTTCATGAAGAAACCACGGAAGGCAATAAAAGGCACCAGTAAACTGGAAAAGGCAGATCCGGTAATTTAAAAATGAAATGAAGTTACAGAAAATTTTAATATAGACATGTAACTTCAGTCCTGAGGAAAGAAAAAAGTTAAACCAGCCAGATATTTTGCTGACAACATCAGAAATGACCATTTAGAAAGACAAAACCAAAACCAACAAACAAACAAAAACAAACCTTCAACCAACCCAAAAAATCCCCAAACTAAACCAAAACAGAACCAAAATAATAATGATAAAAAAAAAAAGATGAACAGTCAGCAAAGATTTGTCCTGAACAAATTTTGTTAAACCAGTCTAATTTCTTTCTGTGACAGAATAACATGCCTTAGGGATATGACAGGAGCAGAAAATGTTATTAATGTTATTAGTTAAGTAAGGCCTTTATCTCATATAACGGTTCTGTGCTCCCCAGTATAAGGAAGACATGGAGCTTCTGAAGCTGGTTCAGCAGAGGGCTACAAAGTGGTTAAGGGAGTGGAGCATCTCTTTCATGAGGAAAGGCTGAGGAAACTGGGCCTGTTCAGCCTTGAGAAGAGATGACTAAGAAGGGACCTTATCAATGTCTATAAGTGTTAGAAGGGGGCTTGTCAAGAGGATAGCAGCAGGCTCTTATCGATGGTACGAAGGAACAGGTCAAGAGCAATGTACAGAAACTGATGCACAAGTTCCACCTGAACATGAGGAAGAACTTCTTTGCTGTGGTGGTGCACTAGAACAGATTGCCCAGGGAGTCTCCCTCACTGGAGATACTCAAGAACCATTTGGACAAAAACCTGTGCCACATACTCTAGGATGACCCTGCTTGACCAGGGAGGTTGCACCAGCAGACCCACCGTGGTCCCTTCCAACATGATCCATCCTGCGATTCTGTGAACTAGCTCCCTCAAGCCTTCTCTTCTCCAGATTAAACACATCCAGCTCCCTCAGCCTCCTCTTAGGAATCTGTGTGTATGTTGGGGTCTGGGGTAGGGGGGTAGGATGTGGAAGCAAGCAAATCCACAAAAAGACTTTAAAGAAAAAGAGGTGAGAAAGTCCAGAGGAGACCAACTGAAAATAATCAGATGTCTAGAAAATGTGATCTGTGGGAAAAGATTAAAAGAACTGGCATTGCTTAACTTAAAGGTAAAACTAATAGGGGAACATGGTAGCAGTGTCGAAATACATTAATAAAAGGTACAAAGAGGAGAGTACCTTGTTCTCCACATCAATGACAGTTAGAACAAGAAGCAGTGGACTTAAATTGAGTAAGGGAGCAAAAAAATTAGATGAGGAAAAATTTCCGAACAATAAGGAAGGTGAAGTACTAGAACAGATTGCCTAGGGAGATTGTCAAAATATTCATCACTGGAGAATTTTTGAAAGAGATTGGTATAGTTTGTCCTGACATGGGCCACAGAACAGACCAGTATTCAAGTCTGATTTTCTATGCTTTTATGTAGATAGTTGCCTGGAGAAGAGTTTTGCAGCCCAGAAATATGGCAACTGAACAACAATAAAGGATCTTTAGCCTGATAAAAGGCATTAATCAAAGCAAGTGTATGCTGGCTTCAAGGCAGGAACTAGAAATAATTTGAGGGGAAATAAAACATCAAGGTTTACTTTCTATCTTTACAAAAAATACAGGACATTTGTGATAAAGGTCTCACTTCCATCATTCTGTCAGAACAGGCAAATACTATAGGAGGAGCTGTATCTGCTTCCTCAGTGCACCCATGCTATTAAGATGAAATATGAGTACAAAAGTGTACCATATATATCTGTGAGTGCATAACAGAGAGAGAGATACTTCACTGAGAATAGGGACACTCTCAGATTCCAAATCCATTCTTGAGTAGAATTCTGCAACTAGAGTGCCATAGGCTCTGTATAGGGGCCAAATATGATCAAAGACATTAGCCTACTGGGGAACAATTAAAATTCATGTGTCATAATGCTAAAAAAGCAGAAATTCAGTCACATCACCCTGCCATGGTAACACACACCAACCAACTGAAGAGAAACAATCCCCTGACAAAGAAGGAATTGAACTTGCTAAGGTTCCATGAAAGCCATAGGAGGCTTTGATAGGTTAGTACAGAAACAGTGCAAATGGCTGAGCTGGAAGGACTAAAAAGACCAAAAAAAAAAAGAGTAAGGGGAGAGGGAGTGGAAGGGAGTTGGTAAGGCAGAGAGAGAGAGAGAGAGAGAGAGAGAGAGAGATGATTAGAACTACATATCACTCTTGGTAAGGCATTTTTATTTAAGCAAACCCACACCTGAGTTTACCCAATACAAACACTTGGCAGGAACTGGTGCTGTGATGGACACAACTTTTCAATTTGCATAGAATTATTCTCAACCTCAGGGAATTAAAAACATAGGTATAAGAACAGCCCCCTGAAGCATTATCACTTCAGCAGAACTAGAGGCAAGGCAACCTCCTACCAGGTATCCTTGCCCCAGCTGCAATGTCCATTGAACGCTTTATTCAATATATCAGTGTACATTACAACAGTCTCCAAAATTCCCAAGGAAAATATGTTCTTTCTCAGAAAGAATTACTTAGCAGTAAATTTTTATAAATTACAGGCTAAAATATGCTTGGATATCTATCATCACACATTCATGCATATGTTGGATAAGATTCAATACATTTTTAACAGACACCCAGATGGCCTTCACTTGAACTGTGACTCGAAGGTATCCCCTGTTCAGTGATCATCACTGAGAGTGGAGTTCTCTCAACCTTCACACAAAATCTGTGCCCTGTTCAAGTACTGTTTAGAGGTGAAGTTTTCAAAGTTTGTCGACCATAGCACCCATAAGGTAAGACTCAGCATGTTTTCAAGAATTTTATGCATCAGAGATACGAGAGTCACTGCATAGCAATAAACAGTCATTCAAATTTTTGTCATCATGGATGAACATTAAGCAAGTATAAACACCTAATTTTAAAGTGGTTGCTGTTTCAGTTTGTTAGGCAGTTTCAACTGAAGTCCTACAGAAAAAAAAGAAACTGTTTTTCCTTTTGTCAAAGTCTCTTGAGACAAGGTATCGCAACAAGTCGTTTTAAATTTCTTTTCCTTTCCTAGAAAGAATCATATCAAAGGAGTATAACACTAGGTCTGCTAAACTAGAGAACATTTACTGATTATTCATTTTAGACAGATACATCTTGGTCATCTACCCTACCTTAAAAAACTGCATTTTACACAAGTATTTAGATTAGAACAAACCAGTGAAATACATAATCTACTTACAGTATATACTCAAAAGAAAAATAACATCAGAATTTAATACATCTCAGCTTCAGCTATGCAAAACTCCATAACATGAATGCTGTGTAAGCCAGTGCTTTATTTGGTTTTTTAAAAAATATATTTATATTTTTTCAAGTTTTGGGAAAAAACCAAAACAATCTTAGTTGCTTAACAATCATCATGTTGCCTCACAATGATCACAGGGTGATACAGCAAGTTTTTGAAGTGCCGGTGTGTGCTTCAAGGTAGGAAGCCATTGATGTGTTCTCCCGGTGCCTTCCCCTTCTACATCTCGTAAATATGACCATTGCAATCCACTGAATCCTACAATTCTTGAACTCCTGGTTTCCAGTATCACCTAAATATGAATATTATTATGTTCTTAGATGAGATTCTAAAATCCTTCATTGAGCCTCAATTAGAAAAGGTAAGCCTCTGTTTCCTTGGCTGGTTGCATTTCATAGATTATAACAGTGAGAGAGGGATCCTGGCACAACTCGGAAAAAAAAATACTTTGGAACTATCCTGTATTTAAACAGGCACATAAAACAATGTAGAACATTATGTAATTAGTGTACTCAGTCCTCAGTGTACAAATAAAAATGGTTAAAATGAAGAAGTTATACTGTGACTTCTGGTTAATGGAGCAGAAATTTGTTAGAGGTCAATCAGGCAGCACTGCATTCAGAAACTATTGATCAAAGGAGCATGAAGGCATGCCAGTATATTCATTCTGGGTGTGGAGTGATGTGAGAACATCTGGCAGTTCATAGTCTTGGTTGAGTTACATTACACCTCTTTAGTGGTGTGTCTATTCCATTTTATTGTCCTTAACAAAACCCTAAAGATAAGATACGAAAGCACAATATTCATTTTTTACAGGGGGAAAAAGACACAGAACATACAAATAGACACTTCTAAAAGAAATTTTAATTAGACCAACCAACATATGTGGTTATGACAAATAAAACCCCTGTCACTTTCACATTAGGCATCTGAAGAGCTAATCACTGAAGTCAAAAGTCACAGGGATGTGACCATTTAATCATTAAAAAGGCATTTTAAGACTGAGCATGTGTTTTCAATAACTATTATTATTATTTTAGTCCTGATGAAGAAACTGTTTTATTGGGCCTGGGTGAGTTGGAGATAATTTTCCCCATAGCAGCCCTCAGTAGTGCTGTGCTTTGAGCTAGAAAGGTGCTGATAACACGGCAGTGTTTGGGCTACTGCTAAGCAGTGGTGGCACAGCATCCTCCCACTGCCCCCAGACAAGGGCAAGATCCTGAGAGGGAACACAACCAGGTCAGCTGACCCAAAGTAACCATTTCATACCATATGACATCAGCTCAGATGTAAAACCTAAGGAAAGGAGAATGAACGGGGTATACACTCTTTACAATATTTTCCAACTGAGAAACCATTATGTGTGCTGATGCCCTGCCTCCCCAGAGAGGGCTGGACACAGCTTGCCAATGGGAAGTAGTGAATAAACCTTGTTATTTTCCTCTTCATTTGTGCACATGCAAACTTTCATTTTTGCTTTAGTAAACTGCTTTATCTCAGCCTACAAGTCATTACCTATCTTACTGTCTCTCCCCTGTCCACCTAGGAAGGGAAGTGATAGAGAGGCTTGGTGGGCACCTGGCATCCAGCCAAGTCAAACCACTACATCCATGCAAGGTTTTCTGAAGGCCTTTTCCCTTGTATGAACTTGCAGTACCCAAAGTACAAGAAAATGAATTCAAGTTAGCTAAATATAGTAGGAAAAAAAAAAGGAAAATATTTTATTTCCATTAAAAAGGCAAAACAAAAGATTTCCTGCAGCTTTCCATGAAAAGGGAAAGTCTTTTCTTCACTGTAGACTTTTCATATGATTGTGGCCTCATCTGTTCTCAATAGCCAATAAAATAATGAGTTCATTGCTATGAAAATGAGCTCATTGCTCATAACACACTCTGACTCTTGTTCACTTTACAGAATACATCTCAAATTTTAAAAACTATAAAAAAATAACAAATAATTATAAGAAGGAAAAAATAGATGACAAATCTGTTTCATCAGATGTCTGATCTGGTGAGCTCATACAAAAATGGAGTTATAAAGCACACCCAAGATGCGGAAATAAAACAGATTTTTGTTATTGAGATGATATTCAGGTATTTTATAGCACTGTATAGGATTTGTTGATTCCTGCTTTATCATTTTCAGGATGGGTAATTTCTGCTATAGGGAGTGGAAGAAAATTTTTGGATTTTATTTGTATTAAATTCAAAGCAGACTCACTCTTAGAAAACAGCTCATTCCTCCTCAGTAGCCCCTAACAGGTTGTCCTTATGAAATGCAGAGATGTCTGGAGAAGTCCTTTTCAGTTGAATCTTTCTGATCAGTTTCACCTGAGATGGGAGTGTGATTGACATTGTGAAGACAGTGTCAGCACAAGTGCTAAGGAATCCTCTGCTGACAGATTAGAGAGAGTGAGATGAGAATAAAAGATTCTGTATCAAGCTGGTATCATGTCTGATCAGAAATCCATGAAAAGACACCCTGACATGAATATCGTATGTGGTTATACACTAACTTTTCAACCAACAGTTAGTATTTGACTTCTTTTTTTTAAAAATCTGGAATTATTCTTGATCTGTTCCCTTTCTTCCTGGTAGTTTAGCAAATTTATTGGCAATAATGTTAATTAAAGACATAGTTAATTAAATTAATTCATTTTCAGAGGGACAAGAGTAAACCTAAATGGGCCTCCAACTTAAAGAACTAGGAACTTTGTGCAAAAACATAACTTCTGTTTCCAAGTCTGGAAAATGGATCCATGTATTACAGCTAGGTCATTTTAGTATGATGAGATAAAACCAAACTTCATCCTATGGAGAAAAATTCATCAGAGCTATACAAGGAAGGTCCATTTCTTTTGTAAATATACATATAACCACCTCAGAATATCTATTTCGAGTATTTTGGGTTAAATCTGCTGAATTCTGTCTGAAATCATTAGACTAAATTTGAACCCAATATAATTCTTGAAAACCAATTTATATGGCACAGAATTAGTTTTACATATGCACTGTGAATTCTACTATGCACAAACTTTTTTGCTTCCTTAAACTAACCTTTTGCTTGTTGCTTGGCTTTCGTTTTTTAGTTTAGGGTTTTTTATGTACATCAGTCCTGCTGTAACAGTTGACTGGGAATAGTCAAATCTGCAGTAGCAGCATTCACCGACAAGATATAAAATGATTTGGCCTTGTTCCACCACCACTGCAGACTTGGCAGTGACACCTACAGAGGAATGACTGGTGGGGTGCTTCATCCCTGCCAACTGCTGGGATTTTCACCGTGAAGGGAGTCTTCTGGTTGGTTGGTTGTGCTTTTTGCACAAGCAATGATGGCTGGTGAATGAGGAAAATGCAAGAGAACAGAGGAAAAATCCCAGCTCTACACTACCAGGGTCTGTTAAATGCCCGCCTAGGAAACTACAAGACTTACAGAGTCTGTCAAGGGTTTAGGGAATAAAAAGTAATTTGATTACAGGTGCTCAAGTAGCATTCATTTTATTCTTATTAGCTGGGAAATGTCTCTAGGGATTGCATGCTAAGCTTCTCAAAAGCAGATAAATGGCTCTATTAAAAGCGATGTAGTTTGTTAATAGCTCTGTAGCATCAGACTGTTTTATGAACCCAGGGAAACTGTAAAAACAAAACAAGAGACAGGAACCTTCTTCCTCAAAACTTGTATAGATGTCTATATTTGGTGATATGTAATCCTAAAAGGAAGTTTATACATAGGAAGAACTTTGAAGAGTTGTGACAATATTTAATTTTTTGCTTTAAGGGTCAGACATACTAAAAATACAATATGAATCATCTTCGTTGTCTAAGATTAAAGGAAAAGAAAAACTTAGACAAGTACTTTATTCTTTGATATCTGCATGGAAGGAAGGAAGGAAGGAAAGACAGGAGAGAAAGGAAGGAAAGAAAGACAGGAGAGAAAGGAAGGAAAGAAAGACAGGAGAGAAAGGAAGGAAAGAAAGACAGGAGAGAAAGGAAGGAAAGAAAGACAGGAGAGAAAGGAAGGAAGGAAAGACAGGAGAGAAAGGAAAGGAAGAAAGGAATCAAAATGTCTAGAAATAAAAAATTATATTTCTTTGTAGTTACACATGGTGAATTAAATAATTTAGCTTTTCTCTAATCAACTAAAATAAGTTTTTGTCAGTTTCCTTTAGTTAAAATATTTTGAAAAGAAACTTGAAAAAATAGGCAGTATGCAGTATACAGACACCATATGCTGCACAGCAATAGAAAAAGTACAACGCATTTTGAATACAAAGAACTGACTCCAGCATATATGCTCTTAAGGATTGTTTTGAACTTAGATAACAAGGCATAAGACTGTTCAGTGTAGTGCCTTTGGACATGCAACTTCCATGAAAAGTAATGAAAACAGAGGACATACATCTAAAGCTAATCCTGGGTTTTAAAGGCCTGATATAAAATCTCAGTGAATTCAAAGGAAGTCTTGACTCAAAGGATCTCTGGATCAATGTCAAGAGTTTACTTTATAAATGTTTCCCCAAGGAATGTTTGGGATGCAAAATAAGCATTTCTATATTATTCTTTGTTATAAACAATTACAAAGGTAAACTGAGAAGATATCGTTGGTGAGCAGCTTTGCATGGAATTTCCTTTCCTTTAAGGAAAATATAGTTTGGTTCTGCAAAAAAAGTCTTTTCATTAATTCAAATACCAGTTATAAACAAAACACTATCTGATGGCTGAAGAAACTGAGCCAAGAACATAGATCAAGCAGAGATCTGTTGAAACTGTTATTTCACACTCACTAAAGAGTAAGTGGAGAAATGCCAAAACTACAAACCTGCAATCAGGCTATGAACTTCTCTGAAGTTCAAGGTCACTTCAGCTGGAAGGTTTGACTAAGCCCAGCCCTGACGGTCGTTCATTTGTTTCTCACACAATATTTGGAGGTCTCCTAAAAGCAATTTGCTGTTTTAGGAACCTGGTCATAAGCACAGTGTGCACTGATCCTTGTGTGCCAGCACAGCTCAAGCACATTGACCAAAAGTCTGTGGCTACCCTCACACATCTTGTATGTCAGTGGATGGTTGCAATTACATGTGTCAGCACAGCTGCATATTCTTTTTTTAAATCCTTCCCTCTCTGCTGCCAGTGACTGTAAATTTAATGAGAGCACCTGCTGCCCTCTTGCCTAGTTAATTCATAGTGATCTGCCTGAACTAAAGGAAATTTCAAAAAAGTCTCTGTTCTTCAGTAATAAATTACTAGTCTATATCATGGCCTAAAGGGCCTTTGATTCATGTAATATTACACTTACACTAAGCCGTGTTGGCAGCAGGAACATTTAGTTTCCCTGAGTAGAATGGGGGAAGGGAAAAAAGACAGAGGGAAGGGAGGAGTAAGGAAGGGAAGTGGCTGGTGAGATTAAATAAAATGAGAAGATCAATTGCCTGAATATTGGCAGCTGAGGGAGGTCTTTGTCCTTGACCTCTTAACCCAAGGCACTTACTCACTACAGGTAGAAACTCTGACTGCTACAATTCCTCCATTGACAAGCTACAGTGTGGGGCATTTAAAAAAATCTGTTTCTCAAACAAAAAGAAAATGAATAACTTCTTTATTCTGAATTTCTAGTTTAGCTCACATTTATGGGTAAAACATACGCCATTCTAGTTAGTAACATTGTAAACTGAAAACGGTAATGCCTTCACCAATTATCATTTTATGTATTTCCTTAAACCAGAAACAATAAATCTGGAAGCTTCTGAGAAAATAATTCTGCAATAAAAAATTCATTGGAGTGGAGGAAGAAAGGCAGGCAGCTGAAGTGAATATAAAATATAGAATATTGCAAAGGGGAAGAGATCAGTTATGTTCCCCTGGAAAACCATAGGGTGCACATGAAAAGTTACAGCCACATTAAAACATCTGAAACTCAAAACATAAACAGTATCCAAAAATGATTTATGTGAAAATAGAAACTGTGGAAGCTCAAAGCATTACAAATATTATCTCTCCCACAGTTTCTGACTCCCTCAAAATTTGACTTTGAGGTATTGTGAGGTTCTGACTTCCACAATTTGAATGACTAATTTATGTCAGAGGCATAAGGTATAACTGGTAGGTAATACACAGCTTCTGTACTCTTTACTCACATCAAGTAGTATCTCCACACCTGTTAACTAAATACATGCACATATACCTTAACTTGAAACATATGCAGAAGGATTTTCAGGACTAACTTGAAACACAACTGAGTGATCTAAAACAAACACTGAGTATGGAACTATGCAAGATACAGAAATGTGGTCAAAACAGAGATAAATTAAAATAAAAATGTGTAAAATGATTAATTGCCTCAGCCTTATATTTTATGCACTACAGACATCCATTACAAAAAAAATAAACCGAAAGAAGCATTTTATCCATTGAAAAAATGGTTAATCCTAAATGAATCATATTGTTAAATGATGTTGCATTGTATACAGCCTGAAAGAGATCTGAACATACACTTCATGCCTGTTTCTGCATCTGTTTTCAAGCACATTTCTGTAATAATAAAGTTTAAAAGTTTTCCTAAATAAAGGTCGAGTTTTTCCCTTTTGGCATCATAAAAAATAAAAAAGTATGAAACTCAAAACTGTTTCTCAAGAACTGGAAATGCTACAACTTTTTTACATTACACTGTTCATAGGTGCTTATATTATTATAATGCAGGAATAAAACATTACCCATCTAGGCTGGTAGCATGCCAAATCTACTTTTCACTCAGAACACAAGGGTGCAAACATTACTAGCAGAACATTGTCTCATATTTCATAGCACTCAAACATTTCATTCTCTTGACACAGAATGACAGGGGCTTTTTGCATACACAGAAAAAAAGGCACATAAATTTTGCAAGACTTTCAGGCTACTCTAAACCATGCCCTGCACCAGTCCCAAACTTAAGACCCTGACAGTTGTTTTTTTGGGTTTTGTTTTATTATTTTTAAGAGGTCTGGGATTTTTCTTTTAATGAGGCTTGCTGGAGGATTAGCTGTCTTTTCAAACCAGAACTGAGAGGCCATTCAACACAGCCATGGGAGGGTGAGAGATCCTCAGACATGTCTTATCACCGCCTCCCAGAAAAGTGTAATGACGTTTACAGGAGTAGATGTATAATGAGTAATTACAAAGTGCAGTAAATATAGTCCAGTGACGATGGATACTATCATGTCCAGCACCATAAGCAGATGAGGGTCTAGACACTAAAACCCTTCCTTTTATTTCATGTAAAATACAGAAATTTCTCTCTTACATGTTTCAAGTAGCAGTAGCAGCTTTGAATGTCCTTGGTTCTTTTTTCACGAGAAAGTGAATTGTGATACACAATTCTCAACTGATATGACACCAGATCCCTTTCCCTTGAATTCCACCAATATGTTCATTGATTTTAATGGGATTATTTCTGAAGTAAACTGGGAATGCAGGTATCAATACTGGCCTCAGAGACAGCAAAATATGGCTATGAACGCGATATAGAAATTACCCACATCACAGTTGCACCTGTTCATCCACCTACAGCTACCATGTCTGGGGAACAAATACCTGGGCACAGAGAGATGAAAAGTTAGGTAGGTCAGGTGTTGGTGTAGATATCAGTTTCCATAAAACATGTGGCACACCTTGATAAAATCTGTCCTGCCCTCTTCTCTTTACACTGACTTCTCCTATTATATCACATCTACTCGGCATCTTGTTTTACAGTCCTTCTTACAGTATAGATGCAGCATACCAATGTCGGTGATCTTTCTTTGGCTCAGTGATACTTAGCAGCTAGGTGAAGCTTACCTGTGCAGAAGATAATGGTTTTATTGAGCCCATCTCAAGCCTTTCTCCCTTTTTGTCCAAATTGCCTTCCTTTAACACATTGCCTTTTATGCAGCTGAATTCCTAAGTGGAGGGCAGTTCACATGTGACTCCAGAGTGAATGTCCTACTGTGAGACTCCAGTAATGCTTGTGAGGATGATGTGACACAGGAACTATAGTGGAAAGAGTGAACATTTAAAGAAATTAAAATTACTGTTTGCTGTCACTGCTGTTCCTATGCTGTGTTCTTCATACAACAGAGGCTTTACATAGCACTATTTTCAAAAGCAGCAAACCTCTGGTACTTTGCCTTTTAAATAAAACATACTGGAATAGCTGTCATAAAGGCACCGGCCTCGGCCTAATCTGCTTTCTGTACACAGACAGTCCCTTCTCATTGTTACTCAGTAACTAGATTTTACGTATACACTTTCTCTGCTTGAGTGAGTAAAATCCCAGAAGACTAAGTCAGCGCACACTCTGTAATTCCACACAGATAACAGATTGCAGAATTTATAGCTTGGCTCCTGTATGGTGTGAATCCACACGGTGCATACAGAATATATAAACTGAAAAGCTGAGAGATTCTCAAGAGAGGTCCAGTCTGGCTGACTCCAATACATGAACTCCCTTTAAATACATAATAAACTCATTTAGATCTCCTAAAACCCATTAAAATTTTGCCTTAACTGCTGGATGAACCCTGGGCTTCCAAGCTATAGGTTTCTATGATTTTAACTCCACTCTCTTGAAATATTTCCCTAGGAAATTGTCTGACATTCAGTCCTTTCTTGCTGTACTCGAAAACAGTGGTAGCTTCATTGCATTTACAAAACTGCCATCATTCTCTCCAACAGGAACTCTGGAAACCATTAATTAAGTAATCAAATTAGAAACTAGAAACCAAGAATTAGTTTAGTACCTAAACAGCAACTCAATTAATAGGAACTTAATACAAAGGAACAAAAGAATACTAAGGCAAATGATACACAAAAGCAAAACACTCATTAGAAAAGCAGATTTTATCAACATCAGCATATATTTGATACACATGGAAACACAAAAAGGATATCCTTTTTCCAATACATCCAAAAGTTACCTCCCTTTCAGAGCAAAATTGAAGAAACCTGATGCTCCTCCACATGTTTCTCTTCTACACAACCTCACTTCCCAGCAGTTTCACGAAGTAGAAGCTATCCCTTTCTAAGTGAATGAAAAGAATGTGTTTTTCAGATCATCCATTTGAATTAAAAGAAATATCTCAAAACATGGAAATTATGTGAAAGAGTTCAACCTCAAATCTTTCTGCGTGGGAACGAAGTCTTTAAAAGACTAAAACTGGCAATGTTTTTTGCCACAATGAGTTTCCATGTGAAATAATAATTGTGCACATACACATGCACACACATGTACAGACACAAATTTAATTTCTTTTTCTACTAGAAGCCACTTTCTTGTGATGTATGTTCTATTCACATTACAAGGACTGATGTATATAACAGCTGTGCTCTGTAGCACCAGACGGACTCTGACTTAATTTTTCAGGGTTCTTCACAGACGCACAGGAGTATAACTCCTGATCTGAACAAAGCTGTAGTCAAAACAAAATTGGTAATAGCTCTTTCCTCCTTAAACTGCAGCTGACATTTCTCCAAAATCATACATTTCCAGTCTGAAAATTTATGCTATAAATTGCTATATAAACCAATCCTGTCATGTAAATTGTTGCAGTGTGTACTTTCTGAACTTGTGGACTCTTTGCTCTTAGAGATATAGGCAACACTCAGCCATCCTGAAGAAGTTAATAGACAAAAGTCACCTCAGCAGGCCGGGGAAAAGGGATATGACAGAGCTCTCTGTGAAGAAAATCATGCATCTATTGGAGAATGAAAAACCCTCACTGACCCTTCTAGTTCATAGTACAAGTCTTTATTCCAAGTCCTTCTGTTCCTAGTGTTTTCTGTCAGAATTAGAATATACATGCATTAAATTTTATGTAATTTCAAAGACAATGCATACATTTAAACTTAAAAAAATTAAACTTAAAAAGCCTGAAAATCTAGAAACTGTTTTTAAACATTTTTCTTTTTGAATTTTTAACTAATTTCTACAGACCAGAGTTTTGACCTAAATAAAATTGCCTATTTAATGGGTCAAAATAGTCAACCAGTGTGAGTTTTTTCTGTTAATTTTTCATCTCTTGCATTAATCACGAAAAAATTTGGAACAGAATCTGCCAGCTACATGACCTGATCAAATTGAATTGCTTAGGGAAAAAATTGTAGGTTGCTGTCTGCATCGGTAATCAAAGAACACTGACTTTTGCCAAAGAATTCTCTTCCAGAAGGTGTCCACATTTTTTACAGACTTTGATTAATCATTTGACACTTCTGTGAGACTTAGCTTACAAAGAGTAGCGAGTATTGCATCTTCAAAATAAAACCCCTTTTCAGATTGCTAAAATTGCTTCCTCAAAAACCAGTGTTAATATCCGACAAGTGTATTTGGTGCTGCTAAGACATTTAGACATCAAGCAAAGTATTGCTACAAATTTTTCCACCTGCAATATATGACAGAACACTAGCACTGCTAACCTTGGGCTGCAGTTGCAGCTTCCATTCACATTTCTGTGGCATTCCAAAAATGTACATCTACCACAGAAAATCCCATACCACCACTCTTCCAAGAGCACACCATCCTGACTGAAAGCTTTTTAAACAGACCCAGTGGTATCACGCAGAACAATTGGAATCCAAAGCATGTTTTCACAGTGTTATACAAAAACATTTAGCTTGTGTAATGAACAACAATAGAAGCAGCAATCAAAAAAAATCACGATTGTCAACAATGAGAAATGATGTCTCTTAGCAACCAAGTTTCAATTACTCTTTGTTTGCTAACAAGCACCAAGATATTTCAAGCTGGTAGCTTTATTCCAGTGAGTAATACACTATCAAAGACCATGATAAAGAGTTCCTGTTTTAACTGGTTCTATTTTCCAATCAAGCATCTTGCAATTAATTTTATTAGTGTTTTAGAACTAATTTACTTTGAAAAAGCTGTAACTATGATTTGTTATTGTCGTGCAGTAAATGGAATTGTAATGTGTAATAATTATTTGTTTAAATAATAGAATCATCAGCATACAGATGATAATCCAAGCAAGAAAAAATTATTACCATTAATAATAAAATTAAACAAAATTGTATCCAAGAATAGATCCCAGGAGAACCCTTCAGCTATTTTAGGTGAAGTAGAAATGATATTACTAATTAAGACAGAACACTGCCTGTCACAAAGAAAGCTGCAAACACTGCTTCCTAGTGAAACAGTGAGACTTTATCTGATTAATAAAAATTACCTGACTTCAATCCACTGCTCCTGTGGCTGTTACCAAGTCTCTGAGAACAGTTAGTATAACTAGATACCTTAGTTTCTTTCTTAATAGTCCCCCATGATAACCAAAACATTGAAATTATATAATTTTAAAATGAAGGATACAATTTTCAATTTCTTAATTCTTTCTTCAAAAACAAGTTTTAACCAAACATTCAAGCTGGTGATCTCTCTCCTGATAGAGTGGCAAGTAGCTCAGCACTGAAAGCTACCAGTCCTTTATTACATCTGCTATGTCTTATGGAGTGGAAGGGGTTCTCACTCTCCTGTCTGTTCTTAGAGCAACACAGGGCTTCTATTTAAAAGTCAAACATTTGAGCAGCATTGTGTAAGGAATCAGCAGAAGTCAGAGTAGGAAAAAGTGCTAGTATTGAATGGAGCTTGCAGGTTAGCACGTTCACCGCCCCGGCTGACCGTGCAGGGGTGCAGCTCCTAATCTGGGGGATGCATGGACCCCTAACAGCTCAAGGCTTCAAGGCTTCCCAAACAAAACCATGATGGCAGTGGAAATGTATGGCCCATTGTGAATGCTGGTATAAGAGCAAAGGAAAGGACATAACCTCCCAAGTGGCTGGGGCATGGACATCCCAAGGCAGGCATTTCCTCTGGATGTTGTAATCATCCCCTCCCCACTGGTGGTCAACCATTCTTTCTGCCCCAGCCTCAAAAATTATTTCTTTTTCCAGTTCTTCAAATATGACTGTTTTTTTAAGCTTCTTTTCTGTAACCTGAAGGCCTATTAATTTCTTTTGCTAATGTTTTCACACAGCATTGGAGCCTGAGACTTCACTGGAACAGCCAGACATTACAAGGGCCATGCTAACAAGCCGCACAAATTGGCAATGCTGAAATTCACCTTCTGCATGTAACATTTTATACTACAAAAGTGAACTAGCCCTTATTCTACCCTGAGAAAACCACAATTTAAGATGGTCTCAGTCAAAAATTATTTGAATTGCAAACTCTCCTTGCCCCTAAGGAAAAACTGACTGTTTCACGCTTTTTTTTTTTCTTTGATAAGAACAATTAAGTAAAACAATAATACTTTATGTATTGATTGATTTCTTCTTAAATTTTATTAAGCAACCCCTTAAAAATTAGATTAAAATACAGTAAATTAATTTAGGTACCAATATGCCTGCCTAATATGCAACACAAGATCCCTTTGCACTTCTTCCAGCTTTTGACTGAGAGAAGCCCATTGCACAATAATTGGTAGTATGTATCTCTTTTAATTGCTGTGTTCACATACCTCAGACAATCTGGAGTTAACAATTCTAACACCCATTTAATCCTTTTTCTGTGGGAGCAAGTTAAGAGTGTACTCTAATAGCACCAATTCGAGGGTTTTTGTCCCCCAGGACTTCAGAGGAACTGAAATGCCTTACGGGCTGCCTAATGGGAGATAGCTAAAGAATTTAAGGACTAATGCTGATTCAGACAATCCACACTGACTAGTGTTAGTGCCATGGACCTATTGTTCTTGTAAGCTGTTTGCCATAGCAAGACAGCATTTTGTGGGACTGTTTTCCCAGGAGTTTTTCCTACATGGCACCCATCCACTCTGTGTGACACCTCTAGATCTGATCAAATTCATTATGCAAATTCAGACACTTGCTGTTTCTCACATAGCAAATTTACCATGTAATTATTTCAAGATTTTTAAGGTTAGAATACTTTCCCCCTTCTACTTAAAAATGGCACTGATATTAGTATAATCCCGTAACTCAGATCTGCAGTTTGTGGTTCAGACTAATAGCACTCTTTAAGAAAGCATTTTCATTTTAATGGAATTTTGGATCAGATGCTGAAGAGCTAAGAATCCCTGTTTTCCCAATGACACTGACCATTCTCTGTCCTTCCTAGTAGTTGACTACTGTTGCATTATTATTGCTTTAACGTACCTTCAGTGTCTTTCAGCTGTTCTCTCAGCACTACAGGGGCTTGAACTTTTGACAGTGAATGAGATGTGCCAATCTAGGAGTAATTACTTCATTGACGTCACTTCAGCTTTCAACCCACTTTTAACCAAGCTTCTACTGCTTGAAACAGTAGGTCATTTGTAGCACATTATGCAAATGTTAGAACTAATCTTTTGCATAATACATAAGAGCTCAGTTTGTGCATTAGCTAATTTATCTGCCTACACAGGAGCTATGAATGCTGATTTTTATTAAGCTCTTCATTAAGTCAAAATGTAGCTGAAGTGTGTGCATATATATATATATATATATTTATATAGTAACAAAATGAAATTACTTCAAAGGTAGAAACAATCACTTGATACGTGGTCTTTGTTAATTCCACTAATAAACGAGGATTCCTTTCACAAGAGACAAGCATAATCTGGAATAAAACAGATTCTCCCTTTGCAGCCAATAGATAAATTAATGCACACATACATATCCTTTCAGTAGGTTTGGAATTGTGTTTGTATAACATGCAAACAATCTACATAGATTGTTAGCTATCACACAACCCTTCACTCTATTAAATCACTGCAAATTGGATTACATGTCATCCATGTAATCTGTTGGGTTTTTCTAGCACAGGAAAAGTAGAGGAAATCATGAAGGATCTCTTTTTATTTTAAATTTAGTTACTTAGGTTTCCAGAAAAAAATTATTATTTAAATATTTAACATAAATGAACAGCAAAAATAAATTATGATTTCCAGGAGTTGTATTGCTAACAAATGGAGATATCTCACTACATATAACTCTGCACTCAGGTATTTCATTCTTGGATAGCTAGTCTATTGATCCTGACAGGGAGAGTGTTGCCTGTTTAGGAACCGGTGACGCACACAACAGTGATCCTAAGGAAGAACAGGACTGTGCTGAACTGTGTTGTACTGAGCTACACCTAGTGTGAGCTCTGTACACTTCAGGATTGTACTGCGCAGCACAGATTCCTTGGCTGCAACATAAACTTTCTTGTGAAGAAATTACCTGAGTGAGAGAGAGAATTTCTTTTAGTGGACAGGATCTGCTCTGAACAGCATGCTGTGTGAAAATCTGTTCTGGGCTCCAACTGGCATTGCATGAATGCAGGGTGCCCAGCAACTGAAGAGATGTAAGATTTGCTGAGTGTCTATATTCTTCTTATTATTAAAGCAGTTATGTTATTAAGGCATCTGCTGTTGAACCTTCCTTATTGAGATCCAAAAAGAGTCCTGCACTGTCTTGCTTTCACCCCGCTGTTTCCACCGTCCAGAGCAGAACAGCTACTGCCGGAGATCTCAGGTCTGCAACGACATTACACTCTATTGTCAGCACAGAGTTTACCAAGGCTATGTGCAAAAAATTCCTTCTGATAATTTTCATGATACTGATTCCAAACCACTGTTATGTTACAAAAATAATGCTACTAATAGCAAAAAAATTAAAGGGCACCCACACACCCTCAGTTGCAGCAGCTGCTTTCCCATTCTGTTCAGTTTCCCCCCCTTCAAGATAAATAAATTCACATTTTCCCTATTTTTTTCCTTCTGGGCAAGTACCAAAAGATTAATAATTACCTTCAGTCTCCCATAAGATGTATATTGACATTGCAGTCACTTTGCCAAGAGCCTAAAAGGTCAACATGCTTCAGAAGAGGTAATAAGTGATGGTCCCTCCTTATATGCAACAGCAGTATCCAACAGCCTGCAACAGATGAGGAGAGAGGAGGGGGATGTCAACTATTCTCCTAACTCCTCCAAATTCTTAGATGCAGTTCATTAAGACTAATGACCAATCACCGTTTGTTATGCATAAGAACAGATCACTCTTCCATTATCTAGGTAAACAAAAAGTATTCCATTATTATTATGATACTCTGTGCACAAACAGCTCTGTGATTTGGCCATAGCCCACTTTACAGCAGACTACTTATTAAATTATTGAAATTTATGGGTTGATAGATCTCTCAAACAATTTATTGTAGCTGTAAAATATTTTAAGTTTTGAAAAAACAATAAAGTTGATTTAATAATACCCTAATCTTATACACAACTTCCTCTAGACTTTTCTTAGATTGTGCCTCACAAATTATAATTTAGTGTATATTATAGAAACATTAGAAATAAACACTTCATGAGAATTTAATCAGATTCATTTATTTTGTTGAGTTAACCAGAAAGCATAACAAATTCACACATGACCTCTGATCTCTGAGCACAAGACCCCAAATTCAGTCCACCATCAACAAAATCCATCTACCAAGGACAACAACTAAATGTTTTATTTAACTTGAGCCAAGGTATTTGCCCTAATGGCTACATTACAGAAAAAGCAAACAAACAAAAAACTAGCAGAATCCTTTCTGTTCTATAAAAACAACATTGAAGTTCAAAGAGTAAAAAAAATCCCAAAACAAAAACACCGTCTGTTCTCTATGATCATTGTTTAGTAGGAATGTGTCTCTGGAAGGAGAAGTAGACAGCTTTAGTAAAATCTAGATACAAATAATTTGTGCTATATGAGTAGGAGATATCACTCCAGTGTCAGCAACACATCAGTTCTGTCAAGTACCTTTTTAAAAATAATGCCCTGACTTGTTCTGGTAGTGTTTGTGGAATTTTTGGGGGATTTGTTGTACTCTGTTGTTATACACCAAACCTCAATGTACCACAGCATTTAAAGTACTCCACAGAAGAAACCATGACAAGTGGCTCAGAAAACACAGAATGTACCACCTCACTTTGACAAAGGTAGACTAGTCAGGAATTTATTAATTAGTCATCCTCCAAAGGACTCTGTTAGGCCAAATAATTCCTAACAGTGATGGCCATTGCCTGGTAAGTGAATAGTGTGTCTGATGACTCCGGATGCCTTCACAAAATTTCACAGTATATATATATATATAGGCCACCATACTTCCTTTGCATTCGCCCTAGATCAGTCTTCTTTAGTAATTTTCCCCCCATTTTATGTGTGAAAATACATAACATATTATGGTACAATTCACCAACTTCTGCTCCTTTCAGTTTACTTGCTCTTTTTAGTAGTTACCAGCCATTCCTAGGAGAAGGAAAAACACTAGTTTAAATCTCCGTGCTGCTGCATCATATGATGATTGTAATCAACCTTGTTGACTTTAATGACAGGGAATCTCTTAAACATCCCACTCCAGCAGAAATATAAGAAAGATACTAAACTGTTAGAGAACATCCAAAGCAGGGCCACGAAGATGGTGAAGGGTCTTGAGGGGAAGCCGTACGAGGAGCGGCTGAGGGCACTTGGTGTGTTCAGCCTGGAGAGGAGGAGACTGAGGGAAGACCTCATTGCAGTTCACAACTTCCTTGTAAGGGGAAGAGGAGGGGTAGGCACTGATCTCTTCTCTATGCTGAACTGGGACAGGAATGACCTGAAGTTGTGTCAGGGGAAGATTAGGTTAGATATTAGAAAAGGAGTCTTCACCCAACTGTGGTTGGGCATTGGAACAGGCTCCCCAGAAAAGTGGTCACAGCACCAGGGCTGACAGAGTTCAAGAAGCATTTGGACAACACTCTCAGGCACCTGGTGTGACTTTTGAGAATGGTTCTGGGCTAAGGGTTGGACTTGATGATCGTTGTGGGTCCATTCAAACTCAGTAGATTCTGTGTTTCTGTGATATGACAATCTTATTCTTATTGTACCTATACTTATTCCCAACAAGATTAGATAGCATGGTAGTTTTGCCAGGGGCCAGAAAGAGATGTTTAAAGCCATAAAATAGTGTCTTTATTTGCACTATTTCAAGTGTGTGGCAAACTGGAAGTGCTTTTGCATCGTGTCCTCCATGAAGACAGGATGAGAGAATTAGGGTTGTTCAGCCTGGAGAAAAGGAGGCTCCAAGAAGACCTTATTGCAGCCTTCCAGAAAGGCCTACAAGAAAGGAGAGGAACTTCTTTCAAGGGCACAAAGAAAGATGTCTCTATACTGAAAAAGTTTAGATTACACATCAGGAAAAAACTCTTTCCTGTGGGAGTGGTGAGACAGGTTGCCCAGAGAAGCGTGGAAGTGTTCAAGGCAAGTTCGGGTGGGGGCCCAAGAAACCTGGTTTAGTGTGAGTTGTTCCTAACCATGGTGGGGAGTTGGAACTATATGATTTTAAAAGTTCTTTCTAACCTAAATCACTCTGTGATTCTATGATCGTAGGTGGACAGGCTACCTTGTACAATAGTATGATGGATCACTAACTTTGATTAACTAGTACCTGCAATTTGTTAAAAAAGCTTGGGTACAATGAGGCAGAAAAAAAAGAAAACTTGAAAGTCTATGTCAGTTTAAAATAAATTTTAAAAATTAAATATGAGAAATAAAAATCACTATAGTACAATACAGTTCTAAAATGGGGCACTCCTTTTTTCTACCAGACCAGATACTTTCATTTCTCTATTACCTGATTGACATTATTAGAAGATATTTTGCTTCTGTTCTTGCTGAGGTCAACAAGAATTGGTTTCAACAGGACCAGAAGGATCTTACTCAGAGAAATGTATATATACTTTTCTCACAACTCAAATCTTGTTGCCCCTCAGTAAGACAACATAATGAAGTGACTGAGCATAAAGACTTTTTGTCTGCAATATATTAACGTTACAAATATTCCAAGGTTTCTATTGTCAGTGTTGAAGACAGATGTCTTTTGTTAAAGTTTATAGACACCATTTTTGAAATTTAGGGATGATGTTTTCCCACCATTCCCTTAGCTTCTTCAGATGATCAGAATAAACAAGGTCTCCTTTGAGAGCAGCACAAGAATTGAACACAATTCAAGATTTCACCATGAATTCTACAACACACAGGTAGTCTTATTAATAAAAACCTGATTTGCCCTTATATTTGCAGTTATTCTCTTTCTTAGTGTTTTGTTTCATGCCCACTGAGGTGTAATCCAGAATCCGGCAAAGCTGATAGGTATGTTCATACTTAGTTTTATTTTTTCCAATAAAGTCCTTTAAGATACTTGGCTTGCTCAAGAAAGTCCTTCTTAAGAGGAAGTGTGGGGAGAATGCACACATCCTTTCTACCCACACAAATTCATACACCTTTCTGTATCACATAGACATTTGTAGCTTAATCTTGATTTTAACCACCACGGAAAACATCTTAGCCAACAATTTATTCTCATTTTTCTTAATTAAAGAAAACATTAACTCATCCCTTCACAAAAAAAACCCTCAAAAAATGTAAGAAAAATGTGCACACGTACACAGATTCAGAAGCCGTTAATACGCCAACTCAAAATTACACAGGTTTTTGTGGTAGTAGAAACTCATTTGCCATAGTGAACAAGCAGTGCTGTTAAGATTGCACAGTAATCCATTGACTGCTACCTATAGCTTTAACATTCTTCAACAAAATGTTGAATTCTGCTGTGTTTTTCCCTCTCATACCAGAACTTAATTGTAAAATGCAATATTGCACAGATCAGGTCTTTTGAACGATACGCTCTTGCTGCCATACACGTCCCCAGCAGCAATCTGCAGCAACTATGTCTATGTCTACATAAGCACTCAGAGCCACTAAACAGCTTTGTGGGGCTGTAACTGAAAGCAAGAACCTGAAATACACGCAAACCACATTTGGGGGGGAGGGGGGGTTTTCTATCCTCTTTTCCACTTTTTCCTTTTTCTTTTGGGGACTATTTTCCAGAGCTATGGTTGGGATGCATGAGGTGACCTTTCCAAGTGTATTTGATTTTAGCTTCATCTAGAAAAACCCCATACTATAAGCATGCTGATGGCTGTGTGCTACCGAAGTGGTAATGACCTAAGTGCAGCAAGTAGAGACAATTTGGAGGTTTGCTTCAAAAGCACACTCCTGATGCAAACTGAAAGCTCATGTAGGCACCCTCAATGTTTCCCCAAAAGGATACTGAGCTTGTCTTCTCTGATTTGCAAGGCCATTTTAGGGACTACTGCTGAATTGACAGGAGTCATGTATTTGTAACATCTGCCTTTGTAGATATAAACCCTTCTAGGAAATGGTATTTAACTTTTGGGAACCTATACATGGTATAAAAGATGCCAGAACTTTCTTTGTGAAATACCCTTCCAGATTCTTACACTCTCTCAAAGTTTTCTCAAGTAATGGATCTATTCTTTTTGAAGCTTCTGCCTTCGGGAAAAACTGAGTTATTATGGGAAGTTTGGAGATGGTTGAGCTCTTTCAGTTCTTTTCTATTCTATGCCAAGAGATTTCCCTGGAATGACGCACACACTGAAATCTTAGAGCAAATAGTATTTGATGAGATAACTAAAGATAGTATTGTAATACATAGGAACAAGGAACCTTAATAACTGCAGTTTTTCTTAACATTTCATTAGCCCATTTGCAATCTTAAAGTTCTTGTGAAAGTACACACTTGAAGCTATATTAAGAGGGATGTAAAAGGTTATATTCTAATTTGCCTTTGTTTTCTCTACAGACATACATGAAATATACTTTTCTAACACAACTAGTTTATTCAAGGAGTACCAAGATATGTTTCAGAACCTCTACACACTGCAGACCTGATTTTATAGTAATTCCTTTACTATTCTTTCGTAGCTAGAAGGAAAATGGATTGAAGTCTATGAATATGAAAACCATACATTGTCACTTCTGTTTACTGAGTTTGAAAACAACTGGAGACAAGAAAAATATCTGGGCTAACTCTTGTTTCAGGTGGCAACATGGTCCATGGTGCAGCCTCTAGAGGAGGTCAGCCCTCAGTATCCAGTTCAAGCTGCAGAGCACATCACTCCATACAAACCAAAAGGGACCTGGACTTCATGGACTTTGCAGGAAGGAATTTACATTGACTTTAGCTGATGTGAAAGGATAAAAAGACAAAGGAGGTTGAAGTTTATGAGCCTTCACTCTTTTTCTGGCTGAAGTACAAATATTGCTCCTCTTCAAAACCCAAGAGAGCACATCTACCTCAGAAGAGTGAGTCTCTGTGTTGCCCTCAAGCACTAGCAAGGACCTCATGCACCCCTGCCTTGTTTTCACTGATTGAAGGCTCTAATGAGGCTCGTAAAATTGTAATACTGTATCACGTGTACTAATGCCTTAATTATTTTTAAAACAGTTATGACAATAAAAATAGCTGAACATATATTGAAACTATAAATGCAGGGAGAAATCAGTTTCTATCAGGTGTCCCTCTTTCCCATTTTAGATTTTAGTTATGGGCATTGGTAGTTTGGATAATATGATAGACTAATAAGTAAAGTGCTTAGTAATGGTACAGAAAAATTTAATCCAAGAGGAGAAATATACACTGTCTTCTCAAGAATTGTTTAATAATATTATAAAATATCACAAATCACTTTTCTAATAGTAATCCTTCTCTGAAATAATTTTTCACAGTAATCAAATACAAAATCACACTATGGTATTACAGGGAAGAAAAAAGAAAAACACCTGTATTTCTAGAGAAAACAGTGAAATACCCCTGCAGAAAAAAAGACTGGGGGTATTTTTCACCTCTCTAAGAAACTATTAGCGCCAACTATGCTCTAATAATGAGGCCATCAAGGTAGCTATTAAAACCACGCTATAAACCTTTGTGACCTAGAAAAAAATTTTTTGTTTGTCAAATGCCATCTATTTTCCTGAGTACATCGATAGGCCTAAACCAAAAAAACTCCTCCTGCAAACTTGTCCTTATACAAACTGTGTTGTTTACACCTTAGTAACCCAGTCTTAGTTTTTCGACAACTGTTTCGCTCCTGTCAGTCAGCAAGATAATTTTAAATCTTGAGTACATCAGTATATGAAGTGTCCTTTTTTTTCTGTTGGAAATGAGAAAATGAAAATATTAGTAAATGTCCCATTTGAACTACTTTGGCATGAATAACAGCTGTTAACACTTTGGCATGAGAACAAAACTCTCAGACACTGTTAAAACAAGTTTATTACTGAAAGAAAAAAAAAAGGAAGAATAACAAAGAAAAAATATTTCTAACCTTTTCCTGAAAACAGTGAAAGCAATTATATCCCTAGGTAGCTCAGAAGATTAGGACAGGATATTAGGATATAAGGGTAGCCACCTGTGCAGTTTGCATATCATAGGACAAACATGAATATGTAAAGAGTTGCTGCCAGTCAAAAATCTGCATAAGATACAATGAATGAAGTTACTTCACACTGTTAAAAAAATTCCAAATAGCAAATGATTAAAAAACTCATTTGCAAATAATTTGTGAATAAAATTAGAGTCAAAACACGTCAAAAAACTGTTGTAAAATTTGCTTGCATGGGAGTGTAATTTAAACATTTACTATATTAGCGTTATTCAAACCATGGCAGCTTTATATACAGTGATTTTGTTTACAAAACATTTCAGCTTCCATGTTCCCTAAAACAGAAAAAGAAATGCATGTTCCATTCACACCAGGTGGTAATTTTCCTATAGATACTCCTTCCTTTTCCCATCTACCAGGGAATTTGAGATAACTGAGGTGGTATGTTCTAACCTCATGCCCACGTTTTGTTGCTTGAACTCTGAGCCCGCTCCAAAAACATTTTTCTCTCCACTTAGTGCAAAGATTTCTACCTAAGATACCTAACTACTTAGAAAATCTTCAAGAAAATATAAAGCTTCAGGACTGTCTTAAGAAAAGCTGCAGGTATGCTTACACAAGATTTTTAAAATGTTTAAAATTGCCACAGACTCATTTTTGTTTTTAAAGTTATTACTATAGTATTTTCATTACTTTATATGCAATTTTCTTTCTTTCTTTTTTTTTTTTTTTTTCCCTAAGAATATTAGGAGTCCTATTATTTGAGAAAAACTGTATCTACATATGTCCTCATCTCATGCGTGGCGGACAGATTTTCTTCTAACAGATAAGTTGTGAATATATTGAATATACATTTGAAAATATTTTGAATATAGTTTTCCAGTCTGTGTTTTGAATAAAGATTGTTAACTCTGTTGTTCATATTTTACCAGAGACATTTCTAAAAGCTATTTATCAGTTCTAGCCAATGATTCCTGATGAGAACACCCTTCCAAGTCACAGCTGTAGTCTTCTAAAAGGACTGTTCTGTACATTTATGTTCTGTAAAAGACATAGCTGGCAAGACGATCTTTGTTCTGCTGTTTCTATCACTATTTTATCTGGGAGAATTTCAATTTATTAAGTAAGATTTGCCCAAGTCTTTCCATAGTTAATACTTTGCATATTGCAAAAAGCAAATACTACCTGAAAAAATACAGCATAAACATGTGCTGTAGAAGTGCTGAACCATCAGCAAAACCTGAAGCCTGAGAAAAGCTATGATCTAGCTGTGATTTTTTTGCTGACAACATGCAATTGGTGGTTAATAGAGAAGTTTGTATGTGCTTAAAAAGAAAAAAAGGAGCCCAGTAAAAAAAAGTAAAAAATACAATTTTAGATAGAAGTATGTTGGCTGGCTTTTTTTTTCCCCTAGGTTATAACAATTTTTATCCTTATTTTTATATTTTCTATGAACTAATAAAACCAGTAATGCCTTCAGCTCCTCTAGAAATGCAACCACACAGCTTCTCAACACATTTACAAATTTGCTGCTGGGTTAGAAAAACTATTATAGCACATGAAGGCCTGTTCAAATGCTAGCTGGATTACATAGAACTGCTGAAACTTCTGCTGGAACAGCAAAAAGAAGAAAGTAGTCACTCCAGGCCCATGGTGAGCTGCCCGTGTGGGAAAAGGTGATGCCACCACCAGCACTGTGTACCCACTGGTGCCACTACTGTGGTATTCCAGGGCCAAAGGGAACCATTGGCTCTGCAGCTTCTTTTCCCTCAGTGATCTTGTGTTTGCACCTGCTTGTTATGGCACCCCTGCAGTTGTATCCTTTCCCGGGCAGATTTTCTCCCTCCCACACCTATATTTAGGCCCATATATTATTATTTCAAGCATGACATTCATGTCTCTGTCAGACTAGAAGGCCTATATCTGTTAACAGCATATAAAAAATATCTTTCCTGCTGCAAAAATACTTCAAATGAACCAGAAAAATACAACAAAATAAACCTCATAATAAAGAAACATTGCCTAAAAGCACAAGAGTGACCAGACAGTGCCACAGCAGCACAATACTAAGCATGCAGAACACCATGAGGTATCTAGCATTTCAGATGAAATCAAGCAGTAGTCATAAAGATATCTATACTTAACAATCAATGTCCTGTAGATTTGTTCCCTGTTTCAAGTTTTAGATCTGATAACAGATTTTAATGTCCTTCCATCAGTCAAATAAGGCTGGAAAAATAAACTGGAAAGTTGCACCAGTCTGTGGGGACTTGATAGCAGTATCATGCATGACTTTGTGGTGGACTGAAACACTGGTAATGTCTTAAACATTGTCAAAATCATAGAAAGATTTTGTCAAACTGTAAGGAAGCAACTGCCTGTCTGCAACCACCAAGGTGCCCCAATGCCTCCTGACTGCAATTTTGACTGTCACCAGTGATGTGAGATAGGACTATTGTCTTAAAATCTCTGGTCTGGGAAGAAGTAAAAAAAGGCTCACGGAGTGGTGGAGGAGTTTGGGTGTGTGAAGCTGAAACCTCTCCACACCAAAACAAAGGAGTAAACCCTTCTGCTCTGGGAAGACCACATACACATGGCATATTCACAGGAGAGGCAGCTGAGAAGGGCTTATAAACCATCAAAGACCCCCAAAGCTTCCCTCCAACTCATTCCTGAGGCCTTCCACCACCAGAGGACTGCATGTTATCAAGGTGACAAGAATCCAGAGCTTGTCTCAAGAGACTGTAAAGCTTCCCATGCCCCCACCCCAGGGGAGGTGCCTGGGCATCTCCTGAACATATACCAATCCACGGGACTCTACGTTTTGTGAGACCCTCACCACCAAGACCAGAAGAACTGGACCAACGGGATGCCGCCAAGTTCCCCAGTGGTGGGTGAGCTTTCTATTTTAATTTCTTTCTGTCATTTTCTTTCTTTCCCCCTCTCCATTTTCCTATTTCTTTCTATCTCTTTCTCTGTCTCACATTTACCATTAAATAAAACCTATACTATTGACTTCGGCATCTGGTCTCATTTGTACCTTAATCTGAGCAGAGGCATTTCTAACAACTTTAATAACCAAATCCTAACAGACATTCACCTGATCACCACTCATAAAAGGTTCATTATTAATTCAGTGCATCCTCACACTTTCCACAGGGCTGTTTCTTCTGCTCAGGATTGCTTTGTTACCCTCTCTGGTGCTGCCCTCATGAAACTTTGTTTCTAAGCAAGTGGTCTGTTCTCACTGTTAGGCAGTCCTGCTCCAGTGCTGTTCTTTGCCGTTTTATTTCCAAGCCTGTCTGCGCGCAAACTGTGGGAGATCACTCTTACCAACTTGTGGTTAGAGTTAAGAGCTGTTACTAGAATGAGGGCCTGTGAAATGCTATTGTCAACATAAGTCAAGTAAGTATTTAAACCTGAGAACAACTTTCAATTTCAGCCTTGTAATGGGTTAAAAACATCAGAAATTGGTTTCAAGACAAAGTAATAATCCTGGGCATGAAGACCAAGAAGGACCAAGGAGGTTCTCATGTTTCAGCTGTGTAATTTATTGCTGTTAAGATGGACCTTCCATCTTGGACAAGAGGGGAAAATCAATATTAATCCACTCATACTTGTAATGGAAGGATGTGGTTGCATAAAGTAACACAGAGCAGTGCAGGACTGTAGCCTGAGTTTGAAGATAGATGTTATAGGTTTGCTATGGAAGCAACAGACCATAACAATGTATCTGATATGGAAAAATCAATCACACTGCTACTAGCTGTAAACAGCTACTCTTTGAGGAAAGAATATAAAGTACGTCAACTAACTGTTAAAGAGAAGAGGTTTCATAATTATTTAATCACTTTAGAGGTCAAATCAATTAAAATGTCATTTGTCAGTATTTTCTCTGAGATTTGTTTTAAGGAGGAGACAAGAGGAGATTAATGTTTTCTCAGTGTTCATTGTCTTAATTTAAATGGTGACAATACTGAGATGATAACAAACACTGCCAGCCTAGATGTATTATGGTTTTTTTGTTCTTTTTTTTTTTTTTTTTAATGGAGAAATTATGTAAGGTTTCTATTTGGAAACAGGAAAAGACTTAAAAAAAAAATCTAACACATCAACAGCTCAACAGCTCTCTTTTCTCTGGGCTGAGGTGAGAGAATCTCTGAGATTATGTGTTGCCAAATAACAAACAGTAGCTACGAAGTCTCATGGGTTCCAATACACAGTGGACACTATATCCGCAGTTTATCTCTCTGCACTAGGCTTATTTGTTACCATAGCTCCTATTGTTTAATGCCAAATGCCATTTCTCCTAAAAATAAAGAAATAAACAAATAAACAGATAGGCTTTGTTACATAGCTGTATAACCTAGCCATTTTAGACTCAGCAAGCCAACTGTCAGCGACACCATGTATCTTGGATGACCTCTTCTGAGGGGGAAAAATACCTTCAAAAAGAGTAAGGAAAGGATACTGTGTTTAAAAGCACACTTAATTAATTCTGTGAGATAAACAACAGATCTTAGTCCATTTCTGAGCTATGTTTTCTGGATCATAGTACAAATAATAGCAATATTAACAGTGATGGCAGTAATATTCAATTTAATTTAATGAAAGTTGGCAGTTAGTGACACTATTCAAGTCAGGTAATTTGCAGAAAGTTCTTCTATAATAGTACTGAGGCTGAATTAGAAATTGTAAAAGTTAAGACACCTGAATTATACCAATTCTGAGAATGTATTGAAGGTCATAGAATCATGGAATCATTAAGACTGGAAAAGACCTATAAGACCATTGAGTCCAACCTTGGAGGAAACACCACCATGTCAACTAAACCATAACACTACGTGCCACATCCAGTTGTTTCTTGGACAATTCCAAGGATGGTGACTCCACCACATCCCTGGGAAGTCCATTCCAATGTTTAACCACTCCTTCTGTGCAGCAATTCTTCCTCAATGTCCAAAACTGAACCTTCTCTGACGCAGCATGAGGCTGTCAACCTGTTGCTGATTGCCTGGGAGAAGAGACTGATCTGCACCTTGCTGCAACCTCCTCTCAGGTAGTTGTAGGGAGTGATAAGGTCTTCCCTGAGCCTTCTTTTCCCCAGACTAAATGTCCCTAACTCCCTCAGCTGCTCCTCATAAGACTTGTGCTCCATCCCCTTCACCAGCTCCATTGCCCTGCTCTGGACACACTGCAGCACCTCAATGTATTTCTTATAGTGAGGGTCTCAGAACTGGACGCAGCACTCCAGGTGTGGCCTCACCAGGGCCGAGTACAGGAGGATTGTCACTGCCCTGGTCCGGCTGTCCACATCGTTTTTGGTACAGGCCAGGATGCCTTTGGCCTTCTGGGTCACCTGGGCACACTGCTGGCTCATATTCAGCTGCTGTCAATCAGCACCCCAAGGCCTTTTTCCATTAGTCAGCTTTCCAGTCACCCTGCCCCAAGTCTGTAGCTCTGCATGGGGTTATTGTGATGGAAGTGCAAGACTCAGACCTTCACCTTGTTGAAGCTCATGCGTCTGACCTCTGAAAAAAGGTGTCATTGCCACTGAAATCAACGGGAGCTGTGCATGCTTTTCCAAGGACAGAGTCTGTGTGCCCAAATACCTAATGTGTCTGAAGGACTGAGAATGACAGTCTTTTAAGTGGAATGGGATAACACTTTCTTTGAATAAATCAGCTAATGAAATGAACAGCAACATTTAGGCCCCAACTCTGAAGAGGAAAATAAGAACAGTGCTTCCTTTTGTATAATGACAATCTTTTTCTGTCCCTGAGAAGCAGGAATGGGGCACATTTGAACATCTGTATAGTTCAAATATTATTGAATTATGCTCTTTATTATTTGGAGTTGACTGTGCAGCAAAAAGATATAAAAATAAGCATGGATTTTCCTGAGCTGTTATAAGGAATGGTCCTCCACCTTTTTAGCATTAGTTGAATACACATAAAGGTGCCAGTTTTTTATTTATTTATTACATTTCTTTTTTTACTTACTTATATTTGCTTGCTAGGCAGGTTCTTCCTTAAGCTCTTACAAGCTTTATTTATTATTTATTTTCATCCCAGGAAGAGAAACTTAAAATATTTATCCACAGGATATTATTTTTTAAAGTTACTTTCCAGAAGTACCAGATATGCTAAATGGCTACATTCTTTCTGCAATAGCCAACATGATTATCTGCTCTGAAATCTCACTTTAAAAAAGGTTAATAATTAAAACATTTTACTCTAAGCCAGGCAAACAGTTATTAGGATGAAATAGTTACTTTGAGAGAAACTGTTAACTGAACCTCTTTAATTTCAGCGGGCTTTAGCTTTAATTTTGTTGGGTTTTATTCTAGGTCTAAGAAAATTAATCATTTCTGGGAAATGCTAACCACAGTGACAGACCTCGCCATGCTGAATGTTTTACAAGGAAGGTGTTTAGAGCCATAAACTGCCACCACGAGCAAACAACTGATGGCCAGCAGTGTTTTTGTTAGAGTCTGACAAGGGAATCAATAAAAAGACATGGAAAAGGTTCAATCAGAACAGACACCACTAATACGAATGGCCTTTTGGGACCCACGGAAGCTTGGAACTGCTTTTCCATGTTAATTTCTCCTTGCTGCCCTTGGGGTTATCACCTTCTTTGGCCTCTGTTAATTAAAAACTGCCTCCTGTTAAAGTTCTTTGGCAGGCATTCGCCTTGTGTCAACTCATTTTGTTGGCTGCCGAGAGAGGAAATGAAGGGAAGGTGAATTCAGAAACTGCTGCATGAAATGCTGCCAAAATCCTTCCTTGCAACCACCACTTGATACAAATGTAAAGATTTCTTTCTCCATCATTTCAGATACTGACACAAACTTACACAGAAAATTTAAAAAGTCAGATTTTAAATATTCTTTATACAACTGTCTCTTTTTATGAGGATATGGTTATGGAAGTAGCCCTGATTATGGCTATGCAAATAATTGATTTTTCAGATGGGTGGTCAAAGGCGGGGAGTGGGGGGTGGAATAATGAATATGCATTTGATATATTCAAATAAAGTTCATGTAGTATTTTTTTCTTTGCTGTTTGTCCTGCAACTCTATTACTCTACTCCCACTCCTCCCATACAGCTTCAGGTTCACATTACATTTTAGCCACAGGGAAACATATAATTTCTGGCCAGTTCATAAAAAAAACAAGAGCAATGAAATGACATAATTTCCAAGAATGGGAGGGAACAGTAGTGGGGCTGTTTTACTTAACAGTTCAGTGATTAGAGCTCTTGTCCTATGTGGGTTCAATCCCACCTCTACCTGAAGGTATTTATATCCTTCTGTTTCAAGAGACCACAAGAGGATCAGGCTTTCAAGACATGGTGTAGCTGTTCTCTCCTTGGGTATAAATAATTAAACACTCATTACACTGAGGACCCAGCCACCACTGCTGAGATCCATTTCCTCTTTACAGCTCTACGACTATTTATTTTAGACAAAGGTGAAAGGTCGCCAGCCAAAGGGACTGAGGAAGCCCTGGCCAGGCACACCTACAAGGAAAGGGAGCTGTAAACTCAGACTGCGTTTTGAGGCAGAGAGGGGGTGAAAGTTCCACTCTTGAAGCTTCCAAGGCTCCACTAGACAAGGCCATGGTTGACTTGCCCTATCTCACCTCATCATTCCCAGCTCTAAGCAGCAGGCTGGGAAACATGAGCTCCAGAAGTCCCTAGGAACCCTAGGCCTACTGAATCTCTATATCTCATTGGAAATTCCAGGTTGACCAAGAGTTTTGAAAGATTTCTCTGCTGTTTCTCAAAATTTTATCTTAAACTTTTTCTTTACAACCTTTCCTGCATTATTTTCCCACCTTTCTGCGTTAAGAATTCAGCAAGCCTAAATCCATTTTTTCCAAGACAAAGCATCTCTCTTAATTTTTGCTGAATTAATATTTAACATAACTATCCTTTAAAGGTTTAACACACTGTGTTCTTGGTAGCTCCATAAGAAAAATATAATAGAACAGATCCTCATTTGATATATACATAAAAACTACATTCAGTTCAGATTTACACCATCTAAGAACCTGATCTAGTACAATAAAACTTTGTATTTGACATCCGTTGTCTACACCACCAATATCATGTTGCTGAGACTGCCAAGAAGATCATGCTGGTAAATCATTATTCTCTTAAAAACTTATTCTTGCATAATAAACCCCAGCATTATTTATGTAGGATTTATGATTTGATTTCAGAGCCAAACATGAAACAATTTATTGTTGGAAGTAGGAACTTTTATATCAGAGGTGAATCTGTTGACCACAGCTCAGGGGCCTTTACGCTTCTTTTTTATTATAATGTAAATGGAATTTTTTACTCATTATGCATGAATCAGATTAGTCAAAATAAATACCTTCCTGAAAGGATCACAGTAAATTTTTTAAATCATTCTTCTTTCTTTTTTCAATTAAAGACACATCACCCCATCACAGCCACAGATTTTTGATTAACTTGTAGTGTTGAGTCCTTGATAAAGGCGTGATCTAAACCCCTTACCACAGAGTTTTAATTCTAACTATTAAAGTGACATTTTCAAAGATAACTGTACACATTCATTCTGTAAAACCTGCATGTAAGGGCAGAATCACTGACTCTCCAAGTAAACTAAGTCCTGTGTCAATATTAGCACTTTCATTTGACAATGAGTGAGTTTGCATAACCACAATTTTTGGCTTCCCAGCTCCTCTTCTATGCACATATTTATGTCCATTTTTTGAAAAGTTGTGTTAGGGAAAATCAAGTAGGGTGAAGAATAAGAAAAAATTATTTTGTAAATTAGTGTGGAAAAAACTCTCTGAGGTTTGATTTTCCCCTGTTTTAGCTTCACTTCACCACAGGGGAGAATGAAGGATTGTACACAATTTTTTTTTCTTATTTTCCTTTTTTTTTTTTATTATTCCAGTGAAAGAGTTTCAGAAATAGAAGAGGTTTGTTGTGCAGGGTAAAGAACAATTCCTTTTTTAAGTACCACTGTATGCTGTACATTCAATGACTGCCACTTCTTGATTAAGAATAGATTCAACCATGTAGTTGAGCAAAATTTCATCTGGCTGAGTGAGCTATTCAAGTAGAACTAGCTAGATTTGGACAATAGTCTCATGAGGGCTTTTCTAAAGTGATTATAGCAAGTATGCGTTACCTCCATCACATAGTATCTGTTCCAGAAAGCAAAGATCCAGTAGTCAGTCAGCATTTTCAAGATGAGACTGGGACCCTCTTTTGCTTTGAAATCTCACACAAATGGAGAATACATTTTGGGAATGACAAGCAAAAGGAAACAGCTTTGAGGAGAGGATCTTCTTCATCTGTCAGTAAAAGACAAATGACGGCCTCCAGCAAAGTTACTGAAGACTTGTCAAAATAGCAGAACTAAGTGTTACAATTCTGTTGTGGTATGTTTATAAAAAGGTCGTGAGGGTGATAAGGAAGAGGATATGCATTTCCTAAAACACCCACCCTTGCAAGCAGCTATAGATGCAAGGTAGAAAGACATAATTCTGTAGCTCTTCTGATTGCAAGGCTGAGTTGCAGTAGCATTTCCTCATTGTCCAAAACCAATTCTGACATAACTAGAACAAAATAGAGTTCCAACACACAAAGTATGATTATCACCCTTGTCCCTTTTTATCTTGAGGCTGGAGAAAAAGGTTCAAATGCTAAAAAGCTCTGGCTCTAAACAACATGAGATTTGACTCTCCGAAAAACCCTCTAATTCCTCACTGTGAGAGCTGAAACAGAAGAGAAACTACAGAAGTGAACCATGTATTTGTTGATACTTCAGTAAACTTTGGCTTTAGTCTGAGCAATAGCTAAAAGCTGGTGGAGGGTGTCTATGAGCTGAATTGCTACAAACTCTTGAGATATTTAATTTACCCTTGTCATGAGATATACCTGGTGGATCAGTGAGGGCAGAGGTACACACACTGCTGTGTGTCTGTATGCTTCTTTGTGAGCAAGTATACATGTGCCTCTTCAGCCCATATGTTTGTACAACAGAGACCTTTTTTTTTTTTTTTTTTTATTTTTAAAAAAAATTTGTGTTATTANCATGTTCTGAGGACTTTCAGATTTTAAACCCCAAAAAGCTTTAAACAAAAAAAGCATCAGAGACCTTTTTTTTTTTTTTTTTTAATCTTAACAAAAATGTGTGTTATTAAACTGCATTACAAAAGCATGCATTTTGAAGAAATATGTAGGTCTAAAAATTACCTCTACTCAGCCAGGAAAAAGCCTGAAAAAGCAACTGGTGACATTTGACCACCATGATATTTTACCTTTTATAAATTATCACAATATCTGCATCTTGAGCCATGCCACACTGCATCAAGAACTGTTCATCATTTTAAATAAGTATCTGCAGGCTCCTGTACATTTTCAATGAATATTCTCAACCACAGCTCACAAAAGCAAGTAATACATATCATCAGCAATCACACATCAAACCAAGTAAATGTTTGACATTGCATTCACTACAAGGTAAGTAAATTATTTTGATGTTAATAAACACATACAAAACCTTCCTTACTCTGAAAGGTAAATCAGGTTATATTATCTCAAAATATATAGCAATAATGCTTACAACAAATCCTGTTTTATTTTTTTCCTTTAGACATTTAATATTTTATTATAGTAGAAAGGGGCAAAGCAGCTAACTCACCCCCTTCTGACAACCAGTTTCTTTGTCTAATTTCCATTCGTTTCTTTGGCAGCTAAAACACCTTGAAATTACCTTCTGCAGCATGGAAGAATGATTTTTTTTCCCCCTAGCTCTAGCTGTCAGAGTGATTAGAATTTTAATTAGTAAAGCAGTGAGGAGGGAGGAAAATCAGGGAGAAAAGCACATGAAAGATTCACCAGAGCAAGGAAGACAAAGAGGCGTCAGAGGCAGCCTCACAGCTTGCTTGTTACAGCAGCAATTGCAGGGCCAAGCTCAGGTCTATAACACTAACGCAGTACCATCCTTTAGACCTCTGACAATGTCAGGCTTCTGGGGCATGAGAAAACATTTTTATCAGTTGTCACTCAGAGCAAGACAAGGTTTTTAAAGCACTCCAACTAGGAGCTGTTCTACCACTGGGCTCGTTTTGGCACTTTGATCTGCTCGGCAGGACTCTGAGCTCAGAACTGAAGCCAAGAAGACAGGATTGTCAATGATACAGACTTCTACCATCCAACTATTATGCTAATTAATATTATAATATTGTATCAGCATCTGGGCTTTTTATAAAACAAAAGAAGCCTCAAAATGCCAAAGTGCTAATGAGAGAAACAGGAGGAATCCTCCCATAAACAATGCTGTGTACTTAAATTTGAAATTGAAAAAAAAAAAAAAAGTCATTTTAACAGCAGAAACACCATGACTTACTGTTCAACTGTCTGTGATCTACATGATCAGTTTGTCTTGACATTGTGACTTTGATGCCCCAGCTCACCACAGGAGGTAGCATGGACAAGGAGGGCAAGCCCTCTTAAAGAAGAAGAAGCTGATTGCTGGGTTTGCACGTGGCTCCATCACACCTAGGCCCTGGGGAGATGCAGATGCTCACCTTGGGAGTGTACACAGGCTACCCCCATTCTCTCCTCATTCACCTCTGACATTGCTGCCCATCTCTTACTGGTACAGTGCAAAGGAGTGAGCTGCTAGAGTGGACCTCCATCTCTCAGGGCTCTGCTCCTCACTGGGTCTGTCAGTCCTTTTCCCCACTATTGTTGCTATCAGTGTTGTCACTTGTATTATATCAATGCATTCAGCTGACAAGATCAGCAGCACACTGTGCCTGGCAAGGTACATGCACGTACTAAATGAGGGAATGAATGTCTGCTATTATCTATTCAACAGCAGGAGAGCTCAGGAACTGAGGTGCTGAGTGGCAGAATGGGAAATTGAATCCCATTCCAGTGTCTGAACAACAAATTTATTCTTTCTAAACTCATATCCTCTCAACCCAGTCCTTGTACTCAAGGATATTTTAATCAGCTGAGAGCAAAATAATTTTCTGTCTCTACAGGGTCTGATCCTGAATTCCTCACTCACATGACTGATTTCCTTCCAATGAATACAAGCTTTCAGGAGATAACAACAGAGTAATAACCAAAGCAGATTTAAAACATTTTAAAAGAGGATTATCAATCTGTGCCAATGATTTCTCAAAATAACTCCTATTTCACCAGTTATTGAAAAGGTTAGTCATTCACAGCATATCCAGTAGGAACTATAGGAAATTTTGAATGCTTTGTTTGACAGGTTTTTTAGTTCTGTTCCACAACCACTCAAAGCATTATTCTACCTATAATAAAGGACAAGATTTACAACAGCCAAGCCATTTTTTTGCAGAGGGTCATTTTCCGATCTGTAGCACATTCTCTAGTAGGGAAGCAAATTGGCTTGTTGACCTTTTGTCTGGTAAAATAATATATACCATATTTGTAATTTATGGAAATCAATCCATAGAGAATTTTTGGTTTCAAGTAATTATATCCCAGCGCATGATCTAAATAAAACTGATGAAAAGGTAATTAGGAAAGTAATATAACAATATAGATAAATGCCAAAAATGAGGTTCAAAGCAGCAATCTTAACCATACAGCTGTAAGTACTGGTAAGAAGCCAATAATTACAGTTAAAGTCAATTGCCAGCTGTTTTAAAGCACACCATTGAAACAAGCACTGCAATTGCTACCTTCCAGTCTTGGCTGCTAAAATAGCAGAAAAGAAACAGAAAATTAAAATCCAGACATTTAAAAATAGCTTACCGTTTTTTCCTTTAATTACTTGCCTGCTCTGAAATCATCTACATTTTATGGCATGTTTAGCGACAAGGAAGATTTTGTGCAATGCTTTTACCACTGTGATGATCTCATTCTAAAATATCACTATGAAAACCATATGCGTTTACAGAAAATCTAAGGGAGCTAGTGCTTGAGACTTGCCTCCAAACAAGAGCACCCAGTGGACAAAAGAAGAAGATAATGGAAGTCATAAGAAATCACATTTTTCCCTCACAACTGGGCAGATATGCAAACATATCAAAGGATCCAGTGTTCCTGTGGAATTGGCTGTTCTAACATCTGTAGGAGAACCAGAGATATGTTTTCTACAGTTTTCAATACTGAACTGAAGGCACCATCTCTGAGTTGTCATCACACCCCTATTGTTCCAGTAGACCAAAATACCCTTTTGGGAATTTAAGAGAAGCAGGAGTCTTACTAGCAAAAGAAAGTGCAACTTATGCTTGCAGAGGTGGGCCCAATCTCTACTGTTACAATGGCAATGGTATTTATAGTTCCACAAATAAAAAGGAATTTGATTTACACATTTTCAGATGATCAGTTGCTGCAGTAATTTGAAATGCATACTGCCTTAAAAGTAGATTCTGTACTGTCTCAAATAAAGTCTCTAAACTGGGGAACTCATTCAAAAAAATCCTGATTTAGATCTTGGAAAGCACCACTGAACTGCAAATACAAGGCACCGCAGTGACCTGACAGCCAGTAGTGGCCATAATCATGCCTCCATATACAGTTTGCATACTGAGTGATGTAACAATCACACTGATTTAAATTCCAACCTTGCCCTAGTGCCTCAGTCACAGTTACATCACAGAAAAGGTACCATCCCAAGGCAAATGAATATTAGCAAAGCAGAAGACAGTCCTAGTTAATGCTGGAGGCAACAACAAATAGTACCAAAGGCACTCTTTTCAGGATACCTTTTCACAACACTGTGGCAAGAATATTCCAAGAAAGAAAGAGTACATGAATGAAAACAATTAAAACTATGGGTAATGTGCCAGAAAAATCAGATTTCAAAAGTTGCCTTAGGAATTTTTTCTAAAAAATATTTGAATATCTTGCAGAGGGAAATCTCTGGTACATATGCCTTCTTCACCAATAGCTGCTGCCTGCCCAAGCTTGATATTTCTTCATTTCAGGCGTGGGATAAAGGCACTCAGAGAGGGTTAAAGTTCAGTAAAATGGAAACAGAAGTTGTAACCCAAAAGTCAAATATTGATTCTTACTAGGGTTACCTTCAAAGCCTTGACAAAGGTGAGAAGTACACAAGGATAAGAAGTTGAGTTAGTGCTTCTGGATACATTTATAGCAATAAACTCTGTAAAGACAAATGGTGCTGTGCCAATGCTGAGACTATACATGTTTCCCCCAGAAAGACTCAAACACAATGCACAAAATAAGAAACACCTAACCATCACTTACACTTCTGCTTTTACTGACAGTCGTATTTTTGTATTCTAAACTCTTGCAGCAAAGTAGTTTCGGAAGAATCATTTTAAGGGATTTGTATTTGTCTTTTTTCCTTAAATAAACATTCAGTTCTGCACCTCACAGCTGTAGAAAATATTCTGAAATTCCAGGCCTGAGAGTCGGGGAAGGAAAGGAAGAAGGGAAAAGAAAGCAAGCAGGGGGAAAAAAGCATAAACCATGTCAAACAGAAATGACATCTCTGCATCTGGATCTTTTTCTTTCTTACATGATCTGAAGCTGACAAATCTGAACTCATAATTTGAAAACTACGGAGTAATTAATGAGAGAAAACAAACAAAAAAAGATAGAAGAAAATGTCAATGATCTACAAAAATCTCCTGTCATGGTATTCCAGACTGAGGATTTCTATTCAAAAAAAAGAACTCTCCTCATTTTGCAGAGAGATCTCCAAGAAGGTGTCCTCCCTAACCCTACTTCATTCTGGAATACTTCATTTTCAAGCTCATTTGGCCCCTCAACTTGTAACCCTAAGTTTTCTTTTTGGTGCAGTGAATCATTCTGACATGTTAGGAAAAAGCACTGATGTCAATACATAGGGGAGGTCTCCCAAAGGCTAATTGAAAAAGAGATAATTTAAAAAGAAAATTACTCATCTCTTGTACTTATTCCTCCCTGCACGGATATAGCCAGCATAAAATGGCTCAAGTTGAGATCATCAGTTTTGCTAGCCACTTTGTTGAAATCTTTACCCAGCTTGTCAGAAGATAGGAGACAGATGTTCAATGTTTTCCACACTAATCTTCAAATAAACCACATGAGTTTTATGAGTGTTTCTCAGTGGGAAAGAAAATGGTCTAGCCAAAGAGCCTGAAAACTTCAGAGCAATCGGATTTTGGTTTCGAAGCTAAATGTAGACTCCCTCTTTTTCCTAACAGTTGAAAAAAGTGTGTCTGAAGAAGATCAGTCAGAAAGAGCTTTTTCTTTCCTTTTCCCCCTGCTGCTTCTGTCTCACATGAGATCGCCTGAAAAAGCAATGCCTGAGGGACCTATATTCAGTTTTCTAAACCAAACATAACACAAGCACTATTCCTGGGTTACACATTCGACTCCTGTAATACAAAATGTGAGAGAACAACCCTCATCGGCATTCAAATCTCATTCTTGCAATTTTCAAGTGGCAAATGTTTTCATTTTATTTCTTGGAAAAGACATGTTCCCACAAAGACTTTGTATGTTGAACAGCTATGCAAATTGTCTAACATGCCAGCATACAGTTACCCATGTGAGACATGTATCTTTTCTAGAGGGCATAGGAAATTATTAGTTCTTCCTTTGTGGTTAGATACTGAAGACCCTACTCAGGAAAAATGACCACTTAATTAGCATTCAGAATTTACAGGAACTGAGGCCAGAAGGACCATTAAAACTTCTTAAATTTCATCTACTTAGTTTTGTATTAAGCTCATTAACTTAAATTTGGTTAGAGCATAATTTATGTTGGCTCTAACTGTATTTTCTAAGTTTTCACTGCACACAGTAACACATTGACAATTCAGCAGCAACTCCAAGAGTTTAATAGCCTCACCTTTAAAAAAGAAAACTAGATGTCGTTTATTTTAAAATTTATGTGATCTGTCTTTGACTTCTAGCCACTGGTTGCTTTTGTTCTCTTCTGTACTAGATGAAATAACACTTAAATGATCAGTTTCCCCCCTCAATGTACTTAAGCTGTACTATCAAGCCATCTCTCAATCTCCCTTTGGTAAATCACACAGACTTAGCTTGAAGCCTATCATCTATATTCCTACAAAATTTTTGTTCCTTTTTTCTACACCTTCCCCAATTTTTAAAGAACACTTCTAAAACATACATGCTAGAATTGGGTAGAGTATTCTTAAGAGCAGTTTCACCAGTCTTACTTGCAGACAGAAAGACATATCTCCTCTCACCTGTTCCCAAGCATGAGAAATGCTTTTGGCAGTAGTATTGCATTGGTACCCACATCAGAGGTACAAACAAAGGTACTGTTGGTTTATATAAAAATATCCCACAGTCTTTGCTTCTGCATATGTAACTTCACAGTTGGCTGTTTGATCCCATAACATAGTGCACAGCTTCCACGAGAGGCAATTTTGTTTCCCCATAGCTGTCAATACACTTTCAAACCACACTGACTACATGACAGAAGTGTAAAACAGAGAACGTGGTGGCTACTGCAGAGGACTGTTATGATCTCACAATATCTCTGAGAGTAGTAGAAGAGACTAATGCCAGTTATTTGTTAAACATAGAGCTTTGAAAGTGATGGTCTGTGAAGACACAGAGAGGAAATAAAGGGAACAACATAAATTCCTTTCAACCTCCTCCGAAGTATCCACAGAAACAGGTACCATATTTGAACATACTTGTCTTTTTGTATTTTACAATATGCAAAATAATCAGCTCCTGTCGTTATGGCTCATGCCTTGAAGGTGGCTCTGTGGGTTCACTCCAGCTGCTCACAAACAAGCACTAAGTGCAATTTTGAGGGAGATTTCTATAGCAGTGACATCAATCAGGGTTCAGCAAATTAATCCTGGGTCATATGGGAGATTTGTTCTTCCCTGGAGTAGCTGTAACAATCACATAATGAAGATACATATAATTTATAATGTGTTGTGGACTTTGACTCCTCACAGACAATACTGCATTTTCTTCACAGCCACCAGATTTTCCATTGTACCTGTATGAATTATGAAACACAGAATCAAAGTTAATGCTATGTACCTGCAGTGAAAGAGAAGCTGAGGATGATAAGGACTGGTCAACAGGTAAGAGCAAAGGGCTAAATAAATCAGGATAACCACCTAGAGTGGAAGAAACATAAAGTGGAAAAGTCCCATGCTCAGTCCCCAATGGCATTATGGTGTGACACATCAGAGGATTTGTGAGTTTGGAAAATTTTGACAGCCGCCTTTGTACACACTCAACAGCGGGACATCGCTAAGAAAGATGAGGTGTGTGAACCCTTCCTGAAAAATTCACATTTTCCTAATAATAAATAAAGTGATGAATTTTATTCTCTGATATCAAGTCCCACAGGCTACACAGCCAACAGACTATGGGCAGGAAGGCTAACGTCTTGTTGAATTTATGCTGCTTTGGAATAAACCAGGACTGCAGTATCATGGGCAGAATGGGAGCTTCCAACAAAGTTTATTAGACAAGCCCTCCTACTGAGTCATGAAGTGCAGAAAGGACTCCCATGTTTTCTGTACTCCTCAGAGAGGAGCCTAGGTGTGGCTGGATCTGATTTTAGCCCCAGATTTTGTTAATGTTTCATGACTAAAGGATTATACAGATGTAATTGAACCTTTATACAGCTTTGTCCCACAGGATTAAAGATGAAAAACAGATATATTAATATAAATATAAATATTTATTATAATAATGATTAGCCAAAAAGATCTCAGAATTATTTACTACACAATAGCTACTAATGTAGAATAGTGTACAATTTTGAAGCAATATTGAATCAATTATATTAAAGCAATTGTACTAAAGCTGGCAAAAAAAAATATTAAGCAGAGATTGATGTTACTCACCTATACTAGACTGTGGGCTAATATGTTTCACTAAGCCTTGAGGACTAACCTTGAGGGGCATTCCATTCAAGGGAGGGATCTGCATATACACTCCAAAAAGGGGTATGTTAGAAGATCCTGCCATTAAAATGTGGGACTGAGCTTTTATAGTATAAAGTGGTTGACTGTCAGTCAGATGGTTCCAGGACAGCTGTGTCAGCTCAGCAGCTTTAGGTAGGTTATTAATAAGAATCACTTGTTTGTTGCTTTATCCATGTACGTTATCAGGTCTACCACCTCTTCATCTCACTATCACGATGTTTAACTTTGGGATTGATGTGTCAGACTGGATTCAGCATTACTCAACACCAAAAGCACCATGACATCTCCTTCACCATTCATCACTAGTAGCTTTGCAAATGGAGCATTGTTCGAGTTGTTTTACTTTTACCCTGTTCTAGCCAGAGTATGCTGCTGGATGCAGAGTCATATTTTGTACTTGAGGAGTTTTGTGTTTGTGGTTTTTTTTTTTTTTTTAAACACAGCAAGCTACATCTTCCTTAGGGAGAATAGGAGGTTTGCAGAGCATTGTGAAGCAGCAGGCAGTAGCATTGCATCAACCCTGCAGCAAGTAGAAACCACTCTGGATCCTCTATTCATCTTTTATTTGTCTTGAAGTTCTGGCAGCAGCTCAGTTCCTTCTAAATGGGGACCACAGTCAGTAACTGAATTTCCGTCTCATACCCTCATCCTAGAACTACCAACCTCCTGCTGATCGAGTATGACGACGAGTGAACCAAAAATGTAATGTGCTTTTGGAACATTTCAGAAATGCTAGTTTTAACTGCAAGAGAAAAGCCATCAAACTTCCATTTGAAAATGTGCTAAGAGTCTGTGGTGCACAACATGTGAGCAATAACTGGGTCCCTTGATCTGTTTTGTTGCATCATCTCTCAGTTTTCTGTAATGAAAAGCATATGAAAAGAGAGAGACAGAGGAGTTGCATTCTTCAAATCATTCCTAACTGAGGGTATAGGATACCTCACAGACATTTCACTAAAAACTAAATTCTGTTTATCCATAGATATATGCAAGGAAGAAATTTGCAAATATTCATCAAGATGGCAAAACAAAGTATGGCTCTTTATAAAAAAAACCATGCATGTCTCAGTCTCTGGCACAGTTTGGGAAATAATAAATGTATCATCATAGTGACAGCAAGTGACTCATTGTTTTCAAGAACTATTTAAAAAAAAAAGGTGCTTGCAAAGAAGATTAAGAATGCCACATTTTTGACAGGATCAATTTTAAGTCACTTGCAATCCTATACTCATGTTTTCTATTTGATTATGTCAACATACTGAGAGGTGGCCAAACTAAATTTTGCTACAGCACATTCTCTGTAAAAGAGCAATGGAATATTCAGATTTCGTTCACTGAACTCAGGTGTTAATGCTATCTATTTTTGCTGGATTAACCTCCTGGATTTCACAGAATATTCCGAGTTGGAAGGATCCCAGAAAGATTGTTGAGTCCAATTCTGAAGTGAATGGTCCCTAAAGGGATAAAACAAGAATTGAACCCACAAACTTGATGTTATTGGCACAGTGCTCTAACTAACCGAGTCAGAGAGCAAAGGTCATCAGTAGGATGTGACAAAATGCAGAGATACTGTATCACTTGCAGAGTACTGTACATTCAACGGGATACATGATAGCATCAATTCAACTGAATAAAGCAACATTTTTAGATTGTCACAACACTGCAAGACATGTATGAAGGATACTCTGTCTTTTCTCCTCTGCCAAGAAAAAATGGTGAGAAACACTTCCATCAATGTAGCACATTGAAGACCATTTTTCCTCCTTCCTTTCTTCCTTGGCTAACATGCTTATTCTGAGAAAATCAAGGGGTATGTAGCTTCCTACATTCATCAACAAATGAAAAAGGTGAGTTGGACAGTCAGTACAACTTGACTGAGTAGGTGGGCCATGAGCAATTTCAATTAATTAAAGCAGCCTTCACCTCCTCCCTCTTCTTTTCTTCAAAGTACTCCTCCATCCCTTTAAATAGTAAAATCAACATTCCCCATTTCCTCATTTTCCTTCTTCCCACCTTCTCCAAATCAGCAGCTGCAATATCCTTCTCATGTTTTCCCCTCTTACCATCCACCCAACTCTGTGACCCAGCTTGTAAAGTCTCTTTAGAGCTGAAAAGCTATCCAGACACTTCAGCACCAATAACAAGTTGCATTTTAGCTACTGGTAGGTCAAAACCCCAGTATACCATTGACAGACTTCCCCCAGGATGTGCAGCTCAGGGCTTAAGCTGGTGCAGGGTGCATAGGTACACAAAGCTTGCCAAGCCAAAGGAATGACTTGTGCAAAAAATGATGGTACCTTCACTTTTGTGTTGAAGAAAAATCTTACTCTGGGTCTTCAAGGTGGAAGAAGCAAGAAGAGGAAAAGACAGATTACAAATCAATCCAAATACTGGTAAAGTGGTCAGTTTTATAGGCTAGGAGGATAGATAATTCAGTTTGCAAAAGAACAGCAAGTAGCAGGAAGATCTATAGAATATCCACTGATGGTAGTTATTATTTAAAGTCTAATCCTGGTATTTTTACACACACACACACACACACACACACACACACACACACCCGCCCTCAGAGCAGTATTGAGAGCACATCGATTTTAAAGCCTAAACTACACCTATCTCACACCTCTCAGTCTGGCACTGAATAACCAACTCTCAGTATGAGAGGAAAAAATAAAGCCAACAGTAAGCTGCCTAACTGAATTCTTGGGACAATGAAGTGTGAACAGGTGTGATGATGTGTTAAACAGCATGTGGCAAAAATGCCTATGCTTGCTAATGAGATGACAGTTGCTTGTTATGCAAACTGTCCTAGTAAAATCATCTTTGCCTGCTACCTATGCCCTTGGGCTCACATCCAATCAACCTGAGAGCGGCAACATGTCATTCAAAATGACATTCGTCAGTATAGACAACTATGTGAGATCTATATGCGTAGAAATCCCCAGTACCCGTTACCATTAGGATAGATGCATGTTTCATCAGAGTAAGTTTGGAATGTGCAGGCTTCTCTAGTGAAAATAGATTGGGGACTGACTGATGAGAACTACAAGCTCCATTAGTGGGAAATATAGACTAATTAAAATGAGATCTCCATTCAGTGTATTTCTGTAGCTTGAAATAACTCTGATCTTTTAAAATGGAGTGCTAATAAATTTACATATTAAATTGTGATGAGCTAAAAGTGAAGTGGTACAATATGGGCTTGTCTGTTATTTTGCTCCCAGAACACAACCTTCCTATTTTATTTATTTATTTATCTATTTTATTTATTTATTCATTTATTTATTTAGTCAGTTAGTTATTGCAGGGAGAAAGAAATGGAGGCAGGGAAGGAAGAGTAATTATTCTACAATTATTCCTCCTGATTGAATTTTTTTTCATGAAGATTATTATGCCTTTTGCATCTTAAAGAAATGAAAAAGAAATTAAAATCTACTGCCAATACAGATATTAACCTATCAAGAACTGAAACAATTGAAATCAATAAAGGAGGATGATACATTAACCTTTAGGGAACTGGAGTTCAAGATGGGGACTGATAGAGTACTACTGTGTTTGATCAGCTCATTTGAGCTAGTATGAAATGTAAGTTAATTGGCTGTTTTAAGGTAGTGTAGAGAGATTTTCATGGTTTAAAAAGACTTCATCATTATTACTGCAGTAAACTTAAAATTTCCTTACACTATTCAAATATCCTCTTGCTATGAATAACAATACAAAAGGTACATTATAGTGTAATATGTGCTTTAAATCACAATTATTTTTAGGCACATTTTCCATTTTTCTTTCTTTCCTCTTGTGAGCTATTTACTTTCTTTTGTAGAGACAAAAGGAATGAGAAATCGTACACGCTAAATAGATCACAGCATACAATCACATAAACCCCAGCATACATGAACACTGGATAACACAAGAAAAAGAAATTTTTTGACAAAATGCTTCCTGGAAATGTATCTTCCACAGCAAGGAAGGAAGGAAGGCAATTCATATTCAGTGTTAATGACAATAATATGCAAAAATATGATGTCTGCTGAATTGAAAATAATTCCTCTTAGCATTTAGCCAAGCATTCATGGCATGTTTTGAAAGAAATTGAATATATTCAAATTAATTATGAGAAAGACTGAAGATGATATGCAGAACGGGACATTTTTTCCTGAGTCTTTTGAAAATATCTGAGCTCTTTACGAAAAAATTCTACCACTTCAGCAAAAACTTACTGATAGTAATGACTCATAACAGAAAATACATATAAATAGATACCGATTCATTTTTAAGATTAAATACTGTCACTGAAACAATGTAGTTTGCTTAATATTATACTCATTACACACATTACTTTCTGTGACAGCTCTTGTTTTCTAAATTGTAGGGTGAAGTAACTCATAGAATAGGAATTATTTACAGTATATGTGTAACCATGATCATTTTTAAAAGGAGGGAAGCACATTGCTTGCACTGAGAGCAAAATATAATCCTATTTTGCTGAACTCAAGTTGACCTATATGGGTGTGCTGACACAACATAATTATGATGAACAATCTCGTTATAGAATAAGGAAAGCTTCCTGTGGCTGTGCTGTTTTAGCAAATATCTGTACAATATCAATTGGGCAAGTGCCCTCTGCAACGAAAAAACCAAATGCTATAATAATATTTCATTAGGATCAATAACCGGTTTATTATTCATAATGCATGAAGTGCTAAGATGAACCTGTTGTGCAATAAATTTAGTGTTCTGTCACTTAATACAATATGATTTTACAACATAGCTAATGTGCACAAAACATTCAAATATAGAATATTGGCACGTATGAGATTTATGATAAATTTAAGATAGGGCTGAATCCAGGCTAAATCTTCATGTTGCCCAACTGAGGTCCGGAAAATCAATATTTTTCATAATGTGTCTGTGGCACAGATGCTTAAATGAGAAACCTTCTAAATAAAAAGATACACTCCTCTATTTACCCTCAGTTGTTTTTTTCCCTGACATATTTTATGAAATCTAAAGTATCTAAGAAAAATGACTAAGACATGTTAAATCTTTCCAATGCATTACAGTATGCATGTTATTAAGATCAATAAAAATACTGTAACTCTTTGAAAATTGTTTCATTTTCAATTTACATCAAATTACCCATTTGACTTTCAGACTTAACTACAAAAGAACACAAGAACTACAGATCTGAAATAAATACAAAATTATACCCCCAAAACACAAAGAGAAAGCAAAAACATGGACAGCTCTGCTTTCATTCACTTTTTCTTCTGCGAAACAATCCTACCTGTCCCACAGAGTTCAAACAGATCAAAAAATTAGAAAGAATGTAGGTACTGAGATTAGTTGCAAGGCTATCTAGCACTAAGGCAACCTCTATACTATATGCCAAGTTTTCAAAAAAAAAAAAATATTTTGTAACACCCTATATGACTTCATAGCTCCTTTAGGACCTTAGGTCTGTTGCAGCTAATACAATCAACCTGGAATTTTCCCAATAATCTGTCAGAGGACAATGAAGTTCTGAAAAACAGGAGGGTTTTCTGAGAAAAATTCTGATTTAATGTCATACAATGGTCTACAAAAGAGGCTCAAGAACAGGATACATTAGGAAAAGACCAGAAATTGTGGTTTTCATTCAGCTCCATAAACTATATAAAATCTGAAAGTTAAATTACATCAAAAGTATTTTTGGCATACACTGAAATATCAGAAAGAATTACCATTAGTCTCACATCTGTAAGAAATATCAGGAAAAGTAACAACTTAACTGGAAATAACAGTTTAAAGAGCCCATCAATGTGACAGTGTAAAGAGCCTTCCCATAGTTTTATAGGTTGCACATCCAATTCAAACCACGTATTTTCTGAAAGCCTCCACAATTTCAAGATTTCTAAGCTTTTCCTCTTTAAAATGATTCTAAAAATCAAGCCCAAATGAAATCCTTTTTTTTTTTTTTAAAAAAAAAAAAAAAAAAAGAAAGACTACAGAGTGGTCACTACTACATCATTGTGGAAGGTCTGTGACAATTACTCCTAGTTTCCTTTCCGTTATAATTTTCTTTAATGTCTGTGCCTTGTTTCCATATAGAGTGCAAAATTCTTAGGACACAGATCAGATTGCTTTATTTGTCTACTGTGGAGTCATATTAGTTACCAATTACATTTTTAATGGACGAACGGAAGCTCATTTTACTTGAGTAAAACATCCATAGAACAGGCAGGAACTTTCCAGGAGAGGACAACACTATTTCTGTTTCTTGCCCGTTCTGGTAAATATGTTAAAATCCTATGTCATGATTAAACTCAGAGGCAATGGTAACTTTTAACTCTATGTATTAAAAATCTCTTTTTCATGCATGCAATGTATTCCCTTGACAAGTAATTATAATTTAGGGAGTTAAGTAGAGCTGTGTATATCATTCCTTCTGCCAAAAGTACTCCAGCAAATCTTCATTCTTTTGACCTGAAAGCCTTGACTCAATCCTGGGAAGTCTATAGTATGCTATTAGATTGGAAGCATACTGAAGACTTTCATCTGCTTCCAGAACAGTATTGTATATCTTGCTTGAGCTTTCTTAGAAATATCTTTAAGTATACTGCCCCTCATAGTATCAAATTTACAACTGAAGGTCATGCAGCAAAATCATAATAAATTGGGTTTTGATAGATTTTGTAGGTTTTTTTCTTTAAAAAGAAACTCACACTAAAAGTGTCTTTCTTAATGTGGCTTGGGTAACCACAACCTGAATTTATGCTGGCCTGATAGTAACACAGATTTTTCACCACTATTTAATTCAGTTCACAACTGCTATGAACTAAGTCCTCTTTCATAACTCCCTTTTTTTTCATATACCTCCTTTTAGGTTTACATCCAAGGTTTGGGGATGGATCAGACTTGCCAAGTGGGGTTTTTTGCTTTTCATTTAGATGAGAATGCATCCTTCAGTGAAGAAACAGAATAATATTAATTAGATAGGGCATCACTTTTTCTGCACATGTAACAAAGAGGTATTGAACATGATGGATGTTTGGAGAACTGTCTGTATTGCTACTGTTCCCCCATGGCTCAGCTGTCATTCACAGACAACACTTTTTCTCTAAGTGGACATAATAAAAGTTCAATAATAAGAAGCTGGATCCTCCCACAGATAGACCCCAGGACAAAAGACTATATTTCAGGAGTCATTGACAAATATCCATGTGATTCCTCATTAAACCTACATCCAAAAATAAATATTCTTTTTTGTAAGAGGAATTCTAGTTGGACTTGTGTAGAAATTTGACAACTTGCAAGACAGCCAACACAAGAAATCTCATTACCCACGAGATTTTAATTTAGTTCTCTGGTATATGATTATGACTAGAAAGAGATGTAAAATTTCAGATTAATAAATTTCAGAAAATGAAACGTTGGCCATCTGAAAGCAGGACATTGCATTTTACCTTTTGAAATTAAAATACTGCTTTCATGTTGAAAGTACAATTCATTTAATATTTTTCTTCATCTCATTTTCAAGCATAAGAAACATTTTATTTTAGTTAAACTGAACCCTCAAAACAAGAATTAATAATATTGTCATAGAAATAAGTTACCTTTGTCAATATATTTTTTGTTGTGATTATGGATTGGACTACGGGTTGTTCATTATGAAAAATGAAGCTGAGACTACAGTATTTTTCCTCAGTTTCTATATAAAAATACAATACAAATACTTGAAATGTGAAAAAATATCAACCTGAAACAAGTGTGATACAATGATGGAGAAAGTGTTATCTCTTCCAAGCCAGAAAGTGATATATCACGATGAAGAATCTGAATTATGTAGTTAATATGACCAGGTCAAAAGACTAAGTAGATTGAAGAAATTGTATTTTGGGGATGGTTTTGCAGAGAAAACAAGCTGGGCAGAAGTGCTGGGAAGAATACTTTACTTTATTGATTCCTTCTTTTTTCAAGAAATGGGATTTTTTTTTTTGTTTGTTTGCTTAGTTTGTTTCTTCAAATATTATACGGCTTCATAATGAGAACTGTTGACTCTCTCATCACTTCTTTCTCACAACAAAAATGCCCTATTTTACTTGAAATTTTGGATAGTTCATCAAGTCAAATAGTACTTTCAAGGCACATCCAGACACTGCATGTGATCTGAATTGTGTTGTCAAGAACAGAAGTTCTGAGAGGAATGAGCTCAAATAACATGAATGCTAATTTACTCTAAGAAAGGACACAGTGACTTTTTTCTACCTCAGAATGATTGAAAAAGCAAGGAAAGAAGAACAGCTTCTTCATTCATATACACCATTTTGCAGACAAGTTCAGAATTCTCTGTACTTAAGTTCCTAATCACAAGATTTCTTTAAAAATCCATACTATCACAACCAAAACTGGTTCAGACCTGCAGGTATACTGCATCTGTACTCTGAAAAAAAAAACATAGCTAAGGTTCTAAAAAAGGTTGTTACTTTTAAAGCTTTTCTTCAATTCATGTAGTGATATTTGTGCTACTGTCATGGTACCCATCTCACCATATACAGAAACCTTTAAAATTTATTTTTCACCACACACAGCTATCTGCTAGTTTAATTAAACATAGAAGCTTTGAATACACTACTCTCCTTCTTCTCAGGTTCCTTGGGATATGGGGTAGGACCACTGACTCATAAAAAAAAACTTGGGGACATGACAGACTGCCAAGAAAGCATTGCTCTATTTTGCCATTATAAGCCTATTTTAGAAACAGTCCTAATTTTAAAGTTATTGAAACTATAAACAATCAAAAATTTGAACACCTTTGAATTAGATAGGCTTTCATTGTTACATTAAGGAGAAAAAAAAAAAAAGAAAGAGGATTATTCTTCTTCTGTGTCATACCATTCAAAACAAATAAAGTTTTTGCTCTGTCGTAAAGCTGTATGAATCGTAGTCACAGACTAAATCATATGTGGAAAAAAAAATCACTTTATTACCCTGGGATCAGTTTCAGTTTATAGTGAGCTCTCACAATGCTTTCTAGGCAAAGAAGTTGAAATGATGGCAAAGGTGATTGCTCTCTGCAGGCAGAGTGGAAAGCGGACTACTTTTGGAGGCAGGAACAGCAAGAGTTAGTGGCACTAACCAAGCTCCTTCCATCATGAATTAACTCTGTAAAGAGGAACTCTTGGTCAAACCAAGAAAATACAAGGATATTATTAGAAAAAAATAAAGAAAAAACTGTTGTTCTGGTACTCTATTTCAGAAAGGAGATGCAAAGATCAAAAAAGTTAATTCATTACCTGTAGACTTTGAAGGACTAGATAACCTTTATGTCCTTACTTATAGTATCAAAACATTCTTCTAACTCAACTTGGAAAAAGGTATCTTCTTTATCAAAAGGATAAGGAAAATTTCTAAATGAACCTGTCTGGAACACATTCCCTTAAGGATTCTGATTCACCCTAGAGATACTTTTAGAAAGAAAGGGAAGTTACTGTGCCCACAGCATATGCAACTTCATCCAATTTGTAGTGTAACAGGAAGATCACCTTACCATACACATCATGTCTTGGGAAACATTGTTCTTATTATAATAGATTAGATTAGACAGATGCAATTTCTTCTGGATATAGCCAAGTTTCCGATATCAAGGATGCAGTTGTACAAGTAAGGAATAACCAAACTCATACATCAGTTTCAACTGGTAGTACTGAACAGAAAGAAACTGAGACCTCAGAGATATTCATGCACAAAAGAAACCCCTGAAAATTGTCAGAAAATAAACAGCTACTGTGGTACATAGACTTACATCAGAAAGACAAGCACCTGAAACACCTGTGACTCTGACTAAGATTTTATTCAAGGTTAAAAAAGTTCTTGTCCTTTTCTTCATGCTATAAACAGGAAGGGAGGCTAATTAAGGAAGCTGATATGAGGTACCAAAATTCTCTTCACCATATAAATTCAGGGTAGCATTTGGCATGCAGGTAACCAAAAAATTCATAGGAATTTTATTCTTTGTAAGTTTCTGAGAAACACATTGTGCCCTTAAAACTCTGAAGAAAAAGCTTTGGGTTTTGTCTGTTCTTTAAATTCACTTGAGAGGAAATATATCTCTTCACTTAAAAAGAAACCATCTGAATAGTTAAGTTGAAAACTCCTGTTCATATGCCACTGATGGATATAACCCATAAGAATTTGTCACTTATTGTGGAAAATTCTCAATTAACATTGAGAATGTGTTGATGAACTAATGAATCAGTCTTTCACGTATCTTTAAAAATCACAGCAACAATATCAGTTGTACTTTATTCTTAAAAGGTAACTCCCTCAAAATCCAACAATCCATTAAAAACAAGCAGGTGTGTTGGAGTTATCTTAAATGTAACTTAAAAATATTAAGGTGATAAAAACGCATTCAAACATTTCTACTGAAACTGGGAACCTCATTGCACCTCAGTTCTGCTTAAAAACAATAATGAGTTTTCCTCACCTCTATATGCTAATCCTACTAACACATAATGTGTATTTTTGAGAAGTAACAGTTAGTGCATATTCCCATTCATACTGTGTATATCATTTGATGTTCACACCCCACACACTTATTAAACCCACACTGTGTAAAGGGAGTAACAGTCAGCAGCAACAGATGGGTGCATTTTAGCATTTAGCATTGTCCACTTCTACAGTGGACAACACTACAGGTCTAATCAAACTATAATATTATCTGTTATCTTTGCCACAATTTCTCACTAAAATTTGTCTTCAAATTTTAGCCTTCTACTTTTTAATTAAAAATTATACCTACATCTGTTTTATGTATTAGTCACAGTCTTCACAAATTTTCACCCACCAATCTTTACAGCATAATCAGAAAAGTTAGCCAAGCACAGCAAAAGTAAAATTTTCCTGTTAGTATTCCTCCAGGTTTATATTCTCATATAAGCTACACTGAGAGCCTTGGTTCATAATCCTAGACAATCTATTTTTCTTTACAAAATCAATTTGATGGTTTCAACTGCATCCATCTTTGGTGTTATGCACTGGTCAAGTTCGCAGAATTGCTATCATAACTCAGTTCAATTGTCAATTTTTAACCTAAGAAATAGTTCTAACAGAGCTAGTGTGATAACTGAAGTACCTCTTAACCTGTCCTTTACAAAACAGTTAAGTTTTACCAAGGCCACCAATAAAACAGTACAGAAAGTCATTGTATACCAAACACTTTTATAATCACCCTGTAAACAATTAATAAAACAGAGAAGATTGGGTTTTACTTTTTGTTATCGAATTTGGGCCTTGAATTTGGTTTTCAGAATGGTGAATATAGTTTCCATTTGAGGAAAGAAAGTGGAATACATTTGTCAGAGGGGAATTCTACAGAGGTAAATGTTACTAAGGGGCAAGTATTAAACCAGACATGGTATGGTACTGAGGAAGAAACATTACAAATTGCATCCAAAAACAAAGATGAAGTGTAGGTTCTGAAACAAAAAAAAAGATTAAATTCATCTGGAAAGATGAACTATGGGTTCTTTATTACTCCCAGTTTGTGTACCGAATTCCAGCATGCAAAATAATAAATGCATTTTTATTTTAAACACAACAGTTGTGATACAGCCTTGTTTCTTGGAAAATGCTAGGGAAAAATGTTGTTTACAGAAAACTTTCTAAAAAACATATTCTTTCAATAACATTGTTGACATAACTACTAGAAATGTATGGCAAGAAATAAGACAATTTATCTAAATTAGTCACTTGTTTTAGCCATAAACAAGTTACTGACTGACATTACTAAATATGAACTCAGTCTGTGCTGATCTATATGAGAAAAATAGCATCTTCAAGCCTGAAGTCTTCCAAATATATCTCCAAATGTTCCAGCTTTTTGAAGATCAGCATATTATACTCTGAGATTATATCCTGAGATTACACCTCATGTATTTTCATGTTTCACAAGGCCCTGAAGCAGCAGAAAAGATAACAAAAATATTATATTTTACAAAACATTGGAAAAAGCTTTTCTTGTATTTTTTTTCAGAAAGAATTGCTGTTACTTATGCTTATCTAATTGGTATGCTTTACAAAAAATCTCCCCACAGCACACCATAGTTTTGTCCTCCCATTAGCCTTAAAAGTGTCATGAGGAAAAGCATTTAAACTACTGATAAGATAGAGTTTCACTGAATGCAGAGACAAAGGGATATTTCACACCAAAGAATTTCATGCCCAGTATATAAACCATGGTAGTTACCCAAAAGGGGGGCCAGTCTGGGTTTGGGAAGGGGAATCTGGCATCAGTAAGTGGGCTGTAAGGAATTGTATTGTGCATCACTTTTTTGGTTGGGTTTCCCCCATCATTATTATTATTATTAACCATTATCATTGTATTTTACTTTGTTTTTGATAATTAAACTGCTCTCATCTCAACCTACAAGTTTTAGTTTTGATTCTCCTCCCCGTCCCACCAAGGTAAGGGGGGAAGGTAGGGAGGTTAAGTGGCTGTGTGGTGCTTAATTTCCAGCTAGGCTTAAACCAGGACACAGCTTCACATCTTCATTCCGTATATTTCCATTTCTTTTTTAATTTGTGGGTGTCAGGCCTACAGCAAAAAATACTGAGCAAACTAAGTCTTTGGACATGACCCTTCGGGTATGGCGTTCAGCATCAAAAAGGTTTCTAAGAGGTACTGCAGAAAAAATTTGGCTATATCATGTTGCCAGATAGGTATTGTATGTGGGACATTGCCTCTTGCTTCATTCAATATTTCTCAGCTCTTTAGCACTTTGCAAGGTCCCACTCAATTTTTCCATCTCAGCTTTCAGTTGCAGAATGCTTTTTGGCTGCCAAGAACAAAATTTTTCAACCATTTTTTACCAGTTATCTCTGAGAATAAGGTTAAGTGCAGGATGACTCTAATTTTATAGTAACCACCCCATTTGGCAGAATGATTTTCAGCCACTTTTTCTTAACCAAAATCAGTTGTTTTCCTTTTTTTATTTACTTATTTTTTTTTAAGTGGCCAAAATGGTCTCTCATCTACCTGTGGTCAGCAACAATGCACTGGAACTTAGAAGCAAAATTTCCACTGAACACCAACTTCATAGTAATTTCTGTAATGAAGATGACAAATACAGACCTGATTTTCTGTTCTGGTCTGTGCAAAAGAACAGTAAAGGCCTTAGCTTAGCTATCTCCATTTTCTGACTCTTACTTCATATCCTCTAATACCCCTGAGTTTCTAGCATGCACTTAATTAATTAATTCAGCAAATAAATCTTTACTGTCACAATTATTTATTTTGTATATATAAAATAAAATTAATTTTAATTTTTAACAGAATTATCCAGATTGTACTTAAGTTGTTTAATAAATATACCAATGGTTGAAGTTATCAGATTAACCATTTAAATGAATAAGGAAGGCACATTTTGCACAAAGAAAACATAGTCAATGGATACATTAATACATTAGAATCTCCATCACAATTTGCATACTAATATTTCTGCATTAGCACACCAAAAATAATGGAATTTAATTAAGAAGTTAAAGTCAACAAAATGATTTTTCATCAAGAAGTTATTTGCCAGAGTCATAAACTAATATGAGATTTAAATACATAGGCCTTCCCATTCCAACATAGAACACTAATTTGGTGGTGTTCTCTAGAGGAAGAAATGCAACAAACTGCTGGTGCCAGAAGCAAAGTATAACTCACTAAACACAGTAACCTCAAATCCATGCTTGTACTTAACCATTTGCCACCACCAGAGAATTAAAGTGCAGAAACACAAGAGAGATTTGGAAAGCAGATAAACGAGTGTAGAGAGGCTGTGGAGACACAGGAAAAGCCTTCTGGCTAAAAAACAACACTAAATCATGTCAGGTCGCTGTGACCAGGAACGTAGAAATCAATGTCAGAATTCAGCTGCAATTTAAGTCGGGGCCAGGGACCAAAACAAGTGGGGAAGATTTTGCAGACAGCTTCCAGAGAATAAGAAGGCTCTCAAAATGTGGACTGAAAAAAAGCCTGAAGAACCCAATTAACTGACAGCGCCTACCCTGAAGAGAGCTCTGGTTGCCTGGAGGCAAAGGAGAAGTTCTCAACTGACCTCTTGCTCTGGGAATTATAGAACAAGCCACATGCTTAAATGTTCACCAAAAAGTAATTTGCTGAAACACTTAAAATAGCAGCACCTTTCACTCTCTCAAGAAGCCCCGCTGAAGGAATACAGTTGTTTCTCTACCATTTCTCTGCCACTGTATCACAGTGCCTCAGCAAGCAGTGAAGTCGTGCAGGACAATTCAGCCTCCTCTTTAGTCTTCTTTGACCGTCAGGTTGAACCAAAGTGTTTGAAAGTAATATATAATATTCCTAGAAGCTTGCTGGTAATAAACTGGTACTAAGCCTACAGACACGATATTTTGATTTGCAGAGGTGAAACAACATTTGAAGATGGTGATCAGAGCCTGCAAACAGCTTTGGAAACAACTGTTGATGAGCAATAAGAGATATCACAGCTATAATAGAGATGAAGTAGAAGAATGTTTTATGAGAAATTAGCATCTGTTGCTTCACATCACTGCTGTTGAATCTCTACTGATAGATTAGAGAAACAGAATTCACTAGGAATAAAATAGAACATACACGTATGCATGTATAGTGTATGAATATATACATATACACATACATATTTCACATATACATGTATGTATACATATATAAGTATATATATAGACACACAATTTCTAGAAGGCAGATAGGATGGAAAATATCAACAAGGACGCTAATACACTATTTTAATGGTACAATTATTAAAATTGTACACTATTTTACACTTTGTACACAATTGTACACTAATACACTATTTTAATACACAATTTTTTTGTGGAAAGTTTTTGTGGAAAGTTTATTTATTATAAAAAGTTGAAAGTTTTATCCATTATAAAATATTTTATATATTTATAGTTTTATAAGAAGGGTTTTGAATTTTAAGAATACTAGCCTAAAAGAGCCACAAAGAATTACAACAAAACAAGAATTAAAGGAAATGGTGATTTGCTTTAGCTATAATAAGTTCGTGAAAAGGACCGAGTTTTGACTTGCATATCAAGACCTAACCACATGAAAAAATGGTGCTAGCTGAAATAATCACAAGACATAAAAATAATTTGAAGCTTCAAATTGAGAAACAATGAGATATGCCTACAAATGAGAAATTCAGTATTTCCATTTGCCACAGTTACAATAATAAATATTTTCCCACCTCACGTTTATGTAGAAGTTCTCTCTTGCGGGTGTGATGGAACACTCATTTCTGTTATGCTTACAAGCCAGGAAAGAGTGTTACAGTGATGAATATTCATACCATTATGCCACCCTGCCCTCTTCTCAAGGGGAATTGGAGGGGAGGGGGGCATTTGGGGCTGGGAGCCGTCCGAGCGTGGCCCGCACAACAGGTAAAGTCTTGCCAGGACCTGGAAGGGCACCATCTTGCCTCAGTCACCTTAGTGGTGTGGACTTTACCCCCAAAAATGAAGTGAAACTTGGTCCCTTCTGTTGGTTGCTGATTCACGTCCTCCCACTTCTCCAAAGTGCTAGTGCGGAGTCGCAGTGCTGAAGCAAACAGCTCTGAGGTACAACTGAGCCAAGTGGGAGGTTCTCTGCCTCACTCGCCGCTACCACCTGAGTGCCAAAAACATCCAAGCCACCTCTGCCACCTCTGCCACCCGAGTGCCAAAGCTGCCTGTACTGCCGCTGCCACCCCAGGACTGCCACCCAGTATCACAGCCCAGGGACCCCCGTGCCAGACCCCCAGGGCAGATTGCTGCCACCCACTGCCCACCTCAGCCATGCAGAGCCCAAAAACCCCAGCAGAGCTGAACAGAGCAGCATCGGTACAAAGGGAGGTGGCTGGGGAGGCCCGGGAGAAAATACTCCTTTGTCTTGTTTCCGCTTTGTTTCCGAGAGGGCCGCGTGGGTCATGAGTTACCCTCTTTGTGGGTAAACCTTTTTCCTCTGTATCTGAGACCTGGACACTGCCTACCAAATGCTGCTCAGTATGGTACAGGACCCTGAGGAGTAAAAGAAAGGAAACAAAATAACAGACAACATGACCACTCAGGTTGTAGTTAAGGAAGAAGGGCAGTCCAAGCCAGTAGAAGTTGTCCCTGTCCAGAAGGGGAAATACAGGACCAAATCAGTTCACACAATGGGAGATAATGGGGAGGTGGGACCCTCACCATTGGTGGACTCAGAGCCAGAAATAACCACCGAATCCCTATTCTCTGTTAATTTACACAATCTGCAGAAAGACATTACCTGCCACCCAATGTATTTGTCCTTAAACCAAGACAATTTCATACAGCCTCCTTGCTCTGGCCACTATTAATGTTCCTTAACAACCCAATTTCAATAATTTTTTTTCATTACTGTTAAATTTTAAAAAATATATTTACTTTCTGGTATTTATATTTTTCATCTGTTAGACCTATGTCATGTTTAAACATCCAGTAAAGCCACTGTAATATCATGTCTTTGGAGTACTTTCCTTTTCCTGAAACCTGAACCTTGACCTGTCTTGGCTTGTAACTCCTGCTAAAGATTGATGTATAACTTTAACAAAAAAGTGAAAGTCAAAAGACACCAGTAACAGTCTATTTATAAAATATGCATTAAGAATACACATGTTCCTTGGTAACTGGAAGAAACGTAATGGCTTGTCTGACCTTAGCCAAGAAGTTACAATAAGTGAGCCACTGATCTTAAGCTCTGTGAAGTTATGTAGCAGTGCATCTACCTTGTATCATAATGGAGGCTCAAGTATTTCTTATCAATAGCAAAATCCTGTTTATCTTTCTCATTCAAACAAATAGCACACCACTCATTTAAATAAAACCAGCAATATGATTTTGTATTGCAACTATTTAAACCTATGTAAAAAAGAATCACAGTTAACAGTGTGATTAGAATCTTACTTAATCAGTTTTATTTTGCATCACTGTTAAACATTAACACATGATTTTGTCTGAATACTTTGCTACTTTATTTAAATAAATGCAAAGTGAAGCTACCACTATTATCTTACACTGAAGCATATTGGCCCGTGGTATGTGCCCTGCAGGACCTACATTTGAAACAGGAAAAAAGTGTAGGAAAAGAACAGCAAAGATTGATAAAAAGACTACTCAGGGTGAGAGCAAGAAATAAAAGCTTGTTTATCTGCCCGAAGTGAAGACTGCTGGTCAGTTCTGCTTGTTGACTTTTTGGTTTTGAAAAAATTACTTATTACCTCTGCAATACTTTATAGACTGAGGCACACACAGCGAGGTATAGTCATTTATGTATAAGCATGTGTTTTTTTGGTTGTCATGGGCGTTTCCTCCACAACTTCCCTGCCGGAAGCAGAAAAACAAAAGCACCATTCTCACATCCAGATAGATAAAAGAAAACTCATAGTCAATAGTAGCTAAAAAATCAGTTCATAATTTTTAAACTACTGAACAGAAAATAAAACACTGTACTAGATCTTTGTAATTGTTATACATGATACATATTACACATGATGCTTTACACTGCATAGTATCCTCACAGCAGGGCAAATACAAAAAATGGATTAATGATTAGTATCATGAATCCCTTATGAATTGCAATCATATGTAAATGGCAAAATAATTTTCTTTGCACTGTTACCAAGGGTAAAATAAATCGTGATAAAATAGGTAGTTGCTCAATAATGGACTGGTCACAGCCAAAAGGGAATTGATCTGAAGTTTTACCTTCTTTATTCTTACTTGAATAATTGTCCAGGAATGATGAAGGGTGATGCAAGATGTTCCTTTCTCAATAGATATTATAACTGTGGAATCACTAATTAAACTTTGAGTTTCAAATCAATACTTTAATATACATTTAAGATAAAGCTTTCTTTGGATAATAACACAAACTAAGTCAGCATTAACAGGTATATTTACAGTTAGTGAGTCACTGCTGTAAATACTGCAATATAATTAAATTAAATACTCAGCATGGCCAGAAAATCAGGTTGATGTCACTTACAAATGTTGCTCTTACTGTCACTTTTACCTTAATAGTTCACCCAAATATAAAACTAAGAAAATCTTGACATTTAAAGATTCATTTAATTTGATGGATTATCCTGTTATAACTCTCATTTGGCTGTTACGTAATGATGAAACAGCTAAAAAAAAATTAAAACCTCTCAGAAACCATTTCCATTTCAGTGAATTTTTATTTGCAATTCTTAAAATAGTACACGAAAGTAGAGATCTGAGAAAAATTAGTTCCTAGACAGCGACTGGAAAGTGTTATTCCAACATTTCTACTCAGTTCCATATGTTAAACATAATTGAGTTAAAATTTCTGTATTGAATATATAATGACAATACAGAAATTTACTCAGAGCTAAGCTCCGAAAAATCTTGAATACTGACTGAAAAAGAACTAACCATTTGAGACAGCTCTATGGAGCTTTCTATAGAGACATCCCCTAACCATGGGCTCACTGAGTGGTGGTGGTAATCTACCCATGAAAGAACTGCACAAAGGTATTTTTCAGGCTGACATTTATAGCATCTTTGGACAGAGCTCAGTCCTCTCAAGAGTGAAAACTGTATTTTGTCACCTGAAATGAAGGTGAAACTTTCAAACTGGAGTAAATGGAAAGTCTTTTAAAGGGATTGGCCAAAATCACTGGGTTACTTCACATCCCTCAGGACTAGCACAAAATTCATAACATCATCCCCCACTGTTACTATGCCTCAATAATGACGGCCCCAGAAATCTGGAAAATGCGGACTTTATAAAAATACATTGTTTAAAAAAAAAAAAAAGAAATGAGAGAGAAAGTACTAAGAAGCTGAAAATGGCATGAACTAGTCTTCTCGTTGAAAATATCTGGGCAGTATAATTTCTGGTTTTAAGAAATTTTGCACTGTACCTTAAGACATTTATTTTCATGTTATTTATTATAACTTAGAAGTCTATAAATAAGAATAAAAGTCTTTTTCCACAGTGACACATTTCCTTCATTTACTAAGCAAGGAACTAGGTTCCACTCCTTTTTATATGATATCATTAAATATAAACAGGATTTGGCCAGGTTTCTAACCAAATTGTTTCAGTTGATGTTTCCAATTAATGTAACCATGGGGTTTATATCTCTACTGATGTATTACTATTTCTAGTAACAGGACAGTGCTATCCCATATTCCCATGTGTAAGCAAAACTCACAGTGAAGCCACAAAAGCTCTTTCTTTATAATAGTGGTAGGAAAGAATCAAGTGCCAGAACAAACCCTGAACTAAATCCGCATGTTGTACCTGGTAGCTGAGTGCAGTAGCACTGGAGGAGAATGTGGGGAAACCTTATACTCAGAAGGAGTGCTCTGTGAAAATTTAAAAACTTCCAACTTTTTTTCAAGAATGACAGACAGGGAATTCAAGTTCTACCTAGTTCTATGTCATTTCATTAAAAAACACGATCTTTTCTAGAAACAATTATTGCAGCATTTACAGCAAAACAACACCACGTGTTAAGTGTGCAGATGTTGACATTGGAAAAGACCCAAAGCCAAATGATATCAATGAGCCCTACAGGGCATTTCAGTTACACTTCAAGTAAACCTAAATTGATTGATGTTACTATTCTCTCTTCCAGCTGTTTGTATGCAGGAAAATGTTTACTTAGACAATTTCACTAAGCAATATTATTAATGATTTTGCAAGTTATACGCAATTGCTCCTATCTTTAGGCAGTACTTCACATCTATTAAAATACTACTGAATTCCTATTACAGTGAAGGCTTTAAGGGGACTCTTCTGAAGCTTAAATAGGAAGGATCTCCTCTTACAGAAGAAAACTAACTTTATATCATCACATATATGCAAAATTTCATTCACTGTTGTTACTTCCAAAACACAATATGGGTGAACAGACAGTGGACATGTTTAAGTTACAATTTTTCTCTTTACAGATTTTAAGTATGAGTAAACTCCTATGTGGGTACATGCATTCTTCTACAGAAAAAAATGTTTTCCAAAATCTTTGCAATTTTCACCACCGTGCCTCTTTTATATATATAACTAACGGGAAGACAGTAATATAACGAAGCAGCCCAGAGTACTGTATAGAAACAGGGAAAAAGAAATCAAACAAATGGAAGAGAAAACAAGTGAAAGTGTGAATTTGATTCAATTCAGAGAAAGAAAGGGTTATTCTGATATAAAATAACTGCATTGTAGTGCAGGAAGCTATATAAGTGCTCCAAAATTCATAGTTAGGGAGAATATCACATCTTATGTCCTAATAGAATTTTATCTGCAACTGAAAGAAAGTGCAAACACCCTTTCTATTCAGAAGAAAAGATTCCTGCTGCTCAGGCAATTTTTTTCCCCAGTTTCTTGCGCTATAAACATTAATTTCCCAGTGCAGCCAACAGAGTTAATTTCACTTTCAAAACTACATGCAAAATTACTTTTGGTACAACATGCTTTGTGTGACTGAATAGATCTGCATGTTTAAAATAATAGAAAATATATTAAGTTATAAAATCAGCTGTTATGTGTCCTCCGCACTGTATGCTTACACACACACACATACAAATGACTCAATTTGAAAAGAGTAAATAAAAGCTCTTCAGAAAAGATCATCATGAGGGTAAGTAATGATATTAAATGTATTTTCTTATTAAATACTTTTGTACAGAACCTGGCAGCAAAGCGTAGAAAGATCAGGTACAGCTGGAAAAACACAGGATATTTTGGGACCCTTGCCATGTTTTTAGTCACTCTGTTTTCAAGGATTTATTCAAAGTGTACAGAAATATTTCTGCAATGTTTTAAAGTTAGAAGAAATCTTTTAAATATTTAAGAAATGCAAATATCATAGATTATAAATACAACATTTTCAGTTCCCAGTGTTATCACCTGAATTAATTTACCGAGAACACCTGGCATCTTGAATATATGCTCCTCTTTCACAGGCAAAATGAGTTGTAAAAAGCAGTTTTAGGATCAGAGTATCCATTTATAGTTAATTTTATTTTTCACTAGTCCAGTGGAACAATTCTTCTCAGTAGTACAGGTTAGACATCCTCCTTCCACTGCTCAGTCTCACCTCCCATTAGAATTTTGCAGAAATGTTACATTCAAAGGAAAATGAGTACAGATTAAATTTCTTCACAATTTTGGAAGTCTGGAGAAGTGTATGCAGTCTTTCCTTCAGAGTAAGTTTCCAACTCATCTCTGTTTGTCAGGGAGCCATCTCACATGGACTCCAACTTTGAATTGCATCACTACGACAAAATTCTCCTCTTTGACCCAGATTACATTTTGACCCAAGAATACAGACAATAGTTTATCACTGAGTAACACATCTTACCTTCAAAGCACCTGTCCATTCGTGAGAGTGGTAGAGTAGATCCTTCTATAATATTTAGGATTATTCTACAGCTAAAAAAAATCTGGGACTTGTTCAGTACAGAAAAAATATCCATAAACCCAAGTGAGCTTAGCAGACGGCCACTGAGGTAGTTGGGGCTAGGCCAGTTGTCCTCTGAGGAGAGGCTGGAGGACTAGGGCTTGTTCAGCCTGGAGAAGGGGCAGCTACAAGGGTTTGTTCAGGTGCTGGAGCTGGGTCCTTCTCAGCAGGGCACAGAGGGAGGGTGGGGACATGAAGAGTAGGGATTTGACGTAAGGAAATACTTTGCTTAGACTAAATTAATAATAAAAACTGCCTGAAATATTAGTTTATACCAAGGTTTTTTTAGAAAACTTTTTGTGAGTTCTTTTTTTATGAACCATGAAAATAATTTTCAGAAAACCCTCTGGATCCAGGCTTCTGAAAGATCACTGACCATTAGACACTACAAATCACAGAATCACAGAGTATGATGAGTTGCAAGGGACCCACAAGGATCATCAGGTCCAGGTCCTGGCCCTGCACTGGACCATCCTCAAGAGTCACACCATGTGCCCAAGAACATTGTCCAAATGCTTCTTGAACTCTGTCAGCCTTGGTGCTGTGACCACTTCCTGGGGAGCCTGTTCCACTGCCCAACCACTCTCTGGGTGAAGAACCATTTTCTAATATCCAACCTAAACCTCCCCTGACACAACTTCAGGCCATTCCCTTCAGTCCTGTCAGTTTTCACCACGGAGAAGAGATCAGTGTCTGCCTCTCCTCACGAGGATGTTGTAGACTTATATACCCTACAGTCTAGGGTATATATGATGACAGAATCACTACTTGTTAGATAGATGAAAATGTTAGAACAACAATGAAATATAACAAAAGAATATGAAAAATTAGAATAGAATAGAATAGAATCGAGTAGAATTTCAGTTGGAAGAGACCTACAGTAATCATGTAGTCCAACTGCCTGATAAATTCGGGGTTGAAAACATTAAATCCTGTTATTAAGGACATTGTCTAAATTAATCTTAAACACTGACAGAAATTTTTAAAAAAGCAACCAGGAGGTTAAATTCAGGATGGAATTTAAGATGAGTTGGAAGGAAATATCAGGAAAATCCTATGAGAGAAAAATCTTTTGGGGCAGAACTAAGTTATATAATACCTCCACAAATATCATTATGAAATTGCTTCTAACTCCAGTTGAGGGAAGCACAGACTCATTTCTCTGGACAGGAGATGGCTGGAATCCTAATGATTAAGACTTTTAAACCTGTTACTAGAAAAAGAAGTGTTCATTGGCAAAAAGATTTCCCTAAATGGCTGATGATTTTACTTTTCCATCTATACCTCATACATCTGGGAATCTGAAACTAGAAAAATAGCTCCCATGGTAGCTTGTGTTTGGGAGGTAAACAAACTAGCCTGCTACAGAACCTTCTAAAGAAAGTTCATGCGAAACTAAGACGGAGAAAAAAAAGATAGACATTGCTATCAAAAATGCAAAATAACTTCACAATATTGTCCTGCAAATCTGATAGAGTTTGCTACCACTATCTTGACTTTCCAGAAAGCTAGCAGTATTTATCTCCAGGATTAATAAAAAGCACTGATGTCTGTAACTTATAGCATTGGTGTCTGCCCTGGCAACTATATGCTTTTGACTCCTCTACTAAATAGTGTTATGACTGATTCTAATAACTTGTGCACATACCACAGAAATTTCTCATAATAAAGGATATTGTATTCACTTCGTGTGACTGCTCCAGATTCAATCACAAGCCCATTTACAAATGTCTCCTCTGAGCAGCTGTAAAATTAGGTCAGTCGAGTACTTATGACAAGCTACATCAGTCACGCAGAACTTTAGCTTCTTCTCGCCACAAATCAGATTTACTCAACTTCTTCATGTAAAAGTAGCATTTAATAAATAAGAGGTTTGCTGTTAACATGGCTTAAAATAGCCAGTCATAAGTAATGTCAGCTTGTCATTAAAACCACAGTTACTGATTACTCTTAAAGGTAATGCTTTTAATACCCTTAATCAAGATTAGGCCTACTAAAAGCTATTAGAATTTTCCCTTGCTACTTCTGTTCAGCAGCAAACACTGCTAACTTACAAGATCTTTTCCTTTTCAAACTCTTGACCTAGTAAGCAAAAGATCTCTGGGTTTGACAACTGTGGCTGAAGCAGTTAAAATTAGAAATACAGACATTATCTGACCATGTTTACAAATTATTGCAATGGTCCTTTTTAACACTGAGAGGTCACCATGTGTTGCAGTCACTGTTTCTGAATCTGTCTCCCTGATTAGTTGGTGTTCTCTGTAATAACCCTGGTAGCACTGAACATATGTCATGGGAAAATCCTGTCAAGCAAGAAGCTAAGCTAATCTCATCTATCTTTGTCACTTTTAATACATATACTTACTTTTTCAGCTTTTTTTTTTTTTTCAATAAGAGGGTGGTAGATTTGAATCATAGTATTTCTTCAAGAATTTTCACACCTGAATAAAATATTTTTTTCAATTTAAAATAACATTAATAGAATCATTAGAAAATGACTGGCCTTGTTGCTCAATTTAAATTCAAGGCATAGACTAGGACAGATAATAATTAGCCATACCTAATTAAACAAGGCACATGTAACTGAGACACTGAGCAACGAAGCAAACTGTGGCTCGCTACATGTACCAATATCATTGTGTATATATGTGCCAAAGCATAATCAGAAACTGTGCTGAAATTTACTGTATCATGTCAGAAGAAGTTCCATGTTTGCATGTGAAGACTATGTTTTATTTCTCTTTAAATTGCAAACCTCAAAGAACCTATAATGATGGAGCTATTGCTTACATATCTGTAACCTGGAGATCACATGAAGAGATAGTTAGAATGGAAACTCGTAAAAAAATGCTATTGTAATTTTGATTGGTTTTGCACAGATGTAGAATCTCAGATATTATATGTTTTATAGAGAGAAATGACCTTTTTAAAGGTAAATAATATTTTTTTACATAAAAAAGGTTTTTCTGTAGTGTCTCTGTTAAAACATATTCATAAATAATGTCACATCTCCTGACTAGAACAAGAAAAAATTGCAATTATAAAGTAATACATTCGATACATAAGTTCATTCATACATAAGGGCAACAGCTACTGTCATGTTATACTGAATGAGCTGATAGGGTCAACATTCTTCTAAATTAATTACAGCCATTTAGCAATAACAATAAGAGTAGTAGCTTACAACGTACTTTTCTCTGTCTTGCTGCCTGCATGGAAATGTTGCTGTTTCAGATGGCTATTATGCAATTCCTTTCTGAACACATGGCTTATACTTTATTACCCTCTTATTATTCAAGTCATGCTTACAATTCACAAGAGACTGAGCTAAGACCAACAGACCCATCCTCAACAGTGATTTTATAATGCAGCTCAAGCCAAATGTCAATAATGAGTGTATAAGGAAAAAATCTAACATCCTCTGTTCCTTTAGAGCTGCTAAATTCTATAAGCAACTAAATGTACAGCAGATGTTAAATGTGATTAGAGTGCTTGCTCACCGCTAATGTTTGTCAGTAATGAGAACCTTATGAAAAGTTAAGAAACAAAACAAGTGCAGGGAATTACTCATCTGTAAATCTCTCTTCCCTCCCACCAACGCCAGAGGAATCACATTTGATAGAGATCCTACCTTGTTTTGCACTGGAGTATGAGGGGCTTGAGTAGGAATCTATCTCTTATGTTTTTCAAAATTATTAATAAAGTAATAAAAATAGAATTCTTTAATGAGTAAAACCTAAATTGAAAAATGAGGCTAGCCCAAGATTTTGCAGAAAGTATTCTAAGTATGCTGTCAAACAAAAAAAAAATGTATTTAGGATTGCCTGGATACAACAGGGATGGCCCTGATCGAGCAGAGAGGTTGGATCAGGCACACTGTGGGCTTTTCCAACATTAACCAGTATATGATTCTGTGGAATCCTAATTAGAATTTTAATAAAACCACTCAAACTGGAATCATCACTTATTTCTTGATACTGGTAAGGTCAGAACCCAGTGACTGTCTCAGCATTCAGCCATCATCCATCAGAACCCTTTTGAGGATGCCATGCCCTAAGCCTCGGTTGTGCTACCATAGCCATACGACTTTTTGGTGTGAAATCAGCTCACAGACAACTACAATACAGATATGGGATGCATAGTGCATACTGGAGATGGTGCTTACATGCAATATTTAAGCAGAAGTTCAGTCATTCAGCACTCGCAGACTACCCAGGCACACATACTTTAAGATATGAGAACATTATGTGAATAATGGCTGAGGGAAAACTGAATCCGTGTTCACAAAGTCTACCTGGATTTTGTTCTGAAATATATTAATGCACATTTGTGCTTATGTATGACAGCTTAAAAAACCCCCCATGTTTATCCAGCCACCTATCCCATTACATAAAACAAGGTGCATAGCTTTTTGATTTTTTCCAGGTGAAAGTAACTAGTTGGGAATTATTCACAAACATACTTATCTTGTTCTGTTATCTGCTCCACTATGACAAAACCAAAATTCTTCCTTTATGTAGACAAAGCCATAAGTTGCCCATTTGAAAAAGTCTACAGGAAAATCAAGCAGAAAATCTGGAAACTGTACAACATAATTAAGAGAAGTCTTTAGCCATTTTATATTGTTAGTCATATTTCTTTACATAGAGAAACAAAGTAACTGAGGTCCACAACACGAAAGCACAAGGAGAGCATAAAATTAGATTTAAACAACCTTACACAGTAGGGGCTTAGCCAAAGTGACATGTTTTGTACATATTTTTACAAAAAGACAGAATTTTACTGTTACAGTAATTTATTATTCATTATGAAAAAGTGACTGTAACAAATGTCAGACAAAGCAAACTGAATATTTTTTAAGGGAGGGTCTTCAGCCTGAATTAATTACTTAGAAAAAACTCTTCATAAAGACATTCTTGCTGCCTACTGGCAACTTTACTGGCATATCTCAATCTGATTCCAAATAAACACATTGAAAGATCTCCCAAGCCTTACTGACGTGTCAAAAATATAATTATTATTTTTTAGAAGTACACTTCATGTATATTTATAAAGACATTTTAAACTTTTATTTTAACTTTAATGTCTACAGCTAGTGAATACTACCTGCTTGCCAAGGTCATTTCATAGGTCAGTCATACAGAAGAAATCATTCTGACATTGTTGCATGCATAAATCCTCCATTAAACCTTAGAGAGAATATTAGAATTTTATTTATAAAAGAATCATACTTAAGATAAAAATGTCATTGTTTTAACTAGCTTATTTTAGAAAAACAATGCAGATTGCTCATATATTATTTTGGAGTTACACGTAATTTTAAATTCCAGCATCAAAATTTCTTGTCCCTAGCACAGAACTACAGTAATTCTCTGATCATGTAGAGCTGGGATTAGATTTTTTACAATTGCCCTATTCAACCATGTGTTAAGTAATCCAAAGCGACTTACAAAAAAATGGTCCAATCTCCAAATCAAAATCTATTATTCTAATGTGAAAATTCCTCCAAATCTATTGAAATATTCAGAGATCATTCACTGTTCATGCCTGTTTTCCCCATGAGGATGTCTAAAAATTAACACCTATTGGAAGATCCATTCATTTGCGATCCCACGGCTAAAATCCTTTGTAGAAGTACAAGTTTAAGCATAAATCATCAATATTTTTTGAAAATTGCACATTATATATGCCCCATTACCCAATTTAATTACATTTAATTTATTTTATAGATGAACATATTTTTCAGTGTCTCATTCTGTCATAAATTGTGCCTTTAAGGTAGTAAAACAGTATCTGTAACACCTTGGTACACTGAAACCACTCTTTCTTCATAAATGCAATAGCTTCTCTCTTCCTCACTGAAGGGAGGTGTTCAGTTTTATCACCATAGGAAGAAAAGGATGCTCTTGACACCAAAACTCTCTTGACAAACATTTATTTTCAAGCAAATTAGTCGTCTTTTTTAGATTTAAAGTAACTGTCCAGGCCTTTTAGTACAAGCTGTTTAAGCAATCCTTCTAACATGGCGTTTCAAAAATGTTCCTGCAATCTTCAGAAATCTTATTTACATACTTCATCTCAAACCAGTGACAGTTTCTATAATAAAGATTTTCTCTAAAGAACAGCCTGCCTATTTCTCAGCTTAATTTTTACTCTAATATCCTATGATTGCATTTAAAAGGGTTTTTTACTAAGTGAAGAGTGTCTGTGTTAATGGAAGAAGACATTAGGATCTATTAGGTAAATAACAAAGCACAGACAAAGAAAGAGAGATTTTCGGCTTTGCTGTGGGGAGAGAGAAATTTATAAGACAGGTAATACCTTTGCTTTTTCAAAGTATGATACATTTTCCCCTTCTCCCATCCTAATGTCTTCTTGCATTTTGACTCTCAGAACACCTCTGGAGTTTTGCACATCATATACTTCCTTGTTGAAGGCTCTATCAGGCCCAACCACAGCTTTTCAGGCTTAAAGGTTGTTAAACCCTGATTCATATAAACAGTGATCTTCCTAGCACTTTCTCTCAGGCTCCACATTCACAAGCCATCATCTATAGCCCAAGAATATCTCACAAAGAGAAGGAAAATATTTTTCTTAACCCACTGCCTCCTGGGTTTTTTCCATTCTCATTTATCAAGTGCATATGATGACCTTACATTCACCTTCACTTCATTCCTTCTCACCAGACATTGCATCCAAGTTGTCAACTCACTGTAACACCAGTAGAAAAAGAAAGAATTGCTTTTTTTATTAGGTTGTACAGTCAAAATAGAATGCAAATAGGAGGACAAGAGACAGTTCAATACTTGAGACACACAGTATACGTGGTTTGACTCAAATAACATTTTTCACACTTAATTGTAAAAAATAATACCTCTGGGGTTTTCCCTTTTTTTACAAAGTTTTAAAAAGTCCCACATGAAGATTTTGAAAGACAAAAATTATGCTAATCAAACTTAAGATAGACAACACAGAGTTTAAAATAACTGCCCAACAAATAAAAATACAAAATGTGCTTATATTTGTATACATATTTTCAAACAACTGGCAATAGTTGTACCCAGGCAGTAAAGATGTTACATTAATGACAATCAAAAACTTAACACAGAGCTAACGAAGCAGTAACACATTTCTTTTCCTTGCCCTTCACTTATATTTAATGACTCAGTCCTCCCCTTGTCCTGGCCCTTTACACTGGACAGGAAGAAAGAACAAATCCTCTCATTTAAACCACCAAATCGCTTATATTTCAAAGTACTCTTCAAAGTACTTGCCCAACTCACCAACGTATTGAAGCTCAAATCAGTTACTCTGCCTGGGGGTAGAAAAGGAAGTGTTGGCAAGTAAGAAAACACAGTAGGAAATGTCTTTGCTAAGGAATAAACCTTTGAAGTTTCTGATACATCATTGCTATCAGCTGTCCTTTCTTATCACACTCCTCTTATGAAGACCTTCCTTGCTCTTGACATTTTCCAGATTCTAGTGTCTCTGCTATCCAAATAGTTTAATAAGTCATAAGGAGTGTACCGAGCACAAATTAATTTATAGATAATGTTGTGTATACACTATAAGCAATACATATGTAAAACATATGTTGAGATTTTTGCTGCTGTGGATTCTACTGAAAAACAATGGGAAATTGGATGCTTTATGAGCCCAGGTGTGTATTTTATTTACCCTACATCATCACTGCAATTAGGAATGATTGGTTGTGTTACATATATCTGTGATATTTAACAAGATCCTCCTCTTTTCCCTTCCTCTCTCAGAAAGCTTATCCTCTTCCCAAGTAAGCTGGATACAAGCTGAATTCAAGTTATCTTAAATCTCACTCTAATAAAGAAACACAAAACAGATTTCCCACAGAATATTTACTGAGGAGATCTTTGCGAAGTGAAGGTCAGTGAACATAATGGTCTGGTTCTAACAGAGGAGAAATTTCTACTTGCGGTAAACTTTTAAAATTAATTAGACCTTGACTAGTTTTTCCTCTGCAGCCTACATAAAGAGAACATAGATCTGTACATAAAGTCTCCTACGGCATCCCAGATAGAAGGATTTCTCTCCTCTCCTTCCTGGCATCAGATACATCTTCATTAAATAGTGTTTTTTTTCTGAACCTGTTATTACTTTTTCAGTCATGACAGAAGCAGAGGTTGTGCTGTACAGCTCTATTTTGTGTTTAACAAACCGTATAACCAGATCTATTATTGTGTGTTTCTCTGTCTTTGAATCTATTCATGTGGACGCATCCTTGAATTTAAGATTAGAGTAGGAGAGGCATCTCTTATATTTATTAAAGACTGTCTTTTCCTTTGACTTTTTTCACACTCTGTTTTAACAGAGTATTAAATCTCAATAGGGAATTCAGCCATATGCAACAATGATTAGATTGTAAAACCTAAGACGAATCAAAGAACACCCTCAAAAGGTTCAGGTTGAGGTGACCCAAAGAAAACATAGGACTGCAGTTTGATGTGGTAGTGTCACAAGTGATTGCAGAGGATATGCTGAGAAGTACCATGCTAATATAAATCACATTTCAAAATTGCTACGATAGTTTGCTTCAAGTACTTGGACTTACTAAAAGCTTCCCAGACCACATTCATTATATTCCTGAAAGTTTATTAGAAACAAAAGTTCATTCCCTTGTCTATTAAAAAAATTACATTACATACTAAGCGGATTGGAGAAATATTTTCTTCGAGTTTAAAATGCTGGAGCACCTCTCATTTGAAGATAGGCTGAGAGAGTTGGGGCTGTTTAAGCCTGGAGAAAAGAAGGCTCCTGGCAGACCTTTTAGCGCACCTTCCAGTGCCTACAAGAAGGCCAAAGAGGGACTGTTTACAAGGTCATGTAGTGATAAGACAAAGGGAAATGGCTTTGAACTGGAAAAGGGTAGGTTTAGGTGAGATATAAGGAAGAAATTCTTTATTGTCAGGGTAGTGAGGTACTGGAATTCCAGGTTGCCCAGAGGAGTTGTGGATACCCCATCCCTGGAAGTGTTCAAGGCCGGGTTGGATGGGACTCTGAGCAACCTGGTCTAATGCAAGGTGTCTCTGACTATGGCAGGGGGGTTGGAACTACATGATCTTTAAGTCCCTTCCAACCCAAACCATTCGATGATGCAGTAATTTACAACAGAAGAGAAAGAATAGGAAACTCCAGGTTTCTATGTCCATTACTAAATGAGATTTCAAAATCATTAATCAGCCTGCTCCTTGAAATCCTGGAAAAAGATTCAGTTTAGTATGAATAGCAAGGGAGGCTGGAAAGACTAAGGAAATTTCAGTTAATTTTTACAGTTAAGGTGGTTTGTTGAAAGATAAAGAGTATCCAAAGAGCTAAACTTAACTGTAACAGCTTTAAATTGACATCATAACATTGTTTTCTCTCACATAACTTTCCCCTTGCATTTAACAGAGATATAATATTCTATTAACTTATTTCACAGTAACTAAAGCTCAAGAAATATGAGTTAAGGAAGCACAAAAATGAGGAAAGTCATCTGTGATGTTTAAATATTGAAAGAAACTTATATCTCTTACCCCCCCCCAAAAAAAAAAGTGCGCTTGTCTTTTGCTCCAGACACCTATTCCAGTTAAGTTTGAAAAAAAACACACGAAAAAAAAGCAAAAAAAATTCATTGTTGCTTCTTGCTTCTGCTGCTTCTGACAAATACCAAAGTAATAATTATGGCCTGTGCCTTTGAAAAACCTCCTTAATTCAGCATTCATTACTACAGTCACCTTTGGCTGACGGTGATTGCAATACAGTTAGGGGTGATCTTGCAAACACGCCTGTAGACCTCAAACTCCAAAAAACATCAACAAAACTACATAGGCAGGATAATGCATTAAAACATAACCTTTTTCAAAGTCAAGGTCAGAGTTAAGAGCCAGATTCTAGAAAATAATTGCACTCAAATGTCAATTCACGCAATTGGCTGTTGTTAACGGTGATGTGCGGGTAAGAAACTATTATGGATTATTTTGCTTGAAATGAAAATAGGGATAATGCAAGAGCCATCTTTCAGGTAACTCCAAACACTGTTTTTCCATCACTACCTCAATAAAATGAAGTCTTCTGTGCTTAAAAATGTCCTTTTTGATCTAAAGGGCAAGCTGTTTTACTGATGATATTTTAAAATTAAACATCTCAAAAATATTTCAGCTTTTGTTCCTGCCCTCCACATTTTTTCAGTCAAGTGTATTCACCTGAATTTAAGTGTTTGCATATAGCTTTCTCTGCTCTTTTTGACTCATAAAGTCTCTTTTTAAGGCTTTCACTCAGTCTTCCCACTCATATTTATTAGTAGGACAGTTACAACAGAATTATTTTCTTAAAGGCAGGGAATGAGTTTCCTTGAGGTCTTTTTTTCACATTTTACTGGTTTTTTCTTCCTTCTTAGCATGATTGTCTCTGTGAAACAGTACAGAGCTTTTCTGAAAGCCTCCCAGTTTGTGACCTGTCTCAAATCTGTCTCACTTGGCTACAGATGGCCTATCAAATCCATCAAGTCCTGATTGGAATAGATTACTAAATTGTTGGAGCACTGGGATTAGGCCCATCTGTCTGCAGGAAGCTCTGTAATCATGATGAGAGGTTATTGTTGCCTGGGAGATGAAAAGCAGCAAACCATGCTGCACTAAAGGATCAACCAAGGCTTTCCATAAAGTAAAGGAGATGGAAAAGCAATCCTATTCTGCTGAATCCAGTGAACACTAGCAAGGTGGTGTAAATATTCTTGAAATACTGTTTCATTGAACACACATCCTTCTAGGATGTTTTTCTGTGATAAAGAGAGGTTTAAATACAAGACAATTTTTTCCCTTTTGTTGTAAGAGGATGTCATCACAGTTTAAGAGAGTTGCAGACTTTGGTCCTGAATTGATTTGGACCTGTTTGATTGTAGTCTAGAGGTTAAGCAGCAGAACTAGGATGAAAATGAAGGTTAGGAATGTTCAACCTGCCAAAGTCAAGTGTAACTAGGCCACAGAGGCATCTGGTAAAAGAATTCACCATATTTAATTAATTTTCTAATTTGAAATTTTCTGATTTCTTAACCTAGATCTCAGAAAGTACCAAAAATATAATTGCAGGCAGTGCTGAGAGGATCCTGACTTCATTCTGTTGCATTTTTAGATTTTTCATCATGTTTTGGTTGTTGTCTGAAACAAACCAAATCTCTCTGAAATGTTTTCATTGAAAAGCTTGAACTACCAGAGGCTTCCAAGACAAGAAGGTATGAAAATACCTCTAAAAGTTTGTCTGCATGAAACATAAGAAGCTCTAGCTCAAGCTCCTGCTGTGCCTTGTGCACCAGAGAGATTAGGGAGGAAAAGTCATGC